>VWYI01022602.1:37307-158955 GCA_013399455.1 Anthoscopus minutus
ACGGCGCTGCCACTGGGGGGCGCTGACCCCGCGCCGCCGCTGCCGCCACCGGTGCGGCCGCCAGGTGGCAGCACCGGGCCGCCACCGGATCGGTGTGCATCGAGGGAGCAACGCCAGCAGGGTCCGTGTGGCAGCGGGTCCGTGTGGCAGCGGGTCCGTGTGGCAGCGGGTCCGTGTGGCAGCGGGTCCGTGTGGCACCGGGTCCGTATGGCACCGGGTCCGGGTGGCAGCGGGTCCGTGTGGCAGCGGGTCCGTGTGGCAGCGGGTCCGTGTGGCACGGGATAGCAGTGCCAGCAGGGACGGACCGTGTGCCACCGGGATAACAGTGCCAGCAGGGCCTGTGTGCCACCGGGTCCGTGTGCCACAGGATAGCAGTGCCAGCAGGGAGGGACCGTGTGCCACCGGGTCCATGTGCCACGGGGTAGCACTGCCACCAAGGTCTCTGTGCCACCAGGGTCTCTGTGCCACCAGGTCGCTGTGCCAGCAGGGTCCCTGTGCCTAGGGACAGTTCTGCACCGGAGCACCACTAGCCCGGGGTGTCACTGCCCCTTAGTCCCCGTGCTGCCCCTGGAGACTGCCATGACGAGTTTTGCCCTCCACAAAGTGCCGCTGCCAACCCCAGCGATTTTTGTTATTATTTTTATTACTTTTCTAAATCTTTGTGGGTCCTAGTTTCTGAAAGTGTCGGCTTTAATTTGAGCTGAAGTTAAAAAGTTCTGTCATTGTAGCAGCAGAGCACGGATTTGTGTGGCGGGAATTAAACAGGATTGCCATCACTTTAATTGCGGGGAATGAGAGAAGTAAATACATTTGCAAATGGGCGAAAAAAAAAAAAAAGATCCCTGCAGTTAAAGCTAAAACAGCCTTGATAGATCATGGATGTGGTCCAGACACAGAATAGATAGAGTCATAGAATAATTTGGGTTGGAGGGCCATTAAAACGACCTCGTTCCAACCTTTTGTCATGGGAAGGGACACATTCCATCAGACCAGGGTACTCACCAAGCTGTCCTTTAACACTTCCAGGGATAGGGCAGAGCTTCTCTTAGTACCCTTTCCCAGTGCCTCACCACCCTCAGAGTGAAGAATTTCTTCTCAATATTTAATCGAAATCAACTCTCTTTTAGTCATCATGCTGCAAAAGGTAATGAGTGATCAAAAAGGGTAAAGCAAAGGCAAGAACATTAAGTCAGTAAGGCAGAATTGCCAAAGCAAACCCTGAGTGACGAAGTACTGATGTCACCTCTGACCACAGACAGAGTAGCTGGACAGGTCTTGCTTCCACATGAAAGCAGGAGATCTGAGGAGAGTGGATGTGTGCAGGGCCCAAACTCTGCCTTGCCACATTTACATCAGAAAGACCCTGTTTAGAGACACCATTGAGTAGGGGACCAGTCTTGCTACTTGGTATTTCTGCAGTAAAAATATCTGACCTTTGAGAATGGTTTCCTACAATTAGAAGGCAGCCGATCCCCATGGGAAAATGAGCAAAACCTTTGCTGAAGTACCTTCCCTGACAGGTAAACATAAGAGCTGCCTTCAGGAAGTCAAGGAGACACTCCCCGAGGTGTAGGGAGTGAAAGCAGAGCCTCAGTTCACTGTTTGGACACCAGGTGGATGTACAGCCTCACCACAGGCAGGGTGGAGACCAACCGGCTGTGCCTAAGGACTGCTCTATATGAGGTACCTATGTGAGCATTTTGTACCCCTGGGCAGCTCCTCCAGGAAAAAAAAACCAAACAAAAAACCAGTGACTCAAGCAGCAACAAGGCAGACTGACAAACATTCGCTGGAGAGAAGGAGCTCTGCACTTTGATTTTCATGGGACCACAGACAGGGCGGAGAATTGCCCACCATCCAGCTGCTGCAGGCTCAGAGGCCACTTGGGTACCAGCTGGATGGGGATCAGCTGCTATGTCACATCAGCTCCTCTGCCGAGGAAGACCTATTATGTCCATGAGATGTTGTGCATGCTCATCCTGGTGCAAGGAGCACAGCAGTGAAATAAAACCACTGCCCAGTCCTGTCTGGTCATAGGAAGCCCACTGTGCTTTTTCTACAGGTAGTGGGCACAAGCAGGGCTCTAGTAGTTCCAGCATCAGCTGTCTTTCATGGATGAAAATCATAGCACCAGAGAAAGGGGAACTTGAGTAAAAGGAAAGTTTGTGGTACCAAGCTATGGCAGTTGCTAAGGGGCAAGAGACCAATCACAGACTACATGCAGCAGAGGAGACTGAAGCCAGCTCATCTGGGCATCTGGCAACCTATGCTCAGCTCCATCCTCCTTCTGGGACACACTCAGACTCAGGAAATGCCTCCATCAGTGGAAATGTCCAGATGCTGTGCACATGCAGCAGAGTTCTGCAGAGCAGTAAAGGCAGCTGCCACATGGTGGGGTTCAGTCAGAAGCCCCAGCCCAGAAGGTGGGCATCAGAAAGCATAAAGATGGTTTAAATCAGGCATATACCATAAAATATTGCTACTCTGTGCAGCAACATGAGGTAGAGGGTGATACTGGGAAAGGAAATCTAGCAGTATCACTGGGCTGAAGCCACCACCCTGAAGCATTTATAAGTAGACATCATGGGACTACAGAAAGGAGAAATGTCTGGGCTGAGAATGACCCATTCCCTGTGCTTCTTTGATGGGAACATTTTTGCCAGTTTGCCTCTGGCTGTAGTGAAAAATGCCTTCTGACAACAAGCAGTGTGGTGAATAAGCCATTGTGAACAGCACTCAGCATTAGACTGGAATGAGAGAAAATGACACTGCTCATTTTCTCTAGTGAGGCTTCACAAATCTTCTATGCAATAAAAGACACCATTTACCACCCTGCCTAAAATTCCTTCTCAAAGGTAGCACTAGGCAGTCAAATCAGGCATCAAACACAACAGGATACTGAAGGCAGTAAAATGTTCAGCACATTTGGACTGGGAAAATGAACAGCTGCAAATGCAGCAGCAGATGACTTGGTCATATCTGCTGAGAGATGAGAACACAAGATGAGGGGTTTTTAAAAGTGCTAAGCAACTTCAGAGCAACTCCAGTCATGTTACTGAAGTCTACATAGGGTTGCTGTCATTGAAGATGTAGTCAATATTGTCAGTAGGCTGTAGGTCTTTATTTGTTGTGTTTTAACCTTTGTAAACCAGCTTAATATGTATGAAAATTATTTCTTTCCATTGGCTCTGCAAGGATATGCAGGGGACTGGCTCATCTGTTTACACCTGCGCTGCAGTTGTCTGAGAGAATATTGGTCTTCTCCAATGTGCTGTGTCCATACGTGTCACACAGGGCAAAACCACACAGATTAAAAAAAGATTGAGTGGCGTGGCATGCCTGCCCAAAAAAAGGCAGATTTGGGATGGTGCCGTATGTACAGAGTGATCATAAAAACAGAAACGGAGACACTTATCTGCATCCTGAGATATGAACCTAATTCTGAATAATCATCATACTATTAGCTGCAATAATTCTTTATTCAATCTCCAAGCAGGAATGGTGCCGCCTGAAGGACACACAGACAAGGACTGAGAGCAAGACATTGCAGTGCCCTTGGCAAGGTCTGGCTGTCATGATTCTGTGCTCAGACAACAGATCACACATTTCCTCAGCAGAGCTCAAAACCAGTTCAGCATTGGATGGGAATTTGAGCACAGAGTACCCACAAAGCAGTGGGAAGCTAGGAGTCAGAAGAGGCAAGAGGTTGTTAATCAGTGCAAAAGAAGGAGGAAGGCAGTTCTGCCTGAGCGTGGGAACACTTCACTGGAGCCCCTGGAGATCAGATAGTAACTGAGCGTAAAGATGGATGGGTCTGAGAACTTCAGATGTTTCCCCAAAGAGAAAATCAGCATGGTCCAGCTGTATAATGCCAGAAAGCACACAGAAAGGCTTAGGAAATGCTTGCCCAGAGCTACTAAGAGCTACACATTTAGGCTTGCATGTGTGTGACTAGGGAAGGATCCAACAATCAAAGGATACAAAAGAGTATGCACCAAACCTATGACCAAACAAATACTGTTGGTGATCCTCACAGGCTCAGAGAAATGTGAGAGGCAAACCAAGAAAACAGTAACCAATAGGACTAGATGGCCATCAGTGTGCTTTGGCACAGTGGGAAAAAGCCAGAGCGAGAAGTAATGGGTACAGCCCTTTGCTACTGCTTGTTGAGGCTTAGAAGTTGTCATGTACAAAGAGACAACAGGACACCATGCAGCAGCCCACCAACCTGCAGCAGAGACATACTGTTATAGCCTTGGGCTACAAGTTAAGGCAATAGCAGCTCATGTTTTTAAGCGCTGGTTTAATCCTTTATGTGTCAGCCAACCAGCAAGGACTGTGTCCATTTTATCTGAGACAGCTGGGGTTCCTGGCCAAAGCACAGGAAAGCAGGCTTCGCTGCTCAAAAGGATTTATGTTCCTGAAAACACAGTATCTCACACACAAGTCTATATATCCCTTCTCCAACACACATTTATATATCTTGGCTGAAGCACAAGTGTTTCTTCTGTAAAGATGTGGTGGTTTGGTCAGAATTCTTATCTTTAGTTGAAAAAGTGCTGAAAATGCTGATCCTGATGTTCATCTCCCTCCATGTCTCATTGGTGAGCTGGCATCAGTTAGAAAGACAGTCAAGTCCAGGGGGAGATTCACACTGTATGGAAGACAAGAGGCCTTTGTCCTTTCCTATCCTTTTGTACCTGCCTGTGCTCCTCCTCTGACCATGGCATTCCACCACTCTGTCACGCCTTTCCTCTGATAAGCATCATCACCAGTGCATGGCAAGTGACAGGATTGCATGGCCAAGATTGGGACCTATGAGAAAGAAAAGTGCAAGTCTCTTTTGGCCAGTGAGTTCTGCCAGCTCATAGCATGTCCTGAGGCCACACATAGCCCTAATGTTGACTGGCTGGCCAAGTAACAGAGCAGCAAAGCACATAAAGCTAAGCACAGGAATCCTTCTTCCTCTCAGAGCTCCTATACTTGAAGTTCAGCATTTTGCTCTGTTGGATAAAGAATTAAATTAAATTAAATTAAATTAAATTAAACTAAAGTAAATGATAATTAAATTAGCAAAGCATGGATTTTGGATTACTAGTCTCAGTAGCAGCAGAAGGCTCAGGGCCACAAGGGATGATTCAGCTCTCTGAATGATCTTCTGAGATGATCCCAATTAAGGCTTCACTGTGTAAAGTCTTTTTGTAGAGAGATCCTTCTGTGGGTATGAGATATACTATGGTCTGTAAAGAGTTTTGGGTTCCTTTTAAGACACTGTGAGACAGTATGAGAATTCCTTTACTTGCATTTGTGTGCAGTTACTCACGTGCATAAACCCACTATGGTTGAAAGCACGCCAGTATTAGTGGGGGATTTGCAGTCCTGAGTATTTTTATGAAGGCCTTATGGAGGTTGCAAAATGTTAAGCATTTTCACCAGTTCTGGAGAAGAATTGTATTTTACAGGATTGCCAAAACCAGGTGTTCTCTACAAAATGCCTGTCCCTTTGCTGCGGATTGATCTGTACTTGAGGGAAGAAGCAAGACTTTTCCACACCACAGCTTCCAAGATGAACACCCCTAAGGTGAAAATCAGCAGTGAGCACAGTGCTAACTCCAGCCGAGGAGGTCTGCTGGATGGAAGCGGACAAAAACCTCCTTAGAAGTGCTGTGGGTGACAATTGCCTGTGCTGGGTTCATTCATCCTGGGCTAGTAGCGTTTGTGGGAAGTGAGTGCTGTCTAACAATGCCACAGCTGCTTTCCCAACCCACATGCTGGTCATGTGTAGGTCCTCTTGAGCACAATAAAGAAGAGGGCTGCAGCATTAGTTGCCTTTCACTCCATTGAGAGGGGCTACAAAGCATTGAAACCAGTCTGAGTGAGAAGGCTCATCGAAGTCAGTGTGAGGGTGTTAAGGAGCACAACTATTTAAAGTAACCAGTTGGGCAGAGGAAAGGTATTTGCATATTGTTCTCTACCCAAAAGGGCAACATTAAAAGTGTGGCATAATCAAAACAGTGTATGTGCAGTTCTTGTTGAGAATGAGTGACTGAGAGGTTTATTTAATGCATGATTCAGAGCTTTATGCTATTATTATGACTTTTTTAGTAATGCCTTGTCCTTTGTGCTTTTTACTTATGCATTTTATGAAACTTCCAGGAATTATGTATACAATTCCTGTTGGAGGAATTCTTGAAGGCTTCCTGCACTAGTGATTAGATACCAGGAAATTTAGGCTTCTCCTCCTGTTTAAGCTGATTATGGCAAAGTTTGTTGAATCGTCATACGTGCTACAAAGAGTAGCATTTGATCCTGCATATACGTATTCACAAACATATATATAACCATATATAAATGGATTCAGTTTCTGCAGCTGCATGGGAAAGCTCTCGCTAAAGGAAAGTCCCTTGGAACAAAAAAATCAAGTGCTATTTTCAGGTCATATTTTGTACAAATTCTGCTGCAATCTGAGGTTCACTGTATAGGGATGTTTTGAGAAGCTTATCAGCTCTGATCACCTGCACAATGGTGCTGCTGCACAAAGAGGCTGTCTTCCAAATTTACTTCATAGTTATTTGTCCTTCTATACTGTGAGACATAAGAATAAATGGACTTCCCAGTTTCCAGAGTCAAAGACGGCATGAATTGATATTACCCACCAAAATGCAGCGAGACTAAATCAATAGCATCTGCAATAAGGCATAATGAAGACAAAATTATATCTCAGCTTTCCCAAACAGCTGCAAATCTATTTTTAATGATCTTCATTTTTGGCAGTCAGCTAAACAACTTTTAAAATGTCCTCAAAAATGCATCGCTAAGTAGATCAGCAATGCAGAACACTGAAACTCCATTAATTGCAGCTTCTTCTGTGTGGTCTGTAGTACTTGGCATGAAAATGCCCTCACTCTATAGCTAGACCAGAAAACATTTGCGGCACCCTGGGGTAGTTAGAAAAAAAAGAAGTGGCTTTAAATAGTTATCTTAAAGAATAATGCGGTGTGACTGCAACCACTGATTTGCATTTTTTTTAGGTAGGTTTTTAAAGGAAACTTTATCTGTTTTCACAGCCTTTCCCTATCATTCAGTGGTTCTGCTCTGTATGATGACAGCTTTGTACACTGATAAGCAAGCTCCTGGTCTTGGCCTCTTGGGCTTTTAGCATAGCTTCTCAGTCTGAAAGACACAGCTTACCCCCAGCACTGATGTAGTTCATCACAGCAAGATACAACATGGCATTTTAAACCTCAGTGTGATGTGTATTTTTCTTAAAATGCAGAGTATACAGTGACAGTGGAGGTGGTGAAAGGGAGTGGTAGACTGAGAGGTGTATTTGATTATTCTTTGTACTAAGTCACATAGGTCATGCTCATCTAGTGTGAACAGTGTCTCCTGGCAAGGCAGAAAACAGGGAAAAAGGGCTCCCCATGGGATCTGCTCATGATGATGCCATGCAGTGTGAATCAATGAGGTTACTATGGTCTATGGTTATTACTCTTCTTGCATGGTGATTTGAACAACACTGACTTTCCAGTTAGCTGAGGTTTTGTCTTATACCTAGCAATGAAATTCATATGTACTAATTATGTCTGGTACCAAATTAATTGATTTTACTGTGCACAGCTCATCCCATTGCTTCACAAGCTGCATTCTTCTTCCCTAGCAAATGTACAGTCCAAAAATAGATCACCATGTTGCTCTTTGGAAGCCTTTAGGTGACTTTTCAAGGACTAATGTGATATCTTCAGTTGGCTCCACTCCTTGGGAAAGGCTGGTTATGAGGCCTGACACGACAGCACACTCACAGCAGCAGGGTTGACACAATGGAGTAGGTTTGTCTTACATGTTTATCTTAAAGATCACAGCAGAATAAAAATACTCTTTGCAGAGTGGGAGGCAACATAAATCTCTGCAGTCTGCTACTCAGAATCTGTGATGCCTCACTCTTCTCTGTCTCTAGATTTCTAAGGGTTCTCTTTGTATGTTTGAAAGCAGTTGCTATGGTCTACACTGATTAGGCCATTGAGAGACCACATGGTGCTGTGTTATGTGGATTCTATATCTGATCACGTGAAACACAAATTTTCCACTCTTTGACTAAGCAAAAATAGCATAAACATAGAGAGTTGTATTGTCCACAGCTTCCCACAGATGGGATAGTTTTAATCTACATTTAAGTACTGATATGATTATCCAGCAACTGAGCCTCTGTTCTCCTCAATCATTACTTCAGAATGACTAGATGGGATTATTTGTTCTCTGGAGTACTGATCTTCTATGCCCCTCCCTCCACCAGTCTACCCCCATGTCAGCTTGCATCCCAGTTTGATTTTGCATTTTATTTCTCTGTTTACTAGTAGCAGATTCCTCTGCAAGCCTGACATTGTGTCTCTCCATTTCACTGTGAGTAACTGTGATGCTGCAATTTGCAATAACATCAGTCTTTTTACAGGAAATTAAAAACATGCTCCGAAATTCCTGCACAAAAATGCAACCATCTAACTGGAAGGAGAGCATATTGTGTATCAGTGGAGAATGACAAGTGGAGTAGCTGGAAGGAGAGGAAAACAAAACTATTTAAAGGCATCAGGCTGTATGTATATGATTGCTCACAAAGGAGCACTACAAGGTATAGTCCATGAATCAGAAGAGAATCCCATCAGCACCAGGGAATTTTAATGAAGAAAATGAAATTCTCATCATGTCTAAACCAGAAATTAACATGCATTAACATTTTTCTTCCCATGGCTCTTGCTGCCAGCTTCAGCTATTTTGAAATATTTGGGGCCAAAGCAGGAGCAAATCTCTAGAGGGAAGAAAGCTATTAACATCGCCAATAGTTCACAACACAGCTTTGTTTCTTGAAAGGCACAGACACGGCAGGAGGTGCTTCGTGCAGCTACATGATGGCTGTGCAACTTTGAAATAATGGCCCCTGGGGCCCTGAGCCTACAAACCATTTCTCATGCGACCGAGAGACCCCTGGTCTCTGTCAGGCTCCTCGTGAGAGGCAGGGCTTGCCGGGTGCCGTCCTCCTCCTTGGTGGTGTCGGGAGGAAGCCTCAGTGACCTGACCAGAATCCAGACCAGGTTGAGAAAAAGCATTTTGGTAGATGGGCTATGCAGTCCAAGTGGCTTTTTACTCACAGCTAGGCCCACAGTCATGCTATGTGCCTAAGAAATGTGGTCCTTTGTTATTTTTTGGCCAAATGGCTTCAACAGACACTTCCCTGCTGCATCCATGCTCAGTGCAGCTGAAAAGATATGGGAGGTTTAGTGAAATGCAAGATCAAGTGATGACAAAGAAAGAATGGATAAAACAGGAACTGTTTCATTTAGTTACTTTTACATAATTTTCTACCAATCTCAGGAGCAAATCTGAGGGGATGCAGGGGACCATTAGGCACCTAATATAAAATATAGTTAAATAACTAAATAGTTAACTATTTAATATTAGAATGATGAAGTATCTCCAGTAATGCATGTGCTCTATTTTGACACACCACAGCAATTGATTTCCATAGGGTAGGTAGCTATAAAGGGTGCAGTTCATGGGTAGACCACATTTTTATCTTAACTGCTGTGAGCTTTTGCCCGTATTTGCCCTTGTAAGCAAAACATGCAGATGTCCTGTTCATCAAGTCAGAATTAACAATATTATATTGCTGGTTGCAAGTTGGTAAAAAAAGAGGAGCCAAACATGTGATATGGATATTGCACATGGAGATTTGTATGTAAATATTTCACAAGAAATGTCTGAATATGTTTTATCAATATCTGTGTGGAAAATGGCTTCCTTTGTGTGTTTCAGTGTCATACCCTTATACAGAGGAAGCTCAAACCACTTAGTTCCTATACCCTATCTTATGGTATGGTCTTGTACAATATTTTTGTATAATAATTTCTTACCCATAATTTTTAAAAGTGTGTGTGGGGAAGTCTACTTTAAATTAAGTCTTTATTTTTACTTTAAAAGTCTAAAAGTATAATTCAGATTATACACCTTGTCTTCAGTCCTGCTTTTAATTTGGGTATTGCACATAATTATGTCCTTAATTTTTTAAGTATTTCCTTTTTCTTCATGACAGAAGCACATAATCAGTAAGGGAAATATACTGAATATATGGGCAAGAGAAAATTATTGGAGGCGAAGTGGCAATACAAGTGTATTACAGAAACCTATGGTTCAGCTGTATTAGGAATACCATTGTTTGTGGTGGGCTACAGATTTCCACTCTGTTCAGGAAAAATGTGATTTTTCATCTAGTGTTGTTTGTAATTTAGTGTACTCAAAAATTGCCTTGTTGAACACCAGGCTTTGATTTAACTGTGTTTATGTACAACCCTAATCAAAAATATCAGGCACTTGGGTTTACTTTGATTGCAGAATCTGTGCTGGCAAACAACATATATTTGTCCTTTTATGAGTCTTTAATTTAAGACAACTACTGTGATTACATGTCAGGATATCATGCTAGTAACATGTCACCAAAGCTGGTGAAGTTGGAATGGTTGTGTAATCAAACACTTCATGATTTAAAACAAAATTAAAATAGAATAACTGATGCTTAGTACTGATAACAGGAAGGTTAAGTGCGATCTACCTATAAGCTTGTGTGTTGTTAAATAAGAATAATAATTAAAAAGCAGTTCAGAATATCTGTGTTCTGTCATGTTTCTGCTGGTAACCCTGTGGTTAAGTCAAGCAATGATTGATTTTAAGAGAATTATAGCTATTATAAACTGTAATCAGCAGAGGATGAGAATAATTATGCAGAGAAAGGGGGAAAAAGCTGAAACATGGCTGAGCAATATTCTGATTGATGGCAAAGTCATTTCCTGGCTGTTAATGACTGATTTTTCAACAGTCAGCACAAGTGCTAAATCTGTGGGGGCAAAGGGAAAGGAATGGTTGTGTTTTACAGAAAACTACTGTCCTCAGCTTGCCATTTTCATTAGGAATAGAACAGGCTTGGAAAATAGCTGCAGACCATAGATCAGGACCGTCTCTGTGTGGCAGGACTGCAGCTTGGGGTGAGCATGTGAGTTGTGCTCTTGATGCTCTTGGTTTGCTCTACAAGCATGCGATGAGCCTTCATCCCCTTCTAGGTCCTGCTTCTCCAAACCCCTCCAAAACAACACAGAGGGCTGGTTTGGGGATATTGAGGGCATGAGCAGAGCAGAACAGCATATATGACAGGATTCCTGTCTCAGTGGGACATTGAGATAGACTATTTGATCTCAAAATTTTTCCTTTGATGAAATCTCAGTTTACTCATCAGTTGTATCTGGCTCTTTGGTATTCTCAGCTGAAGTGAGTACCAGTCTCTCCAGCACTAGTCTGGTCAGATGTTACCCCTCATGTCCTGTCTCTGAGATTCCCTCCTCAACAGCTTACATCTGCTCCCCTCCTGCCCTCAGAGCTCTCTTGTTTTGCTCTCAGGAGAAAGGCATGTCCCCTCCAGAAAGGCTAATTACCTGCCCCTGCCCCATTTCCGCATGCGTGCACATGTGCTGGCGATATGCACGCGGGCCCCAGCGAGCGAGCGCTGTGGGGGGTGGGATGCTGAGCAAAAAAACAATCACTCTGATCTTACATGAGTCTCTGAAGGCATGTCTGCATGTGTTTTCAAGTCCTAAAATAATTCCAATTTCTATTTTATGCTACATGAGGTCATGGAGTGGACAAGCCTAGAGAACAGTGGGCTTCAGCTGACAGTTGTGTACTCTCTAAACTGTGACACTTTCAAAAAATAGACTAATTTATCTTATCAACCACAGCCATAAAATAGGGTAAGGGATGGAAATAGATTAGAACCCATAAAACTGAGGGAAGCAAGACAGCTGCCATCCAGACAGGGACAGACACTGCCCTGTGAGGTCCTGCTAACTTTGAAGAAGCTTGTGGGTTGTTCACTGCTGGCTTCATGAAGAGTTCCCTGTCATGGGAACTCTTCCATCAGGTTTTAGCATCCAGAGGAGCTCCAGAAACATGCTTTTAAAACCCCCCCCACCCCATTCACTCTCAGTGCAAATATGATGCAGGTCCTGGATTTGAAAGCTGGATGTATCCTGAAGTGCACTGCTTGCCTGCAAACCTGCACCAACCATTTTTATAGGCAGCTTTCCATCTGTTCATGGAATTATGTCTGCATAATGCTTAGTACTTTCCAGCACATTTTGAAGTGCCATAGAGAAACCTGAGTGGTGGATTTTCAATTATTTACAAAAATCCAATTTGTCCAGAGTTTTTATTCCTGGCTCTAAACTATGTAATACTAGCTTGATATGAGTGCTGTCTCACTAATTTTAGTGGAATTGTACCAACTGGTGAAAACAGATGGAGTGAAAAATACAGTTAGCAGCTGTATCTCCTCCCAACAGCAGGTCAAATGCATCTCAGCAGTCAAAAGTACAAGAAAAGAAGGGAGATCAGCAGAATAAATGTTAGAAACATAAAATGTCCGTAATTCAGACTTGATAGCATTGGGATTCTTCATTAGTGACAGTAAAAGAGACAAATAAACAGAGAAGGAGAAAGACAAACTGCTTACAAGCAGTGGAGTAATAAGTACTCTACTCTCACTCTTGGAGGCTCAGTGAAGAGATTTCTGCTTTGCTTTTCTGTAACTCCTCAGGCAGTTGCCTCTGAAGCCTCTACTGTGCCACAGGACCCTACAGAACATTGTCCAAAGATGGGACAGAAGACCCTCTATTTTTCTACAAGCCAATTTACTAGTAACCTAAATCTCCTTTTAATAAACTCCTTGAGGATTCTGCAAAGATTTGTATGAATGCAGTGGGTAGCAGCTTTCCTTTCCTTTTTTCTTTCTTTTTCCTTCTTGTGTTCACTTTGAGGATGTGATCTCAGGGTAAAATACTGAGCTATCTGTGGGTCACAGACAACTCATTTAACCCTATGCTTTGAATAACTCTTTTTTAGTAGGCAGGAGGAACTCTGCTGGCTAGGATTAGTGTGCAGCAATTTGTCACCTTGCTATATATTGGTCCAGACATTTTCTTTCCTAGTGTGAAGTACATTTGCAGCAGATACTTGAAGGAAATCATGCCTAACTGGAAGTGCATGGATAGTCCTCTTGGTTTCAGTTACTGTGTTTAGTAATGAGCATGTACTTAATTTTCTTGCTGAATCTGAGGAGATACTGGGCTGATACTGCTGTAGATTGCAATTTTCTGGCAGCAGGGAAGACTAGGCAACAAGATTTCCCATTTCCCATGTCAGTCTTGGTGGCTGCAGCATAGGATGGAGCTGGGTTCAACTTATCCCCTCAATCCACATGAGCTGGGCACAGCCATTTCCTGCTGGAATTTCCAAGTTCCATGTGTGAAGTGAGTGTGCTGATGTGGTTTGTGCATCATGCACCTGGATACCCACAATTAGACTGAGATAACCAAAATCACTGAGCTTTGCTGTCCTTCCCCTCATCATTAGTGGTGTCTTTCCTCTTTGTGCCCCTACTGAGACATGGGCAGAGTCACAGTTCAGGTGGTGCACTGAGCATAGAGTAGGAAGAGGAATGAGGCTTCAGCAGCGTTGCACTGTTGTAAGCTCCATCATCTTCCAGGGAAGGCCTCAGGACAGCTGATAGCTGCCATGGTAAATGCTGGCAGGCAGTGATTTCCACCAGGTGCTCTGCTTCTTGCCTCAGTAGGAGTTTTCTTAGTCATAATCCATTTCCTGGTTTTGGCTTGGAGTAGGCACATTTCCCAAGTCACATCCTTTATTTCGTTTCCAGAGGATGGCCAAAAAGATATTTGCTTCTCAGCTCTAGTCATTGCAATCCCTAGATTAGCTGGTGGTCTTTTTGAGACTGAACAGCTCTCACTGGATCTGGAAGCATGATTATTTCAGAATAAATTTTCCAATCAAAAAGTCACATTTCTACTCAGACATCCAAACAAGGGCATAAGAGCTTAAGTTTAGGACTTTTTTACTCTCTTCTTGCTTTGAAAACAGTGCCTCGTGTTGGGAAAGTTTTAGGTGAGCTGTGGGTATAAAATGTTTTACAAACCGGACCCATAAACTAGTTTGAGCCAAAGATTCCTCTGGAAGTCAGAGGGTGGCTGATGTTGCTAGCAAAGCTGCCAGGCATTGCCAGCCACCATAGAGTTCTGTTATCTGAATGCTTGACTGAAAACTGGATGAAGAGCTGTGAATGAAAGATACATCTCTTTCCTGGGAAAGGGCAGCTTAGTTCTTGCACGTCAAGCACAAGAGCAGCAAGCTTGCTGGGGTTTGTTTTCCTTCTCCTCTGTAAAAGGAAATTGTGAGTCACAGTCCCAACAATCTGTAGCATAACAACACCAATGGCTGGATCAACAAACAGGAGAGCAGAAGGCCATGTGGAGCAGGGGTGGGCTGGCAGCCAAGTGCCCTTGCCTGAAAAAATGCAGCCAGTGGAACTTTGTCATCCAACCTCTTTAGATGCCAAATGTATTCACTGGGTAAATGAGGCAGCTGGGTTGTTACTTTTCAGGAAATGGCACAGGAAGAAGTTCCCTACAGTAGGTGACAGGCAGAGAAGCTGTGATGGGCAAATGTGCTGCAGCTCTGTGCTGAAGTCCAGCTTGCCAGAGATTTTACTTCACCCTATGCATTCCACTACTGCTCAGATGTTTCTCCAGCTTGACCTCCTCTTTTCTTGCTCTCTGAGCAAGTTTCTTGCCAAGATTTTCTCAAGAGTGCTCTCAGACAACAGATCAGTTTTTTCTCTTACAGAGGGTCTTTCTCACCCTTAAAAAGCCTTTTATGTTACAAATTCAGTTTCCCACTGGCACCATGCTTCAAGAAAAGACAGAAAAATGAAGTCAGGAGATAACACACAGTGTAGTATAATGAAGGCACCAGCATGAAGATATTTTTGCTTTTTTAAAAAATGTCAAATAAATTCTGTTCCATAAAAGTGACAAGAAGCCAATTTAAAGAGAAGGAAAGACAGTTCTAGCATAAGTGACTGCTCTATAAGTTCTATAAACTGCAGAAAAAAAAGCTATATCCTCTTGGCAGCACACAGCTTAGTAAGCAGGCTACAGCACAAGTGGGGAGACAAGTTACCCATTTGTGGTTTAGAGCAAGCACTAATGCAGCAGACAGGATACAGATGCCAGCTATGGAGCCAGTGGAATCATGAACACCCATCCCATCCCATCCCATCCCGTCCCGTCCCGTCCTGTCCTGTCCCGTCCCGTCCTTCTACTGTACTGAAATTTGCTGTCTCCTCTGCCATGCCAGTCTGGGTTTTATCCTAGCTTTCTCACCATCTAGAACACCTCATGGGTGCTATCCCATCTTTGTCTGTTTGACCTCAAGAAATGTGCACAAGCCCAGCAACAATTCATGAGTCCAAAGGAAGAGAGTGCCCTACTCATGGAATTCCACTTCATCTTTAAACCTTTATCCCTCAGCACTCATAGAAGGTTTTAAAAACACTATACTGAAAAGAAAGTTGGATCTGATGTATTAAGGTCTCTGGTGAATTTACTTTTCCTCAGATCCTTTAGTTACAGAGAAGTGCCATGTTTGCAGTTTTAATTTTAGATGGCCAATGGCAGAATTGTGAAAAAAAATATTTCTAACACATATATTTGCACAATGAAAGCATCTAATTCAGCCAAAAGAAGCAGGGAAACCACTCCTTTGTACAGCTCTGTACTTTTTTCTTTTTTTGTGTTGAAGTGACAAAACACATAATAAGTTACATCTGACTTGGTGAAACTTTGCATGTACAAGAGTTGGCTGGGAAATGCACTTTATCTGAACTTTGTGGCCAGTGGCCAAGCTAAATAAACCCAATTAATATTAATTTCCCTTACCCCTTCCATCCCTTCCCTGGTAAATAGAACCACCTCTGGGATTTCCAATGGTAAGTTACCCTTGCAGCATCTGGTTTAACTTGGCTACTATATCGACAAGATGTTTTTCCATTCTGAGTCTATTCTCTCTTTTTTTGTAAACGTATAAAACATCAGAATCCTTACTGTGTCCCTGTAACTTTTCTTTTGTAAGAATATTTTGGTCTCTTTCAGTTCATGCCTAGGCATAAAAGCAATCTAATCTAGCTTGGGAGATGTGACTTAAACTGTAAATATTGTTATGTATAAGTGCCTTGGGGTGGTGTGTGACTTGAATGGATATGAAGATATTTAGCAAATATATCCATGTTCTAAAGTAGAAAGAATAATTTATTACCCATACAACAAAAAAATTAAGCCATGCTGCAGCCATGTCAGCATTAGCTCTGCTACTCTTCCAAGAGTGTTATTAAGGAAGAGAATTCTAACTTTAGTGGATTTTATGGAAAGATGCTTTATAGGATGGGTGCTATGAAGATGAGCTGAAGTTTGTATTTATTATATTCTATGCAAAGTTTGTTACCATAATAGTTGAACAAAAAATCACAGATGTGAACTCCCAGTGCTAGTCCCCTGTTTTTCTCATAGAAATGTTGTACCGTGAGACTCCAGACTCTTTTGTCTCTGCACCAGGAACTGGACCTTGCTTGCCTGATTTGGATAGCAGCTTGTGCATTAGCAAATGTGCTTTCAGGATGGAGTTAGCATTTTAGTAATTCTTCAGGTCTGGCTGAGGTTGGGAACCATGGGGTTTCCAGTGCCTATGACATCCACCTCTGGGGCCACTTTGCCAAAGTTGTTCAGTCTGTTGCCACAGCTGGGGCCAGGGTGCAATGTGAAAGAGAATATTGTTGATGTTAATGCAAGATGTTAATGAAACACTCTTGATGTTAATGAAAGAAAAGGAAGATGAAGGGGCAAAGCTGACGAAAGAGAAGAGAGGAGAAACTCGTTCAGAAACTTCAGAACCTTGTTGATTTGTGTGACCTGGGAAGCCAAGATATACAGACATGCTGTGACAGGCATGTACCAGCACAGTGATGTGCTCTGAATAAACTTAGTTCCCATCGGGATGCAGGAATGGTTGCAAGGTCATGCCAAAATCTGCCCCATCTGGTGGTCTGCCTCTGAGCATGGCCAAGAGCCACGTGTGAGGATAGGGCAGACATGGCACGGTCCCCTGGAGAGCTCTGCCAGCACCCTGCAGTCTACACAGACCACTGTCTGCAGACAAGATGTACCTTTTTTTTTTCCCCCTGTAGCTGCTTTTTCTAGACTGTTAGTTCGTGGAAATGGCATATACCAGACTGTCTGATCAGAGTTCTCTTAGGGGGAGACACTGGTGACTTTGTTTAGCCTTGCTGTAAGTGGTTGAAATAACAAACCCAGTGAAGCCACAAACCCACTTCATGTGCCAGAGCCCTGTGGTAAGATTACTACAGAGCTTTAAAAATGCAGCACAGAAAATGGAAAGCTTCTGCCACAGACAGAGTACTCCCTTAAGCCATTGACTGCTTGGGATTGAGTTAGAGTTACATTTCATGCATAAAAGGGAGAGCTAGATTGCTATAGAGGATGCCTGCATTTTCTGTGGATGGAATTTATACTTTATCTAATAGCTGTGAAATGAAACCCTTTTGCAAACCACCCTGTCCAAACACTGGAGAGATTTTCTTTTGCAAAAGGACAGAGCATCTGGAGAAGCTGTCAAGAACTGATATACTTTTGCCTCAAGTCAAAGAGTAATGTATTGACTCTCAATGTGATTAGGATGGACTTTTGCCAGAACAGGAAAATTGGTTCTGAATGAAAATTGCTCTTCAGAAGTAGCGCTTTCTTAATGGTGCTATTATTATTTTATTTTAATGTAATTAGGGTTATGTTCTTAGATCGTAATTGTCATTGTTATACTTCCCTTAAGTCAGCATAGAATTACATTTAGTGGTCTTAGTAATGATGCAAAAGGGTTGTGAATCTCACCTGCCATGGATAGAGCCTTCTGTTTCAACATGATTTGGTTGTGCTTGGAAGAGAAATTGTCCTTGAGGTGCCTCAGAAAAGTACTGCCTTGATCATAATAATTACCTGAGATTGAAAAACCATCTGGTTAAAATCAGGTCTTCTTACATGCTTTATGTACCATCTTTAAAACATAGTATTCCTTTACCCCCCTGAAAAATTAGAACAACTGACCCGCTTAATCATTTTTCTAGTCATATTATTTAACAAATTGTTTTTTAATAGCTGCATTGGGCAATGAACTATTTCAGCTGAGCCTGTAGTGACCATTTTCCCGCAGCACTGGGATGTTGGATAATGAATCTCTCTGTTCCAAGGACCTTGGGAGCTGGGGAAGGGTTCACCAGACAGATCCAGAGGGTACACTGCTAGGTGTATTTTAATGTCTTGAAGGCAAGCAGCATAGCAGGATGTTGTGGAAAAGCTGACCTTCCTGTCTTGAGAAATAAGGATGCCATAAGTGATAAAAGAAAACCCCCTCTGTGTTCCCTCTCCCTCTCTAGTAATATACTAATGCTGCAAGAAACAGCCTAGCCTTCAATTTAATTTCAGTCACTCAAGCATTTTTTACCCATGACATCACCCTGAAGTGATTAGGAAACTATATCCAGGATGTGAACTCAAGCAGAAGCTTATGGACTTTTCACTGTGTCACAAGAAACAAGAAATGAGGTGGCTCCTGCTGTTTTTCAACAGGTCTCCCAGTGGGTATTTGTGTCCCATGCTGCACTCGGGCTAATAATCTTTCAAGTCACTCCACATCAGATCAAGTGGAAAGGAGACTCCAGCCAGTGTGTGAGGGTCAGTCTGGCTGGGGAAGAAAGCAAAGGGATAACATGTTTGAGTGACAAGATCAGTGAGGTGCCATAGCAACCCAGGTGAGCAAAGATCAGTGAGGAGCTGACCTGCAATAAAATCAACTTTGATATAACCCCACCATGACCTCTCCCTTAAAAAGTATGCCCATTAACTTTGTCTCAAAGTAAAAGAAAATCAAAAGCAATGTTAATTTCTCCAGAGGAAGAAGATTAGGCAAAAATCTGAATTCTCACACTTTTCTGCTGTGATAACATCTGCACCTCCCACAATGTGTTTGGATAGCGTGACTCTGTCAGCAGAAGATGATACCAGCCACTTTGAGAAATGCCTGGTCAGGTTTCTACCATAACTCACTGTCTTGTAAATATGTTTAACTTCTGTTTTAGCAGAGACTGTCTTCTAGCAGAAATACAGAGATTTGTGCATTTATCCTTCATAGAAATCATAACGCTTCTGGAGCTTACAGACAGGCATTACAAATACCTCCCTCCAAGCCTCACTCTCAGCAAAGTTCATTGTCATCTGGCAGCAGAAGACATCAATCACTACTCAGAAGCACAGGCTAATGTTTCTAAGCCAGGCAGGGCTTGTATATGCTTCCCAAATAGCTTACCCTATCAGTTCTTTTTATTGAGATTGATTCCCCATATTTTGCTAGTTTGAGGATATAGTCCATTTATATTTATCTTATATTGTAAAGCTAATAATCGACATTGTTACTGTACTTATTTTATGAGGCAATTTCTTTGTACCCAAGGGTGTTTTTATTACTCCCCTTTTGGCCTTTCCTTCAGAGTACTGAAAGTATATGGTGAAGGGGGAAGAAGAGTTGTACAGGTGTCATTACAAAATTCATTGGTTGATTATTATTATTTCTTTGTTTGTATCACACTCCTGCTTTCTGTTCTCTAGCTTTGCCCAGAAAACTAACTATCCATGCAAGTCAGAGGCAGCTTCAGTTTAATTTCAAATTCTCCATATCTCCTGTGTAAAATAAAGAATAGCCAAGATGTTGTGTCCCATTGATATTTGGGGCCAGGGACATTGCAAAGAGTATTATGTGGGAGCAAGGTTGGCCACTGCAGCCACTCTTCAGCCTGCTAAGAGATTTTCCTATGCTACAAATATTTCCCGGAGAAAAGAGACTGCTGATATAACTGAACAAATATGGCAATGGAAAACTGGATGGGGACTGACTAGAAGATACTCTATTTCTTACTCTTTGCATTCAATTTAGCATCACTTTGTGCCTGCAAAACATGATATCTGAAATTCTGGGTTAATAATAAGCTATCAGAGAACTTAATGACTTTTCTGTCAGGCTGAATCTTGCATAGATACATACGAGCATTTGTACCTTCAACTTGTTATGGAAGATGACATATTTACAGAAGGAAATTTTCATCCAGAAAATTAGGAACCAAACATGAGGCAAAATGGCATAAAGTTGGTGTCTCATTTCATTTTTGACAGTGAGTCTGTAGGCTGATGACATCCATGCTCCTAGGATTACTCTGAAGTTGTCTTAAAACACATGATCTAGTGGAGACTGACAAATACCTTCATTATTGCCAATTAGTGCAGAATAGCATGAAAGATGAGCCAATTGCCTGGGCCTGGAGGCTCCTCCAGCAAGTGAATTGATGGTGTCAGTCAGAAGAAACTCCAGATTTCAGAGCCAGGAGGGACCACTAGATCACTGAGTCTGACTTCTTGAATAACACAGCCATTACTTTTCCTCTGTTACTTGTATCTTCATAATATCTCCCTTCTCACAGATGGATGATTAGGCAAGATAATGGGAAAACAAAGGGAAGCAGATCTGTCTTCAAAGGTACAAAACAGCTACAGCCTTGTTACCTGATACAGGCACACGCTGACACTTGCAGATGCCCTTCTATCAGCTTCACAGCCTGGTGGAGCAGCCCAGCAGGTGCTGCTTCTCAACAGGTGATTCTCAAGCAGGTGTGATTCTCAAGCAGACACTGTCAGTCTGGGGTGAAAATATCCTGTCTGAAGAGCATTGAAACCCTGTCAGTGCTGAGGTGTTGATATGTCTGTCAGTGTTGGCATTTTGGAGGCAGCATCCCCTGGATGTAAAACTGGTCCTAGCCAGGGAACGGGACCTCAGAGAAAGTTCCCTCTGTACCCTGTGATAACTTTGTGGACCTGTATGTACTGTGAATAGATCCTTATTGCTATTTATATAAGAAAATATAATTTCTTGAGAATAATATTTTTATGGATTCTTATATTCTTTGAGAATTAATTTTTCTGTAGTATTTGAGGCAAGCAGTAATTGTCACAGAGGTCTTTCACAGAATGTCTCGGCCTCTTGAACCACTGTGGGTATCTGAGGGGTAGCACTGTAAAGCAGTGTCCTGAGGGTGGAGCTGGGAAAACAACCCTCAGCTACATGTTGGGTTATTAGTGGCTAATCTAAAGTCTTCTGCAACTCAGCCAAAAGATGAGGCAGCCAAGGAGGGAGCCTCATAGCTTTCTAGGGACATTTTGAGCATACACAGATCAAAGAGGAACTGCAGGACTTTTGGATCCAACCTTATGTCCTCTGGATGAGCTTGATGAGATTGGACATTTTCTTTTTCATCTCATGATGATCTATTCTGGGAAATTTTGGCTCTTTTTCTCTTTCCAGTAAATTATTGTCTTTGATGAGATTTCATCTGGAGTCACTAACCCCTTAGATAAAGCCACAAGATCCAACTAAATTAAATTTTAAACATAACCATTTCTTTCCTTAACACATTTGTTTTTATCAGTTTATACATTTTTTCAACTAATATTTTTTAGATAAAAACCTAAAAGTAGCTGTAATTAGAGTGACAGGGTACTTCTTAAAGTGCCAGAAATAAATATTTTTCTTCCTTCTGGGAAAATATTATTTTGGTAATGTGATTTTAAATTACTGAATTTCTTTAGTGGCTTTAAATTACTCTGCAATGAACAGTACATAATCTATATTCTCATCTAAAAGGAGGCTTTCTAGTCTCATTCTTATAATCTGAATTATTTTTTTTGAAAGATATCAGTAATAAGAAAGAAATGTCTTAGAGCATCTGAGTCAGACTATGCTGATGGGAGATGTCCCTCTTTCAGTGGCTTTATAAAAGACAACATTTCTCACCTGCAGTTCAGGCACAGGCTATAAATCCAAGGTGATGGGATGACATACTTTCCAGGGGAATCACACTCTTTCCATTAGTATCCTGCCATAAAATCAGTAAATTTTTCCCTGTGAGTTTTGTTGTGCCTAGGCAACCACACGACCAGAATGTGATACAACCAGCTGACAAGGGGACATTGTGAACTCAGCTAATTTGTTGGAGCACAGATTCACAGGGCCATTTGAAATGCCCTGGGCAAGGTGGGATGTCCCCACAGAGCTGGCAGATACAGCACAGGACCTGAGGGGACTGTGACCTTCGTGAGGGCAGGTTGGATATCCCAGGATGTCTTAAATGAAAGAAGTTGTCCACATCGATGCAATGTACTAATGTTTGCATAAAACCTAAAGCCATCCCTGTCCCCTCTCTAGACACTCGGCTAGAGTCCCAAGAGGCTACAAAATGCCTTGAAAATGAAGACCATTACAGCAGAGTTCATCAGCTCCAGCTCATGATGGCATTTTTTAACATCTGGACCTATAACTGCAAGTGACTAGTGACAAGGAGACAACGTCTAAGCATAATATCAACATTTTGTTAACCGTGTTTGCAAAACCAACCAGCCCCCTTCACCCCTTGCCCTCGCTGCTGGAGCAGGAACTCCCCAGCGGAGGCAGCAGCCTGCGTGGAGCGGGGAAATGGCCTCACCATGGGGGGGTCACGGCATCAGACTCCACCTCTCCGAGCTCCCCGAGGGCAGCGCGGGGTCAGGCACGGCCCCCCGGGCTCCCACTGCTTGTGCGGCTGCCGGGGCCGCCCCCCCCCAGCCGCTCGCTGAGGTAGCGGGCGCGGACACGGCTCGGGGGGTGCCGGGCTCTGCGAGTTCCCCCTTCCTGCCCTGACATTCCCTGCTCGTGTTTTCACTAACCGGTGTTGACTGTCACAGAGTATCCGTGCTCTTTCTGAGCGGGGGATTTTCTGGTGGTGTAGCTGCGTCCAGGAAATGTGATGCTTGGATGGAGCTATCTCCCAAAGCCACCGAGCCATTATGATTAGGGATTGCCCCAGCATCATGCCGTTCTAGCAGGAATTAGTTTTGGGTTTTTTTCAATGTCTTCCCAGGAGAAATTTAGTGTCATCTCACTTGTCTTATGCAGGGGAATTTCACAAACTTTTATTCTAGCCTATCCGTGGCCGTGGCAAGAACAGCTGTCTCACAAGGTGGTGATGCATGGTAGTGTTGATTTCTTAGTCTGCTAGAGGCTGAACCTTCAAAATGCAGTGCCAGAAGAGATATCCTTGCCTTGGCATCAACTGATCAGGTAGGAGAGGATGCAGCCACTACAGGGGAGATGCTGTGCAGCTATTTAACTGCTACACAAAATGATGGAGCATGCTGGTCGTGCTCTTTATCCTGCCTTTCTCTTGGATAGACCATATTTGTATGTGTGTCTATGGGTGCACATTTGCTAGGTACATAAGGGTATATGAAGAGAACATGAACTAGCACATAATAGGAATAATGGGAAAGTATTAAAACCTGCTAATATTGTCCTTAACTTTCTTTAGTTACAGTTTACACTTTCACCTTTCCTAGTCAGCCAAATTTCTGTGGTAATTAAAACACTGAAAAAACATTTGGGTTTGATGTAGTGCTGTGATTTTAGCCTTAATGCATAGTCTTGGCTTATCTAACTACTTGTCTGGGGTCTTGTGAATCTCTGTAGCAGATTGATGCCTCTTCAAAGCCATCTGGAAGAAGATCTACCCACTCTTTTTTTTCTCCTGCTCTTTTAATTGGGACTGCTGGCTGGCCCTGTGTATCAGAGCAGTACAAAGGCTGAGAAAACAGAGAGGTCTTACACTAAGCCATTCCAAAGGGCAGCAGGAGACGTCATCCATTTTGTGTATAGATATGTTTAGATAGATGTGGTAAGCCATGAGAAGTGGATGCCTTGACAGGTTACTTTTCAAAGACTGCTGATTTGCAATGACCTCTGACTGCTCTGAAAACAGCTGAATTCTGCAGACTCTGGTAATCTGAGATAGAAACTGTTTTGAAGTCGGCTGGGTGTAAAGAGCCTATTGCTGCCCTGGGTCTCTCAATACCACAAGGAAAAGTAGAGCAGGGGAGAAAAAGGATGCTGTAGCTGGAAACTCTCTTGTCTGATTTTGTATGGGACAGCTTGCCCTGTTTGCAGGACAGCACCTGGATGAAAATCATGAGCTTTTATGCTCAGAAGTTGTCAGTCCCCTCCAAAACCAGGCACTGACTCTGGAATGTGTGTAAAAATACCTTGTTCGTCACTACATGATGCTTCCCTGTTCTGTGGAAGCCTGGCATAAAATGTATTTCAAATGCACAGCATGTTATATACTGTGTTGTAATCTCAGTTATATAAAATATAAACTGTATAGGGAAAGGTAGGAGCACTACTCTTTTCTCTCGCACTGTGTTACAGATTAAAATTACCAAGTTAGGATAATTCTTCCCAACTTGTACTGAGGGTCTGTTACCTTTCTATCAGATACATAGAAGGCTGAAGTTCCATTATTTTAGGAAGTTAAAGTAGCCAAGAATCTATGCTAATTTTCTTATGGTATCTCTAACTCATCTGGTTTAATAAAAGCCTCACATGCATTTTTAAGCTTGAAAAATATTATTCCTAGACCTGCTACAGTATTTTTTGATGCTGAATCAGTAACAACCAGAGACATCACTGTAGTTTTAAATGAATGAACTTTACTTAGCACTTACAATGCCTTTTGTGACTGTGGCTGATTTCCTTCTCCATTTCTAAACCTTACTTTAAAAAAAAAAACAAACCCAACCTGAACCAAACCAAATCAAACCAAAAAACCAACCAACCAAAGCAAAAAACCAGACAAGTCAAATGTCCTTTTAACCTCCAGAAACCATAAGGTAAATGACAAAAATGGATGATTATTTATGGGGCAGTTTTATAATTTTAAAGCCATCTCATAGGCTTGATTTTCATAATTGTGCGTTCTGCTTGAGTTGGATTGGCACACCCTCTGTATATTAATTGTATATGTTAATAGTTTTACAGAGATATACTAAGTGCCTAAAAGCACTAGAGAAGATTGCTAACAAAACACCATTACTGGGTCTGAGATGATTAAAGCCCCCCTTTGCAAGCAGGAAGATTTAATCCCTGCAGTTGTCTCTGGTGTAAAAGATCTCTCTCCAGCCCCAACACCTTCTGTTCACATGCAGGTCCCAAACTGGAGTAAGTCAATACAATCCCATTAACTTTATTAGATATTCTGATTTTTGATTCTGGCATATATAATCCACATTTTATAATACAGATATGTATTTCTTTTGCCATAAAAGTAATTCTTAGCCACATTTCAGCAATTCTTTGATCTTAAGATGACTGAATTGAATCTAAAACCCTGGTTAGCATATTGCTAATATTTTGCTCTTTTTTTAGTATAGAAATTATATCAATATTAGATTTTAAACTTCATGGAAAGCTATGTTTAGAAAAAAAATCACTACATGGGAAATTTTGTTTGGTTTATATATGTCCACAGTTATTAATTTAGCTTTTCAATGCTGGTTTTTGACACCTTAAATACAGGTCCAATTTTAGCATTCTGGACATTTATTGAGAACTTAGTTCAATGATCTGAGTGGATTTACAGCTAAGCTGCTAAAGTCCTCTATATACATATGTACATATATACATAAGCTATATCTCAGAAAACAAAAAAAAAGCTTTATTCAGAATAAAGATCACTTTTATTCTGCTTTTTACACTAAAATTTAATTTCATAATTTGTAAAAAACAAAATAAATTCATTACTGACCTTTTAAGGGTGATTTCTAAGCATATGGGGATCATCTACATTTTGAAAGCAGTTATTTTTATGACCTGAAGAGCATACATGAAACACTGGGATTTGAGCTGTTTTCTGTGGAAAAAAAAAAGAAAAGAAGAAAAAAGAAAAAAAAGAGACGTGCTCCTTCTGGCTTATAAAATATTTCTTTTTTTCTTGCAGTGATTTATCATATTATAAAAGTATCATCAACATATAATGGTCACATTCTCCAGTGTATAACAAACATACGTGCTTGTTAACTGCTGACTGAATGAACGTGTACCTCCAGAGCCATGATGTTCCACAGAAACATATGGAGATAGGCAGGACTTGTTAATTTGTTCTCAAAAGGATACAGATAAAAGCAGATGCTAAGGGGAAATAAATTACACTTTTTCTGTACATTTTCTTCTGTAGTTTTTTTGGGGGTTTTTTTTTTGGTTTGGGTTTTTTTTTTGACCCTTCTAGTTGACACAGAATTTCCTTTGCAGCATTATTTATTGCCAGCCGTGTTGCTAGGCTGCCTGGGAGGGCAAAATGGAAAACTTTGTGAAGTGTACTTGGAGAGTGCTCTTTTAAAGCAGATGATTTGTGAGTAAGTCTTGGAGAGTTGGGAATGTATTTCAGATATGTTAGCTGTCTTGTAGTGGGCTTTTGCACTGTGAATGAAAGACTCTGGAAAATGTTGCTTATATACCAAGATGTATTTAAGTTTCTCACCATTATGTAGGCTGTACTCTTCTCAGCATATAGTTGGATCTTCAATTTCTTCACTTGAAGGCTGTATAAATGTTGGAGAGTTATATATTTGGAGAATGAATGTTAATTTTGGGTTTCCCTCTTCTAGCATTTTAATTATTAGAGTGGAACAACACCACTCTTCAGAAAACTAGATTTTTAAGAAGTGTCTCAAGCCACACATCAAAATGTTAGAGACATCAGAAACCATTAGTCACTTCTGAAAATTTTAGGGCTTGAATGACTGGCCTAACATGTCCTTTGCCTTTTTAGAAAGATTTTAATGGGAAATTTGCTTATTCTGGGTCTTGTATAAAACAACAACCACCAAAGATGCTCAAAGCTCCTAAAATAGATTCAGAACTCCTAAAAGTCAGGTCATGAACACACCTATATGTCGAGTATGTACACGTATTAAATGTATTTCTGTATGGACTTGTTTACATACAGGGACACATGGAGGAAAAGCAGCTACCAGATGTGATATCCCATGGATAAGTGCAAGGAGTCAGCTAGGAAGGGCTGGAGGAGGGATGTCTGTGAGTAGAGGGCATCACACTGCTGCCCAAACCATGCCCTTCTTCTCCTCCTACCACCCAGGTGGCAGCTACAGAGAGGAGGGATGAGGGAGGTGACATGGGAAGCCTGTGACAGGGGACAGCAGGAAGACTGGAGGCAGGGACTATGCTCAGAAGCTCTCTCTCCAGCAGTGAGCATGTAACTTGTGCAGAAATGCTACTGGGAGACTGAGCTGCCAGGTAGGCTGTGGCATGTGGGAGATGGCTCCTGTTGGTTCAGTGACCATGCTTTATATCTTGGGCCCAGAGGTCTGTCTACAACACTGAAGAGAATATGTTTCAGAATCAGACCTGCTTAGGAAAGAGCCAAAGCAGCTCTACCATGCAATAAAGATTTGCTGCAAAACCCACGGTTTCCTTCATATGCTCCCACCCATTCCCATGAGGTGCTCTGTCAGACCGCAGTGGGACCTGTCACAACAGGCTTGGCAGCCATGGCACCATCAGCCATGGTGTGCACAGGGAGTGTTCATGGTTCCCCCTTGCCAACCTAGCTGGATGTTGTGGGGTTGAATTTTTTATTAAATTTTCCTTTTGTCTTGAAGAGGTTTAATAAATACTGCTTTAACTCAGTAGTAGTGAGTGCGTGGGTTTTAGTCCTAGAGTTTTTTACTTTCACAAGCATTATTCTTTCCTAAAAAAAGGTTACTTCTAAATACTTGATCAAGTATCCTTCCACATATGTGACCACATGTGTTCCTGTACACTCTATAATAAATAATGCCCCAGAGGGCAGCCCAAATCAGGTGGTAGTTTTGCTACTGTCCTCAGTATCAGTTGTTTTAGCTGTGAGGGCAGTACCCTGGTTTTGTTAGCAGCCAGGACACAGATTGAACATGTTCTCAAAATACAGTTAGTGCAGTCCAACCCAACATGTTCATGCTATTTGTACAGGTGAGAAATCAGTGGGGAGGCTTTACACATGACTAGGGACGGAGAACATTTTTATCTCTTTGAGTTCTGTTTTCAAAGCTGTACATGAAAAAAGCACATGCAATGAAATACAGAAAATCCAATAGAATATCCAACTAGGCATTCATATGATTTGTGTTGATTGGCTGATGAGTACATAATATGTTACAATGTCAATTGATTATCTGAAATTCTTATGGACCTCCAGAGCTAGTCTAGTCCAAGTTCTTGCTCAAAGCAGTCAAATTAACTAATTATCAGTAGTAACCTGAAATGTCAACCAGACATACCAATGATATGAAAAATTTGTGGATCTATACTTACTGCTGACTTGTATATTTGGCCCAAGAACTGTCTTGACTAGTGTTCAGAAATTACTCTTTGAAGGAAATATTTCTAATGGGACTTTTTGTTTGGTTGGGTTTTTTTTTTCAATTTTATTTTATTAACTAAGCTTGGATTACACCAGTAGGCTTTGGAGCCAGCTGGTCCTGTGGGAGATGGTGACACCAGAGGGTGTCCTACGTACATAATTTGCCAGGGAACAAACCAGAACAGGACAGAGATGGCTCAGTCTGAGTTGCTTTGACTGGCTTTATTTCCAGTGGGGAAAGAGAGGCACTTCCAAAGGGCAAATGTCTTATGTCAAAAATGGGCACCTATGAGAGATGAGTTGTTTCTCTGCCCCTCTGGTGGTGGTAGAACCATTTAAATAATGAGTTCAGAGATGACACTGTCCTTCCTATGGCTAAAGTTCAGGTGCTGAATCGTGCCCTACTGTGTTCAAACAAACGTTGAAGAAATGTGTGCCTTTCTCAGTGCTGCTGGATAGAGAATGAGATAGTGGACTTTTGAGCAATTCTCCCAGAAATGTGCAAAGCTGCAAAAATTCAGAACCTATTTGGGAATCCTCAGCCATCAATAACACAGGCAATAGTGAAATAACAGCAGGACGTTTTACTTTTAAATGCTTCTCATAAAAATGAGGGGAGCAGATTGTTTATATTAACCTTTCTGGGAAATGCAATCAAATTGTCCTTGAAAAATGTTAAAGAAGAAAAACATAAGCGTGACTTTCAATAGCCCTTAACAATCTGTGAACCGGCCCATTGCTAACTGTCACACACAATGTACATTTTGTTTAGTGATTTCTGTTACACTGCCACTCTCTATGAAAATGTTTAAAAGAATAATTCAAGCTGCATGATCCCAGGTGCATAAACATGTACTCCTCAAGCCAGCAGAGAAACTGCCGAGCCTAGCAGGATCGTCAGACCCACGGGTCAATTCAGGGACTAAGAAAATCATTTCCTATTTTCCTTTATGGATTTGGAGCATGCTGGGATCAGCCAGTCTTGAAAAATAGAAAGAAGCTGTGTCTTCTACAGCAAAAACAGAACTGGGAAATGAAAGATGCCTCCAACCCCGGCCAATTGTGTCAAAGCAGGATGGGGAAAATGTGTGGCTCCTGCTGTCTGAGGCTCCCGGCGGCTGTTCCTACTGCACTGCCAGCTCTGCAGAGCCGTGTCCTGCCTTGCTGAGAGTGGCTGGAGGGGAAGCCTGGCCCTGCTCCAGCTGAGGTGGTTAATACCTCACACCAAGCTTCCTCAGCTGAGGTCCCCATGCCCTTGGCTCCCTGCTCAGCATATTTTTCAGGCACTTGAATTGCTCTTCAGAGGCCTTCAAAGGTGCCTACCTTTCCACTGACTAAGCAAATAGGCTTAAGTGGGATTTCAAGCCTTGGAGTACAGCTCTGTGCCTCCATGGGAACATGTGGTTTTCCACAGACTGAAGCCCTTTGCTTCAGTGCTCTCTTCTCTGGTGGAACCAGTTAGTGACTAAACAGGTCCTATTTCACCATTCATGTGAAGACACAGACCAGTTTGTGGCACCTAAAATAGTTCTAAATGCAACTGTTAGTACTTGCCATGCCTCATGATCCCTAAAATTCCTGGTACTTTTCTCTTTTTTCCTCTTTTGTACATGGCCAAACTTCTTGCTCCCAGTCTGCCTGGCTGAAGCATGGCTGGCACTTGGAGTGGTCCCCTGGTGTGGGGTGGAAGCAAATCAGTTGTAGTGCTATGACTTCAGCAAGCTTGGGCAGTCTTCAGGTTGTGGCAACCACTTGGCCAGCCTGTGAGGGAGGTGGGATCATTCCAAGAAAGCTTTTACCTGAATGAAGAAGCTAAAGCAACCCTATGGGGTGATTCTTGGGTTACCCACCTTTTCATGCAAATAGAAGCACAAGGGGCCCAATTTGTCTCCTCTTTTTGTCCCCTGGATTGTGAAAGCTGAGTAGAGACCATGATGAAAAAAACATGGTGTCACTGGTCTGCTGTAGAGTAAGGAAATGGAACAACTCTAAGTGCATCTGGTTTCAAATATGTTTATATCACTCCACTGCTTCTTTGATTTGTGCAACAATGAGTTATCTCCAAGTACTCGGGATGCAATCCATCAGATGAGGTTCAGCTTGTTAAAACACTCTCTGCACAAGATTGCTGGAAAGTGGGAAGATTTCTGAAGAGGACTCTGGTAGTTACTCTCTGTTACTCAGAGGCTATGATCATCACCAAGTGGACAAATGCATGGCATGGATGTCCCACAGAAGTGCTGCCTCAGCATCAAGGACCTCAGCAAATCCTAGTGTTTGTCCTCTGAATCTCATTGTCTTCTGTTCTGTTTCCAGCTAGTTTCCTGTTGCACTTTCGTTCTTGATATCAACCCCCTTTTTTGTTTGTTTTTAAGCCAGTTGTTTACTCCCTGTTGGAGATAATGAAATCACTTCTCAGTATTGTCTTGGAGAGATACCACAGGCTTAGTTACAAAAGCCTTTCACTGAAGTATTGGTCTTCAAACTTTGCATTAGGGTTTTAGACCGTTTCTCATTAATACTCCAGTATGGCAACATCCTTTCCCTAAATCCAGTTCTCAAGAAATATTCTACTAACAGCAAGTTAAGCTGAAGATGAGCAATTTTTATCTTGTTTAAGGACTGTACACTTAAGTTCAGTACCTAACTCTTCTTTCTGGCTTAAATCTTGCTCCTGTCTGCAACAGCATCACAGGGAGAGTAAACACTGCATTGTGAATGACAATCCTCTTTTCTTTTTCTGCTTGTCCCTCCTTCTTCCCTGTCAATCTCTAGAATTTCCCCTTCTGGTCTTTGTGGAAAAGCAGTTATATTGGAAGTACTGGTAGGCTTGTCCAAAGATTCTTAATTCAGTATTTTGCAGGGGTGTTAGCTAATTTTTTATGTTGTTAGGTATTTTCAAAAGTTAAGAGTATATAAAGAGCTTTCTTCGTACCAATCACAGATGAGAGTTTTATTTTTCCTTTTAATACCGTGCAAAATGTGTTTTAAAAGGTAGAGAAAAAGGGGAAAAATCAACAAAATACCATATGATTATTACATTGAATACAGCAGCAAAAATTGTTTAGAGAAGAGAAAATAAAGTAAAAAAAGAACATCTTATGGAATGTTTCCATTTCAAAAATTGCACAATGGAAAGGTCCTCAGTTTTCCTTTGATCCTAAGAGCTGTTATCCTGTCTCCTTGCAGTTCAGCACCTAACTGATTCAAACAGCATGTAATCTCTTTGGAATCCTGACACTCTCTCAGGAGAAGGAAAGAAATGGTGTGGTCTTTTATGAAAGCTTGCAATACCAAGAAGCTCATGGTACCAAAGAATTTCTTTTGTGTTGTACATGATCTATTCCAAGTCAGAAAAAATAGCTGCTTGTATGAATTAACAGGATGTTTTTTGTTTCCATAGTATCCATGCTTTTATGCTCTTGGTATAATCAAACACTTCTTTAGTAGACTTACGTACTGAGGAATACTAGCAGGGTTGAAATGAAACAAGTTTGAAAAATTTGACCTAATAGAGAGCAGAAGAAGGAGGGTTTATCTGTTGTCTCTATTGTCCTCATCTGCTTTACACTGGCAGAGCATTAACATTGAAAACACTGCTTGGAAAAGATTAAACATTTCCCCGTGGAAATATCTGACTGTTAAGGGAAACATCCAGACCTAGAAATTTACGGCTTGAATTCTCCTGTCTGGAAACACTCAGGGATGTGATAGGTGAAGTGCAGGGTAGGTACAGCTGTACTATTCTTTAAGAATATGATTCCCCGCTAGGCTGCATCTTCTGTGGTACAATGGGAAGGTTGAGGCAAATCATGGGATAGATAGGTAGATAGATAGATAGATAGATAGATAGATAGATAGATAGATAGACAGACAGACAGACACAGCCAATATACAATGAGCTCACCAAAGTACAGATGTTATGACACTCAGAGAGGCACTTCATGACAGAAATACTTTGTTTGCCATCTGACCAACATCTGATTTTTTTTCCAGTTTTAGTTAATTAACTGGAAAAATCCAAAGAGAGTAAATAACTTCTGCAAATTTTTTTTTAACTTGTACATCACATTTTCCTTTGCAAAGCTTCCAATAATGTCATTTTTCAAGCATTTATTTTCTTTGTATTAATTTTTCTCCCTTCAGTAAAACAATACTGCTGGAAATCTGACTGGTTCATGCTGTGACAAAAACTGATAGGACCCATAAATGTGATCTTCTTCCATTGTTTTGTTTGGTTCTTTGGTTCCCCACCCCAAAAAAACCCCAAACCAACCAACCAACCCCCCCTAGTTTGTTCAGAGTTTCCAAAGAACAGGGATAGTTTGGATCTAGGTTTCATTTGCTTCAACCTAGAAGCATTTTTGATCCCCATCTTTAATAAAAAAGAACTGAAAGAAGGAGAAGCCATTTTTGCAAATTAATACGTCCCTGACTGACATGGATTCAGTTCAGCAATCACAGTCTCCTTTCACCTCTGGGGTGGACCACAATGCCCAAATAGCCAAAGAATCAGCAAAATATTTTCTTAAAGGCAAGGAAAACACAGATGCTTGAGCATGAAGAAAACCATTCAATTTATCTTAGAAATAAAGAACTTTGTGACCTTGAAGGATATTTGAGGATTTGTTTTAAATCCTTAACAACTTTTTCTGTGTGATTTAACAGCAATGGAAGCTCTACTTTGTGCAAACCCAATTACAGCTATGCAAAATGACCCTAGCACTGTTAATATACTTCAGCAATCATATTTTTCACAGTTTTACCACTGTTGACTACCTGTGAATTGAAGACTGTTGCCCTGACCCCTGGCAACCCTCATACAGCTGTCACACATAAGAGTCACCTGCCCTGGGATGTTTTTTTTGTGGTTTTGAAACAAATGAGAGGCAGGAGGTGCATTAGAGTAACATGAATTCCATCTCCAAAGGATTAGCAACAATATTCTTGACTTCCACAGTTAGTCCTCTACGATTTACAATTACTTGGATTTGTCTCCTACCAGTATGCTCACTTTGGGGTTTCTAGCTGTGTTTTCAGGGGGAAAAAAATCAGCAGAAGGGAAGCATTTTTTTCTCTCACTCATTTAGGTCACAAAATGGAGCTTAGAGAGGAAAAATCAGTAGCTTTCAAATGCTATTACCTTGCTAATGATAGCTCTCATCGCATGACAGTCCTCAAACTGATAAGACATTCCAAACATCCACAGAAAAGTCAAAGAGGTTTTTTAGTGCCCCAGCTCTGTTTCTGCAGCTTGCACATGTTTTCAAACATAATTTCATGCCTGCTTTCTGACAGCTCATTAAACAAAGGCCTCTTGGTACATATAGTGCCCATCTTCCTGCTGAGATCGTAACATATTTATGGTGTTTGCAGATTGCTGGCTGTTTGCTCTCCTACTTCACAGTGTCCTGCCTGCCAGACGCTTATCAGTATAGCGAAGGTGACAGCTTTCCCCATTTGTGTAGGTAGCAACGGTCTCGTGTTTGACCCTCAGAGGCAAGAAGCAATATGATTAGAAGAAGCTCCTGCAAGCAATAGATAAAAGCAATCACACAGGGAGAGAGACAGTGAGGAAGAGCTCAGGGGAGGAGGCTGATGTTGTGGAAGCTGATAGCTTGTATTCAGGGAAAGCGCTGGCAGTTAGTTAGCTAGACAGCTGGTAACATCCAGACCTTGTGGGATTTCAGCTTCAGACAAAGCAAACAAGGATTCAGGAGTGTTGAGAAGCTATCTGGAGCGGTGTACAAGGGCAATCAGAGCTACTCACTTCTAATTATCTGCCTCTTTCCTGCCATTAAACTATCATTATTATACATTCAAACCAATAAAGTTTAGTGAATTTTGCATCTTCTATTTTCTTTAAAAGCTGGTGCCAAATCCCTGTTTTCCTTCTGAACACAACAGATGAAGACATCTTTAGCCAGCCGTTACCATTCATCCATCTGTCCTTGGAGCGTGCCAGGGGACTGGGAGCAGGTTTCTGCTTGTACCACCACCGGCAGCTGAAGTATCTGTTCCACTTCACCGGAGTAACAAAAGGTCTAATTGGGTTTTGTTTTTAAAAGAATTTTCTTTTCTTTTTTTTTTTTTTTTTTTACTTGTCAAGCCTACAGCTTAGTCAGTATTAAAAGAAAATGCAGTAACAGCTCTGTTCAGCTGCCAAAACCTAATCAACACAAAGAAGTTTTGGAGTAGCTGTCAGATAGGATTATGATATTGATCCTAACTATGTACATGTTCCAGGAAAAGGAGCATCTCTTTAACTGAAAGTCAGAAGGTGACAGGTAATGAAAGAAAAATATTTTACAGCTCAAAGGATGATTCTGTCCTCGCATTAGGAGATCTGCCTAATTACAGCTGAGAGAAAAAGCAGCACCTGTGCATGTTTGCTGCTGTCTCACCTTGTACTCTGAGCCCCTCATCTCTTACAAATAAACAGTTACTGAGAGAGTCCCAGCGTGAACATAAGGGTTTGAGAAACATTCATGCCATGAGGGAGTGATACGTGTGATTTAATGGGTAGCTCTCCTTATTTGAGACTGTAGTGAATCAAAAATTTTAGGACTTTGTCAAGGAGAGTGACTTTGGGATCAGAGACGAGCTCAAGGCACTCTGAATTTTTGGTCATTAGTGATGATATGACATTATTTATAACACCAGTGAAATTGAATTGGGTCTTACCCCCAAGTGGTGAGACAGGTAGCAGTCTGGGTTTTAGTACAGATAAAATCAGATGGACTTGGATTAATCAGGATAAATGCAACCTACAGCAGACTTTTGAAATAGGATAGGAGAATCATAGACTTCAGGTCTAAATGTTGTCTCCATTCTCTCCAAGTCTAAAGGTGCATAAGATGAATCCCACCTGCGAGGACTCCAAGTTCTATATTCCAACACAGGAAAGAAAGTAAGAGCCCTTACTTCTGAGGCAATGCAGGCCAAAGATGAGCCCAGGTATACTAGGAAATGATATGCTAGGAAATGATATGATATGATATACTAGGATATGATATACTAGGAAACTCCCAGAGAATCAAATTCCATGTTTGCTTATTTATCTGTCACCCATCATGGCTGAAAAAGAGCAATACGAGTAGCCCAGCAAGAGGTGCATTTGAGGGATGCAGCATAAGTTTTGAGGGACAAATCCAAAATGAGTTAATATAGATTTAGCTTTAGCTGCTTTCAACTTTGGTTTTAACTTCTTGAGGCCCTTTTTAATTCAATATAATTACCATTTTACGTACAGTGCAAAGAGCCCAAGAATGGAGCTTTGTGCAGTACTGCTATAGGCACTGTGAGTAACTGCAGTCCTCTGAACATGCTCCAGACACCCCACCTGTCTTGCCTCCCTACCCACCTGCATATCCCTGTCTGCTTGGGCTCCAACTCTTGTCACAGAGTGGTAGTCTTTTTTGCCTAGCAGCTACCATGTGAGTGATAGGACATACTAAAAACAAATAAATTATGCCCTAAATTACAATCTGCCTTAAGCCAGAGTGTAACTCAGGTCAGAATCTGCAGTCAATCTTTTAGTCCTGGGTTTTCCAGATACTGCTTTTGGTCTCATGGGTCCCCAGGAAAGTCAGTTAGCCTCTCAGTGACTCATGTTCCCCATCTCTGGTGAAGCAATTATGGTTTCCACCTACTGTGCAAGAGATGGGAAGGATTTGTTTCTCAAGTATCACAGAGAGCCAGAAAGAATGTCCTGGAGAAGTGCTGTGATAGCAGTACTGCACAAGGCTGTGCAAAAGTCAGTGAAATGCTTTGGCTTGCAAGGAGTGTCAAAATTATGTGCTTGTTATTTAAGACACACTATCTTACAGAATTTTCTGCACCTAAGGTCTAGGGCCCATCACAAACCCCTACCCCTCCCCTCCTCTCCTTTTTTTTTTTTTCAGGAACAAGATGTATTTAAATAACTGTCCCTGGATCCTTTGTAGATGCTGTTGGTTGTCACAGAACTGTGGTAAAGAAAATATGTTATTTTAGTGTGTGTTTTTCCCTGTGTAATGAGCTACCACATCGGTCAATTTTGCTCTCTGTAATACATCAAAGCAATGGGAGTGCATTAAGAACCAAATGAGGGTCTTGGCCTCTCATCTTAGTTTTATCTCCCCCAATAATAATGAAGCTGGGTAACTTCCTAGAAAATAACAAATTGATATAAACAGCACTGGTTTGCCAGCCACTGTCATTGCTGATGGATAATCCTACAGCCTGAATGGGCTGTCCACATAGCTATTTGTCAGCACTGTCTGTGAGGAGCTCTGTGATAACATACTGTGCTAAATTCACTCTCCTGTCTACAAAGGAATAAAAAATGGCTCGTTTGAGTCAATAGATGTCACACAGAGTAAACAACAACAAAACCAGGATGTGATTATATTGAACCTCACCAAAAAGATACCCCCAATGCAGAATGGGTTGCTACTGAGGGTTTAGGCACCTGAGTCTGAGTGTGCACTAGTAAGATTAGCTCACTGTTGGTTTGTTGTCTTTCTCTCATAAGAGTTAAATATGTTTACTGCTTGCATTAAATGCCTACATTTCTATTATTGCTGGCAAAACTGACAATAAACATTCATCTCCTTGTAATCTTATTTATATCAAAGGGTAGATTTGCTGAGGTGCATGCTTCTCTTAAAAAATATAAAGAAGTGTTGAATTATGCTTCATGTCTGTGCTTCAGAGGTGATTACTGGGGCCTGTCTGGTGCATGACTGATGAAAATGGACCACCTGCAACACTGGAGCTGGGAAAAAAACCAGACAGCTCTGCTTGCACGTAGCTGGGCACTTCTAATGCCACATCTCTTGCAATCTGTTGTGCTGCCTTTAAAAAAAAACTCTTTATGCTATAAAATATGTGCATTGAAATGCTGAATTGTACAATGTTGGATGAAGGACAGTAGTGACCATGATGTACCATTGGTACTCTGGGTAGTTGTAAACCTGTTGAACCACAGGGACATGTTGCTGTTTCTAATGAGAAACAGACAACCCCAGCAGCCACAGGGGAGGACACCCATTCTCTCTTCACATCATTCTTTCCTCTCAGTCAGCTGGTGAGTCTCTCTTCAGAAAAACAGAATGGTTGTTTCAGCTGATGATGAAATATCTGGAAGGCTCACTTAGAAATACTCACAGGATAAAACCTTCCTCATGTTTTCACCAACACACTGGCATTGCAGAAACCTCATTGTGGAGAGAAAGGTCAAATGGGATGCTTTGTGCATATCCAGAAAGGAAAGTGTGTCCTGCTTGTTTTGCAGGATTGTTCATTACATGAGATTTCCAAGGCAGGATGAATAGCTCTCCTCCAAGCCTAGTTATGCCGTAATGCTGCCAAAGTCAGGTTGCTGACATTCAATGCCCAGTTTTTAGTGCTAATATCTTAGCATCTCCTTTTCCCTGAGCAGCTAGGACAGGTTGTTTTCTGAGGAAGGTAAAAGGAAAGAGGTTTTTTAGGAGGTCTCCAATGTATGTTTAGTGGCCAAAGACTGATAGTTTTCACCCAGGCTATGGGAGTGAGCACACTCATACAAAACTCCCTAACTTTCTGAGCCCACTGATTGTCTCATCTGCTCAGAAAAACAAATGACCCAGGACCTAGAATAAAGAAGTCAATGATCAAGCCAGGACTGAGATAGCATCTACATTTCCCCCCTAACTATTTCTACTTAGAAGTTCAAGTGTCACTGACACTGTGTTCTGAAGCAGTTCTCATGTTGATTTTAATGCAGAATAAATGACCCAGACTTTTAGGGCCTTTTAAAAGGAGGCTGGAATGACAGTAAATTGCTACTTTAATAGCAAATTGCTCAGCATTGCCTGAACAGTATATTTGCTCCCAGAATTAGTCTGATTCAGTTGTCGAGTATAAGGCACACCACACATGGTTCATAGAGCCCAAAAAGGCTGTCACACTGTGTATCATGCTATCTTAATTGGAGGAGTTGGAGTGAAAGCCTGAAACTCGATCAGTTGTTGGATTAGGAGACTATGTGAGGAGAAACAAAGTAATGACCCAGAGTAAAATGGATACCTCAGTACTAGAAATGTTATAGCTTGACCACACACATTCTTTAATAATGCATTTCCAACATAAACAGAGCCACAGGCACTTGGCATATAAGACAGCTTCACTTTTTTGCAGGTCATCAATATACCATGTTTACATTGTCAGGATGGTCTCAACAGTGTTAAATTATAAATTAGACTCAGTGCAAGTAGAGATGTAAACACTGATCTGTATACTTTAGCAGCCAGAGCATGGGCTAAGCAATTCATCCTTTTCAGGTAAAGATTTTAATAGGAAGCTTGGGAAAACCTAGACTCTGAAAGAGTTTTGAAGCAAGTGTTTAAAGTGTTTTGTTCTAGATGGAGCATCACTTGGGAACAATTTCAGTTAAGCACCATTTGGTAAAGATGTCCTTGGAGCAGCTTGCATCCAGCAAGGAATAAAAGTGAAATTGTCTTTTAAGCACAATCATCTGCAGCACATAATATTGACACATCAAAATACCAGTGACAGTGGTGGTGACAGGGGCAGGTTATTCTGGCATTTTAGATTAACACATGCTGACAGTCTTCAAAATACCCAGGTGGAAAGCAAAGCAATTACTTTGGGAATGCAAAGGTACCAAAAACGTGTGGAGAAAAGACAAATATTTTCTATTTGTATTGTGACCTGTACATGACAGCAGAAATCCCTTGGTCTCCCTCTCCAGAACACTGATGGAAAATTAAGTAACAGTATTTCCTGAAAACTTAGTATAATGATGATGTTTTGTTGCTACTTTAGGAAAAACTCAATAAATATTATGTTTATAGACTTATAGTAGTATGATTATATATTATATTACTTTTCTAGTATTAAAAATTTCTGGGTGCCCACTGATCACCCACTGGCAGAATGGGCCTGAAGCAGTGGTGGGCAGGCAGCATGGCAAATGCTGCATCACTGACCTGCCACCCCTTTGCTTTTTGATGATCTGATCCTATGACACACCAAGAAATCTGCTCATCTCTGCTTCTTTAGTTCCTTGAGAAAAGAAATTTGTTTTACTTATTCCATATGAAGGCAAGAGTATCTCACACCAAAACCAAGAACTGTGCAAGCCCCAGGGCAGAGGCACATAGATGTGAACAATGTCTTACATATGCTCCAGGATTCCCTCACAGATCATTTGCTCAGTCATATGCTTTCTGCATGTTGAGCCATCAGTGTTTGAAGAGCAAGATATGTTTAATTTTTAAGACAGTGACTCTACATACCTATACCTTGCATCTGCCAAGATTAGAAAGAAAATCTTAAATTTACAAGCGTTCTCTTAGGAGAACTTCTCTATGGAAGTTTAGCAAACATAGAGCCATAGAGCTTCAAAGTCAGAATAAGAGGTAGAAAAACCTACTACAAGGCCAGAGATATGGCTTGGAGATATCTTTTGCAGGCAAGCTCTCTGGCAGAAGGATGTTGAAATGATCACTGATTATTAATTCTTATTTTTATCCTGACAGGACATAGGGTCCAGTCTGAATTTGGCTCCATTCTGTTATCTGATAGACCTGCATGTGTTAATGCACATCTCTTGTCCCAAGCTGACTACAGTTGTTGAATGGGACTTTTAAATTCATTTATGATTTTGTATCAAGGCAGCCCAATCAAAGGAGGCATAGGCTTATACAGGAGAGGAGAGGAGTAGTGCACATCTGACCAGTACCTTGAATTCCTGGCCTTTTCTTGATCTGTTTCACTTGGCAAATAACAAAATGTGAAGTTCCTGAAAGAAACTTTCTGGAATTCTGGTTTGGGGAATTTGTTGATCTATTTCAGATTTCAGATTGCTTTATATATTTTCCTAATATTGTCTTTTTTTTTTTTTTTGGCGAAACCAGGTATAATGCAATTATGTATTTGATGATACTGAAGATACAGTCCTTTATCTCTTCCCCTCATCCAAACCAATTAACTAGCCAGGCAAATCTAAAGAATCTAAAGAAAGAAACCAAGCCCTCTATTCCTGCGATCTAGTCCTGCGATCACTATTGTCTTTCTGACAGGGGCTTGGATCAGTTTTGTTCACGTCTCTTTCATTTTTCCCACAGCTGACACTAAACCTGATTGAAAGGGCATCTGGTGTACACAGGAGAGCAGAAACACAGAGTTGTTGGTGAGCATAATTTTGGACCCCAACTTCACATGAGTATTTTGGGGGTGGGAAAGTTGTGCTCAGATTTGCAGTCGAGGCAATTATAGCCCTGCCTGTAAAGACAGAGCTCAAAAGTGAAACCATTTTCCCTAGTGATGGGCTTTTCCTGCCTGGGAAGCCAATTGACCCACTTGTGGCCAGGACAAGGGTAAGTGCCAGCCTGCAGGCAGTGTGGATAATCTAGGAGCTGGGCCCCACCTAAATTTGCATGCCAAACTAACATATTAATACAGATATAGCCTTTATCATAGATCAGTAGAAATTTCACTTTAGCTGTCTCAAATGGTTGCAACAATACTGCTTTGCAGGGAATTGTATCTCCTTAGTCCTTATGAAAATCTGGCTTAAATAATCCAAATAATGTTTTAGACATCAATTTTCAAGCATGTGATTTTACCACCCAAACACAAAAGAAACAGATTTTTGGGTGTACAGTGCTTGAGGGAAGCTGGACTATGGAAATTGGGCTCACAGTGACAAGGTGAGTGAGATCCTCCAGCTACTCAAATTGCAATTGATCCAGCTGGGAATCTGATCAAATATGTTTGCCTTCATTACCGACATAGTGAGTGTGTTGGATGGGGAGCCAATTTCATTTGCTGCCAGTCACACTGGGACAAATCTTAGAGCCACTGAAATGCAAGTGGATTACACTTGTTTAAAATCTGTGGCCTTTCTGGAATTTAGCCTACTGGCAATTTCTTGTGATGGTTTGAAAAAGTCTAAATGAGCATCCAATTAATATAGGGATTACTTTTTGCCCCCAGCTCAGTAACATTGTGCTAGACTGAGCAGCAGCAAAACTTTTTATCCTGCCATGAGAAATATTCAACTTCTTCCATGCAGAAAAAACCCATAACAGATTAATCCTGTGTTGTTATTTTCTAAACATAACTTTACAGACATTACAGTAAGATCAAAATCAGGAAACAAACTACAGCTGTAAGAGCTTTGGAGAAACCTGATGGAGGAAACACATTCCTACAAGCAAAAAAAGAAACTACCAAACTTATGAGCCCGGAAAGAACTTACTAAAAAGCAATGGGCAGCACTGACTGGGATCTAGAGTTCAGAGGCACTTCCCCTTATTAAGGTTATTCAGTGATGTCTGTGAAGGGAGATGGTAGCATGGGGCCAGCATCCCAGAGGGCAACAGCAGTCACAGTGCTGGAGCTCTATTATGGGAGTACAATTTATTTTCTGTTATGCAAAGGGGTCACTGGTGGGATTTACACAAATACCAGCATAGGACAGGTGTTCCTGTCCTTTGTATATTCCTATCCTGTCCACTCTAGAAGTGGATATAACAGAATCACAGAGCCAATAAGGTTGGAAAGATCTCTGTGATCATTGAGTCCAATCTATGTATTTTGAATTCAGGAATTAGTGAACATCAGGCTCAGTGATTGTGTTAGACCAGTAGACTGATGCACTTTCAAGAAGCTGAGCCTTGGAATCCTGTCATCAGCTAGGCTGTCCTGCTGCTTGTCTCACCTGATGAGAGCTCCAGTTCCTGTAGCCTTTGCAAGCAGGGCCTTGATTTTCAGCCTGGTGCAGTGACTTTCACTTTATTGCATCCCTCGAACTATCTTTCAGGTAAGTCCACATAGTCCAAGTATTTTTTTACCTTCAATTTCTTTTTTCAGGCTCCTGCCAATGACTGTACAATGGAGAGATCCTTGGTATTCTTTTGCCTAGATCCACCTAAGTTCCACCCTGCTTGCAGTTCTGACTTCCAGAGGCTTCCCAGAGAGCTCATTAACCCTGTTCTCTTTGCAGCTGGGGAGGTCTCTGTGCACTCTCCCACCCAGCTGAGTTAGCTGCTCTCCAAATCCCTCCTGCCTCCAACTCAAGGGACCAGAGAGTCTCCGGCTTCTTTAACTACATATTAGTTATAGCCACCACTGTAGAAATACAATGAGTTTGGCATGAAATGACAAAATAGAGCTGTTTATCACTCTATAAACCCTGGAGGGCCAAATGGTTTTGACACTCAGGCAACGGAGAGATTACAAATCAAGCCTTTGGGCTGCAGCAGTCCCAGGGCTGCTGCTCTCTCTCAGCAATACATCCTCTGCTGGCTCCCTGCTTGCCAGCTCATTGCAAGGCTCTTTCTACTGCCCATGTTAGCACAGTGTATGGGCTTCAGCTTTGTGCTTGGCCTCTCCCCTGTGTCCCTCCATAAACCCTGGAAACAAGAGAAGAAAACAGCAGCAGGCAGTCGTACATCTGGCTGTCAGAGCTCATAGTGGTATGCCATGAGAGAGCTGTTGTGCCATGGAAAGGAGTCTTGGGCACGTACTTTTTAAAAATGTGGCTTAGCACTTGAAATCTGAACATTTTCTTCCTTAATACAACTTCTGTTTGTAAATCCAGCACAGAAATCTTTGATTCCATCTGTGAAGCTGAGCTACGGCTTTCCTCTAAAAACCTTGGTCACAGGGTAAGGTTTGGTCTTCTGACTGTTAGGTCCAAAATTAACTGATTCTGCTCTTGAAATACAATATGCACGACATTAAATTTAGCTGCAAATACATTTTTTTTCCTGAGAGCAAAATCAGTGTCTAATTTTCCCCAAATCGTGGGTTTTTTTATATGAAAGCAAAGAAGTCGAATATCTGCTCTTTATCACGAGAAGGGGAAGAAAACCTTTCTCATAAACTCTTGCACAGTCATTAAAATCAGGAAAGCAGTTCCTCTAGCAAATCTCCTTGTTCCTTCAGTTGTATTTCCTGTCACACTTATGCTATTTGTTTATGCATTAGGGTTTCCTGTTAAGCAAATGGCAAGTGGGTTAATGGAGAATTCTCAAATACTTCTTTTGTGTGGCTGAGGTCCCCCTGGGATCGATTTAATTGTTCCTACAATGAAAGCGGTACCGTCTTAAGGTTCTTTAGCTCAGATAAACATCTTTAATCACTTTCATGTTGAAATAAAAGGAGCTTGGGAATGTGAAACATTAGTACACTTTGGTTCCTGAAAAGAGAACTTGGGGACACATTGCAGATACATATATAAATCATCTTGCTAACATTAGAGGAAGGGTTTTGCTATAAGGCTTTCAGGATGCTTTAATGTAAGTAGCTCCTATTATTGCAGCTAAAATATTTTGCACATGTGAGCTGCTCTTTGGATGCTGGGAATGCAGCTGTACAACTTCAGCTTCACTCTGAAGCTGAAACTGGTCATTATCAAATGTGTTGTCGCATATCAGTTTGAAGACAAATTCCAAAGTTTAACTTCACTGGAGGCTTGCCAAGATGTAGAGTTAAGCCAGGGTCTGTTCTCCTTTCCATGTGCTGATGGGACTCCCACTGACATTAATGTAGAAAGTAATAAATAACAAAATAATAACAAGGTAGTTAGGTATCAGGCTTAATGATTCACATTTATGCCAAAGAATGCCTATGCTAGCAGGTGCTCCTGGCAATAAGTTACCTGGACTGAACTGCCACAAAAAGCAGCAAGGTATTTTATTATTTTATTTTAAATTTTTTTATTATTGATAAGCATTTAATCCATCACTGGAGCTAATTAGTAGGCATAGCAAGAGAGACCTGTACTGCTCCATGCCTTGTTTCTTCTGCTTGCACACAAATGATGCTATTAATACTGGAAATCAGCTTCCCAGTTTGCCCAGGGGCTCCTCAGCACAGCTGGAAGAAGCTGTGTGTACCTGCCTTCCCCAGAGCTGAGTAATGAACCCTGGAACGCGGCAGCTCTTCCCTGCTCAGACGTAAAGGGAAGCTTGCCCAAAACACTTCCCAGTGTGTAACTTTGTGTAAAAATAAAAAAAAGCACATTTAAATGTGAATCTTTGCCGGGGAAGGAGATATGAGTTCTGCAGCCTGTGCCCAGGACCCATGATGGCACAGTAGTATTTCCAAAATGCGCTGAAGATGGAGAATGGGATCCTGATCTTTTGCTATTGATTACTCCAATGCAAGGGACAGGGTGAAAATATCTCTTCTATCATTCACTGAAGCCCAACCCAGCTCTTCAGCACAAGAACAATAGAATCAGGTCCTGCCCCCTATTGTTTCAGTACCTTCTCATTTTCTTTAAGTTGAAGAACACCATTAATCCATTTTAGATTTTATTCTGATTATGCAATAAAATAGGGCGGTTAATTTCAACATACTAGAAAAAACTCATGACCCTTCTCAGAACTTCAGAAGGTTTTGTGGTTTTGTCGCATTTGATTACTGCTACACATCCAGCATTCTCAGGAATTTTACTTCCCCATTTCATTAAACTTATTTTTACTACCTTCTTTATGTAATGAAAGTGTCTGCAGGCAAATAAACACCAAGGTAGCAAGTAGGGCTTATGAAGTTCACATTCAAGGAGTTTAGGTCCAACGCTTCTACCATATTTTTTTTTAATACTTATTACATTTTCAAGCCAAAAAAAGAGAAATGCTATCAGCAACTTATCAGGCAGACCATAACCACTTGCTACCTCAAACTCATTTTTGAGGTTTCCCTTTCCTTGGGAATTCTGTTGAAATAATTTCAGTGATGGAATCCTGCTTGTTTCAGGACACGAGGAAAAGTGTTACCTGGAGGGGAAATAAACCAACTGTGTGATGTCTACAGCATGACAAAAGAAAATCAGTCACATAGGTATCATTACTTGTTTCTCTTATGGCCTCTAATTCTCTATTTACATGGAGTATATCCATCAAACATCCCCACCCCCCATTATCTTTGGCAGGCTAAGACATGCCAGGGCTTTATAACAGTCCCAAGTAAATCAGCTCTCTGCGGTGTCTTCTTGCCTACTAGGTATTTGCAAATTTAATGTTCTTTCAGCTTAGAGTCAAAAAACAGAAACTTGCCCTTCTGGCTACTGTTACAATTATAGCTACTCTTCCTACTGCTGCTCCTGATGATTTACATAAAATTTACATAAATTTTTAGGTTTATATATATATATAACATTGCAGTTGGTTGATAACACCACTGATTTTTTTGTTTTAGAGAGCGATATTCTATATATTCTATGTCTCTCATTGAGATAAACTGTCCAGGTTTTGACCTCATAGTTTATCCACTTCAGTACCAGATTATTGTCTCATAAAACTGTTGAGATGGTGCAGTTAATACTTGCTATTATTTTAGAGGCCAGAACCATAATCTTCATCATAAAGATTGAAGTCCTTTGTACATGCTTAAAGTTTTCAAACTATGGTTCATATCCTGCCATTGATTTTTACGCAAAACTTCCAGTGTTTTTTGCAGTAATTGGGTTTTTTCCTCTTGTGATTTCACACCACAGGATCGGAATGATGCAATCACATTCCTAATACAAATTTATGAACTTTGTAACATCGAATTGGTGCTATAAAACAAAATCATTTTCAGTCTAAAGGGCATGTATGTGTATATTTGACAGACCTGTGCATCATTCTGCAAGCAACCATTTTTCTTAATATCAGCCAGCGAAACAAAGTTATGTGTGAGTGATGTTGCTATTACAGAACTGATGGTAAACCCAAGCATTGTGCTGTTCCCTCCCTGAAATTATTTGATACAACAGTGGCGTTCTTTTTCAAACGCTAAAAATCAAAAGACACAGACTCAACTTCAAAGGGAAATTGAAATGTCCAGATGAAAGGCAAGATGAAAGTCCAGATGGAAAGACAAGTGTGCCTTGCTTTGGCTCATCAGATAAGTAGGGAACCAGGTGCATGTTTGAATTTTCCCCTGTCACAAAAATAAATTTTCTTCACTTTTTTGGGAGGCGAGTTGAGGATCTGTGGATGTTCAGATCCATTGCCCCATCTATAAAAGGTTATTTCAGTGCTCATAACAAACAAAAGTTTATGAGAAATAAATCTTTTTTCCCCCCTTTTATAACAACTGTGTGTGCACTTTCATGTTTGTTTTCTGTTTCTCTTAAAGCAAGAAAAAAATAAAGCAGATTTGTGGAAAGAGGTTTGGGCCTTTGTAAAAAGTAAGAAAAACCAAAAAGTCTAAATTGATAAGAATGGCCCCCAACATATTTCCAGAGGACTACAAGAAATCTGTCATTCTTGTGTTCCTAACACAAAAATAATCTATAGTTAGAAAATGAGTTTTGAAAGAAAAAAAAAGTAGTGTGATTCTACACATCTTTTGAGCTGTTGGCAATGCTGTTTATACTTTAGCTACTATAACATCATCTGTCACTCTCACTTATGTGAAGAAGGGGCCCAAAGTTTCCTGCCAGAATAAAAGAAAGAGACAAAATGATAAAGATACTCTTTTTTCTCTTAGCATGGTATAAACCAAACGCTAATTAAGTCCTCCTAGCTGTAGGCACACCCAGGCACTGAAGTCTGTTTGAACAGGATTTTCCTCTTCTAGAAAACTGGGTATGACCAACAGGTTGGACAGCCCTGCCATTGGTCTCAAAGTTAGTCTAAAGGATCTTGTCATTCTCAAGGGACTTTATCCCTTGTGGCTTGTGTACCACTTTTAGGATGGGATTAATTGTCTCCAGGAGATACCTGACTTCACCCATTGATTGTAAAAGGAGCTAAGGTGTCCTGTTTAGATAAAATTCTAGTAAGTTAGATGCTATTTTAAAAATGAAGTAAGATGGATTCCATACCATTTCTGTGATCAATACTTCTTCTTCCCATATTTTGTCTAAAATAGAATTATCCCATGCTAAAGCAAAGACTTATTGACTTGAGAGGTTTTTATGAATTCTAAGACTGTCACAGTGTCTACAGCAAGAAACTTCCAGTCTGTGTCTCTCAGAGTGATTTCTTCTGTGCTGATACTGTTTTTCTCAGTGCAAGGTATCAATAAAAGAGCTAGTCTCCCTTTTTTTCCTAGTGTTATTTCACGACCAGTAATAGATTGCAATTTATACTTCATCTCTCATTTTGTGTCTCAAGTCACTGATCCTCAGACATTGACAGACCTTTGCTGCTGAGTTGTCAGTGATTCAGAACGTGTAACGCCACATTTCACAACCTGACACTTTCTAAACAGATTGTAACCAATGGTTAACATCCTGATTAAGGAAAATTTCCCCCCTGCTTTTTTAAGGCCATCTTGAAGTTGAATGTATGCTCATAAAAGATCATTTCCAGTTCCTTCTGGTATTGCCTAACCCCTGGCAGAAGTGTACAAGCAATTAAAGAATTTATTCTCTTAATGTTCCTGGGAGTCTTGATTAATTACGTTCTTGACATACTTATTTTTATGCTAACTGAATGTTCATTTTTCCCTCCTTTTTCTTCTCCCCTTTTGTTCTTAATTTAGTGCTTGCCTGCCCAGCATAAGCAGATAGCACCTGGGACAGATTGTTTCTGCTGCTGAGGGGGAAACCATCCAAATCACACTTGTCTTTTCCTTCAGAACTGGTGCCCCAAAACCAAGCATTCCTCATATGCTCTCTCTGTGTATGTAGTGGCTCACTTTAAGGTCTTTAACTGATGACTATTTTTGCTCAAAGAGTACAAAGGATCCCAAATAAAATAACCTGGGCACTTGACTCCTGAGGACTGTCCCAGGCTGGCACTAATCTTCTGGTTTTTACTGTATGGCAACTATGCCCACACATCAGATTGAGGGTGAAAATCCAGAGCTATTTTCAAGAAAGCTGACGTGGCAGTTCTGTGTGAATCATAGAATTATTTAGGTTGGAAAAGATCAGTAAGATCATTGATTTTAACTGCTAACCCAGCCCACCAGTGCCTAAGTCTCTCATCTAAATAAATGTCTTTTCAATATCTCCATGGATGGTTACTCCATCGCTTCCCTTGGAAGACTGTTACAAGGCTTGACAACAATGTGAGTTCACCACATAACTGGAGCAGACTGATTTCAACCAAGCCATTTCTGTAGCTACCTGCTGATGGGCTCGCCCTTTTCTTTTCCTTCTGCTTTAGTTTTGAGTGGTGTAAATCAAGAATGCTTCAGATGAAATCTATTGCAGCTACTGAAGTGCACAATGGCATGAGGAAAAGCAAGCCCTTGCTCCCAAAAATGATTTTGCCTCAACATGTTGCTGCAGTTGGTTGGTGTAGCTTCTTTTGAGTCCACAAAACAGCTCATCCTAGCTGAGGATGTCTGTGTCTTATCCCAGAAATATTGTCTGTGATTCTGTTTCACTTGGAATGTTCCTCCTCTTCCTGCAGGAACAGACCCATCTGGAAGACACAGGATGAGGCCAGATTTTAGCCTCATTCACTGGAAAGTAGGTTCAAGACTTTAGCTATTGCAAGTATGAACACAGGCCACCTCCATCAAAAGGGAACAAAAGGGAAAAGTACAAGCACACCTGTGCTGGATGAACCCCCAGAGCGAGCTGTGAGGGCTGAGACCTCCTGCTGCATCTGCCTCCAGCTGGGATGGGATGGGCAGCCATGGGGACCATTAGCTGGGTACCAGGAGGTGCTTGGTCTCCCTCTCCACTCCTCTGCATGAGCAGCTGCTGCTTCCCCACACATCCCAAATGATCTCTTGGTGATGGCAGTGATGGCTGAGCTGCCAGTCCAACTCTCCAGCCCTCTGGCAGAGGTGAAGGAGGCAGCAGGATGTGGGCTCATTTCCTCCCACACATGAACCACTGCTTACTCTGGCTCTGTCGATACCTGGACTTGGTCTTGCAACTGTAAATATAGTTTTATAAAGAGTGCTGGCCAAAGTACTTTATTTTAAAATCTCTTTTACTGCCTTGTGGTTATTTCACAGGCCATACACCCCTCTGCGGTCCTTTTGATGCACAACGGCAAGCTGGGATTCAAATTTCAACAGATCCTTCCTCAAAATAAATGTACATCAACAACTCTGTCTCAGGACCCTGAACAGCACTCTTGGTGGCAGGATTTGGCCCTCTGCTTCCAAGCAATCAGTTAAGCAAATGGGTTTAATGGTCAGATCTTTATTGGAGGGTGGGGAACGGAGGGGTCAGTAACAGCAGTTTGGAAAGCCTGAACACACCAGGGTGAATAGACCTTGGAAAGCCTTAGCCAGGGTCAGATTTCTCTGCTCTGGGAGGCTTGTGGAGGAAACCAGTCCCCAACCCCCTCCCCACCACTTGCTGCCACAGATCATTCTCACCAGTCGGAAGGATGCTCTGTTCTGCAGAAGAGAGTGTCTGGGACACTCCAAAACGGAGGCAGGAAATGTTCTGCTGCTGGAAAGGGAAGTTCCAACCTCTACTTCTGATAAGTGCACTTGCTGTCCATCACAAGTAGTGTTTTTCCCTCTTACTGAACTTGCTGATGGCTTCTGTCCTAGCTCTGCCATTTGAGAGTCTGCCTCTTGCTGCATTTGCCATTAACCTCTCTCCTTAGCTGTGGCCCCACAGATTGCTGTAGCTACCCGTGTTTGCTCCTGTTTTAACAGGTAATTTATTGGTTACTGCATACCTTAGCCTCTGCCTTTGTTTTCATCTTTTAAGTCTTCCAGCCAGCCCTGTGGCATTTGAGTAGTTTTAGATGAAGTGGTGACATGCTAAATCCAAAGAGAGCTTTCCCTGCCTTGAAGAACAGAAAGCAAATCCTATCCCTCCAAGGCCTCTCTCTGCCAAACATTTCTTCTGCTGGTGCCATTGGCTTCAGATGATCCTTCACACTGGGGTGACACTAACAGGAAGGATGCCATGCTGCACAGGGGAAGGTTTAGCTTCTCTGGACTGGCAGGGCTCAGGCTGGCTCAGCTAAGGATTTTTCCCAGCCAGTATCTCAAGTATGAAAGATACATTCAATTAAATGGAAAGGAACTTACCAGCAAAGTGATATATTCGTAACAAATTGGGGTGATGAACAATTTGCTGCTTGAAGAACATTTATCATATAGTTGGGCCTCCTAAAAATCTAGAATGAAATAAAAAACCACAAGGTCAGAAATGAAAATACTATGTCATTCCTTTGCAATCAGAAAGGATATTTATAAATATTTTCTTTATCATGGCTCCAGCTTTTGCAAAAAAAACCTAACCAAGAAATGTGACAGGAAGTTAGTGCTGGAAAAAAATTACCTCCAAGAATACATAAATGTAAAAATATATTTCAGCCTGCTGCCATTTAAATTTCATTTTATTTCAGGCATAGATAAACAAGGTCAACACCCTAAGCTCTGATTCTAGTTTCTTGGTCTCAAACAATCTTCAAAATAATTCCCTGCAATTTGGACTTGTGAAACATTTATTAATAGGAGACAGGTGATTACATCAAACTAAGTGATATGAGTTTTTTCAGTTATATAGAAAATACAGTTGTGATCATGAGAATGAGGTTTGAAAATATAAACTGCTATTTTATTTCTTTTATGAAAGAAAACTTTAGAGTCCATTTCAGCCTTCAGGTAACTAAAAAAATCAAAATATCTTCTTTAACCCTATCCAGTAGTCCAGGCAAACACATGGTCTTTTTGGCTTGTTTTGATGGGAGTGAATTTTGGAGTCAGGGAAGACAGAAAACACTCCTTCCTTTGTCTTCCGTAATGATGTCAATGCTGTGGGACCACAACAGAAATAAAGATGGTCCTACTGAAAGGCAGCATATTTTTATCACTACTTGCATTTTTTTAACTTCATTTTCATATTTCCAAATTATTCAGTACAGCTGAAGCTATGCTACACTTGGGATTTAATGGTAAAGGAAATGATAACAATCAAACATGATGCTTCCAAATCCTAAAAGCTAAAAGAAGCTAAAAGAAGGGTAGTGTGGTAGCAGAGGATTTGCACTTACAGAGCTAAAAAACACATGACTGAAGAGAACATGGGCAGATTGGGGCTGGAGAGAAAAAGCTCTGTTTCTTCAAGGGTTTCTCGGCCGCCAGAGGAGACACTGCACTATGCCATGTTGTATGATGCATATGCATGTATATATACGTAAGCAAATTAGTCACACATAAGTAAATTCATTCATATATCATATTTTGCTAGTGAAGGAAGCTGAGGGAAAGCTTTGCATTAATGAAAGTCCATATTTTGCTTCTGTGCAGTTACCAGCTAGAAGCTGATCTCTATTTTTTTTAACCAACTGCAAAAGACCCACAAAATTTCCCCTCAGGTCTTTTGAGATAGAATTTCAGGAGACAGGTTTTTCTTTTTGAAAAGCCTTAATGTTCCTTTTTGACTGGTAAGAGGCAGAGGGAATGAAAGGGCCCAAAATTCTTGCTCCTAAAGTGATCCATTTAGTTCAATACCCAGCCTCTCCATCCCTATGGTGAATCGTTGTTTAGAAAGGCATCTTTCAGCTGCTGCAGATGTGCACTCTGTCAATTATCAGCCTTAAATGGTTGGGTTTACACATTTTTGTCTCCAGCAAATTCTACTATAAACTTCTTTACCTCTTCCTTAATGGCTTTCTAATGTGTCTTAGTGAAAGATGGATATCCCATACTCTCTTTTAAACACTTCATTCCTTAGATATTTTATCTTGACAGTTCTGCCTTCCACAGCTGGCAATCTCCCAAACACAGAAGCACGTTTTTGTCTCCTGTAGCCCTACCATGACTAAATGTTATCGTGGCAATTTTATACTCAAGGTTATCATCGTGCGGCGCCGCAACTGCCACTTGTCATCTTCCTCCACAGAGCACAGGGATGGCAGCAGAACAGAGAGATTTGTAATGCTGCAGAGCAAACCCCAAGATACCTGATACCAAGATGCTTGGATAGCCAGGATCAAATTAGCACACATTAAACAGCTCACCCCAGGCTGGTTCACTAACATAAAGCAATGGCTGTCGGGTGCCAAGCCAGATGTTCCAGATGAGCACTCTGTGCAAGTGCATACCACATCAGGTACTTTTCAGTGCTCACAGAGGGGCTGGTAACCTCCACATTTACCTGCTTCCTGAGAGAAAATAGTTACCATTCTTGATTCATGCAAAGCAGTAATTAAAGAAATGCTTCAAAAAGGATATGTAGCACACTTAGCATCGAGAGGAGTAACACATCTCTGCCTATTCCATGTGGCTGAATTTGCTTTAGTTTTGCAAAAATTTGGAGAGTAGTATGAAAATCTGCCTTTGGTTCCAGTTACCAGAGTTTTATACAGAATAATTTCTGTACATGCTTTAAAATGTGTGCCTAAAGCAAAGCATACAAGCACGCCCTATGTTGTGATGCCCAGTGTGACCTTATTGATGACATGGCTAAGCCTGAACATTTTAGCTCAAGATTCACTGGATACTTGAAGAACAACTTGTTTTTGAGGTGTTTCTTGGTTGCTGTTTTGTTGGGTTTTTAAAAATTTTCTAAGTGATTATAACAAAATCAATATTCTTTAGTATTTTGAGAGTGCTGTATGGTACTTGCTGAAGCTTGGACTTCACCATTTCTCCCCCATAGCAATGTGTCTCAGGTAGCACCTCAAAATGACTATCTCTATTTTTAAGTAAACCAAACAGAAACAAAAATGTGTTTATGAAAAATGTTGTAAATGTACATTGCAAAATCCTATACAAGATGAAAAATAATATAAGAAAGCAAAACTGTGGAGCTACAAAAATGTAATTCACACCTGTAATGGGTCTGCTGGCCCTGCTGGCCCATAATAAAAGGTATGAGTCTAAGAGGGGGAGAACATTGAAATCAGTGCTGCTCAGGGAGATGTGCTTCAGCTCTGAAATGCTGACAGTTCAGAAAGACGTCATTTTTCCTCATCAATGCCAAGCTTTAAAGTTTCCAATTTTGGCATTTATCAAGAAATCAAATCATCACCCATTTTTCTCAAAAGGCCAGCATTTCTGAAAAAGACCTCATGATTTTGTGTGCTCCACTGGACAAAATACTAGAAATTTCTTGAGTTTATCTTTCCACACCTCTGTTGTTGAGAGGAGGGGTAATGCAGCCAGCTCATACCTATATGTGTATCCTATATTGTAATGATACATTCATAAGGAAATTGAATTTCAGTAAGAAATCCTCATCCTCTGACAAAGGTGAGGAGTTTCATGAACATATACTAGCTAGATACATTATCAAGCTTAATGCAAATACACCCATATCTTATCTGCTGACAATTTGATATAAGCTTAAGGCAGTGCAAATGCCTGTCTTCCCCCAGACAGAATTTATAATTGCACCACTGGTAAAATTTAAAAAAAAAATCTTATATGTATTTGTGCAAATTTGAGAAAAAAAATGCTATTTTTCCCCTGCAGGAAAGGGAAATAACCCACCCCTCTAAAGGAAATAAATGTATTTTTGAATCTATGCTGTGCTAAAGTACCTGGAAATTTCAGAAAGCTTATCTTCTTTTAAAATTCTAAATCCCAACGTTTCAGCATCCAAGGCAACTGTGTTTTAGGCATTATTTAAAAACAGCCATTCTGCAAACTTTAAAACAGGTACAAAGATAAAGGGGAAACTATTCCTGCTTTTGCAATATTTATCCACTTTCTCTGAAAAGTGTGGCTGCAAATGGCAGAGTCCAGCTTCATATGTCCTCATGCTGGGCACACCATAAAGGATCGGGCTGCAGCCTCCAGTTTGCACGGCAGAGCAATGGGAGAGCATACTGAGCAGTTTGGTTTTAAAAACCCAGATTACAGGCTGCTTGTGGAAAAAAACACCACCCCCACCTTGCCAGAGAAAGAAATTCAGCAGCCTGGGGATGGAGAATGGATCAATTGCCTGAAATTAGTCTGCCAACTCGCTTCCTCATGTTCTTTCTCATTATTGCTCAAATAACCATTTGTACTCACACCAGATGCTTGTTAATCAAGGCCAATTAGTCTGTTTTGCTCAGAAAATTTCCAACCGGCAAGACAAATAGTTCAAATAGCACAGAGGTCAACCAAACCAGGAGCACTGGTGACAGTTTCATGTGTGTTTAGCCAAATAGAAAGCAGACATGGCAAGGGCATGCATGTACAGTTCCCATGTGTATTGCATTGTTTATTTACCCCCGGGTAACACGTGAGGCTTGCTCTGGTCAGGCAGAAAGCTCAAACAGCAATTCAGCTGCTTCAGGTGTTTGTCTGCATGTTGATTTAGGCTAATATCCTATGCTGATTTCCTAATCTAAGTTGCCCAAAATGTCAAGGTAAATAAGGCTTAGGGGCAATAATATTAAACAAGATCTTCAGGGGTCCTTTCCCAGCTGGGTATGCTGAGAGTCAGGTCAGCCCAGCCACTGCAGCCAGCCATCCATCTGCATCCTGCCTGGGGATTTCTCTCTCCCCCTTTGCAATCCCATGGCAACCATCCAACAACTTGACAGCTTTAAATCTTCTCCGGCATATGTCAAAGCAGGTTGAGAAGCCAGCAGGCTTGCTGTACTGCTCAGGCTTTCTAAAATTTGTTTTTTAAGTGACATATGGTAACAGAAAGTAATGTGATCAGGTGATATCGCTTTGCAGATCCATCATGGCAAGGGGGGGCAAGGAAATTCAACAAGAATCCCCAACATCAGACAAGACAGGAATGTAGTCGGGGTTGTGCAAAAATCTGCAGCATGTCTCAAAATTTTCTATTTCCTAAATTCTCGCTCTTTCTGGAGGTCTAGATATGAGAAAAGGAAAGATGGGGATTTACTAAAGCATTTTTTATTTCCTACCTGCTATAAGACTGCGGTACTGAAAAGTTTCTGTTGTGGGGAGCTTTGCAAACACAGACATAAAACACATCCAACATTATTCCTGTTTTTATTTGAAATTGCCAATAATAAGAGTAATTTTCTCAGAATTTATCTGTGAGTTTCAATTTCATACACTCACTATAAATTCATGCTTGAGAATTACTTCTGACTGATAAAAGGATATTAATACCTTATTTTATCACCCTGTGCATTTTCCATTCCATTAAATCAGTAGAGCCGTACGTGACAATCTCAGTTAATTCCAATGTAACTCACAGGTATTTAATAATTTCTTTTGGTTGATTTAAGCTCATTAATACACCTTTGTTTTGGCCCATGGCTCCTTCTCTCACTTTGCAAAGGGATTGGATTCGGTGTTTATGTCTGTGTACTCTCATGTCCTTATTTTTAACACAGCAAAAAATTTCTTTCCTAAGCAGACCAGGACCACCCAAAGTAATTTCATTCAAGAACCGGGCTGTCTTCAAACATCAGTGGCCTCTCAAGATAAAAGGTCAGCATGTTAATTCACCACAGCCCAGATCCCAAATCTCTCCCCTTCTAGAAATGAAAGGCATTTTTAAGAAGACCTCCTGTGCGTGAAGTTGTTTGCATTTTTGTCCAATGGTATTGTTTGGACAGGGCTGTCAGAGACTTTCTGAGCACACAGAACACAAAACAAAGATGTGTTGCCCTGCTGCTCTCTGGGGCTGTCAGGGTTTTGCTCCTGCTCTGGTGCACACACAGGCACTGGATGTCATGTGGGTCACTCCCAGCGTCCAGGTGATTTGTTTTTCCCCACGTGGCTCAAACACTGATGTTCCAAGGGCAGTTCCTGGTGGCATGGAAGAGGGCCATCACCCAGGGAGGCCCTGTGGCCAACTTCAGCAGGATCAACCTCTCAGCAGGGTGGTGGGACCAGGAGGAAGGGCTATATGTTGTGTTTTGCCATCCTCACTCTGTCCTCATGGGGAAGTGGCCTGATGTGAGAGATGCTGGCAATGCTGCAGGGCACTGGCTGGGAGCAAGGCACTGCCCCTGCCTCCTGCCCCTGTGCCACCCAAACCCCAGACCCAGACATGGGCAGTGGCAAAACCGCGCAGATGGAGAGGAATAAAAATGTGCTGTGCCTGTAATGCTGATTTATCTGTTTGTTCAAGGAAGAGAAATGAATATTCAAAAGTGTCTGGTAAGGGTGCTGGTCCTGCCACAATGCACATACACCTTTGCACAAACCAGTATTTATGAATGAACTCGCCCCAGGGAAGTTGGTGGTGAAGCAACTCTGATGTCTCATTATGGATGAAAAGTGAAGTATTTGTAGATTAGTTTGTGAAATATATCTCACATAGCATAGATATTCATGTCTGTAACTACTCTGTTAGAGATAAGAGTCCATATGTTGCAAGATATATATAATCCTTTCCAAAATTCAACAACATATATTGATGTAAAACATGAACAGTCGAGTGCTCATTGAAGATGACTTTTAGAAGATTTATCCTAAGATGCGTTTTTTTTCTCATCAGACTCTTTGAGTGCTATAGCGTTAAATCTAAAATTACTATGTGCATTGCAAAATTCTTGGGTTTTTACACCACTTCCTTTTTTTTTTTAACTTTTGGGATTCCATCTGTAAAAATCTTACATCTAATAAAGAATGTATCATCATATGCTTTCCAGAAACAGGGCTGAGGCACAAAAATTGCTCAGCATTGCAAGAAGTGTGCCCTACTAAACTTTTTGCTGAATTCTCTTCTTATACAATAGATGTCATTTTGCACCCCTCATTTCTAAAAGCTGATAGTTTAAATGTTTGTAAAATTAGTACATTCAAAAAGATAACATGTACAAAGAGATGTACTAGTTTCCAAATCCATATGGGGACACATAAGACTTAAAATGTCTACTTTATAATTTCCTGGGTATTTCATTTGTGAACTGCAGTTGTTCCATTACATAAATGTAAAGCTTATTCACAGAATTAGAAATATTTGTAATCTTTGTGAAAGAGATGAAGGGAGAAGTGAATTACATCCAAACCCCCTTAAAGGTTGGAAGACGGTAATTTAATCTTGTAATCTGATAAACCGAAACAAATGAAGCAATTGGCAAACAGGTATTTTAATCAAAATACCTCTAGAAAACCACACAAATAACAAACACATGCCTGATCTGAAAGACACGTTCATTTCAAAGTGCTGATTTAAGAAAATCTGGCCAATATGTGACTGACTGAATTACCTCCATATTTCTCTACTTCATGTGCATAGTATTTTCAATTTTAGATCAAGAACATTGCCTTTAAAAATGGCAAAGGCAATATCCTAGCATAGTCACAGCAGAAAGACAGTCTCTGTTACATGCCAGAATCATTAACCTATAATTTTTTCGTGGCTGTAAGTTAACCCCTGCAAGCTTTTGCTTTCAGCAGCTGCTGCATATTAAAACCTTCCTCGATTTGACTAAGCCTTTGAATAGCTTCATTCTGTAACAGGCAAATTTCTATGTCGAGCTTGTAGTCAGCATTTTATGAAACAGTTCCTATTGTTATGGAAATGTTTCTCTGCCTTTTTGTTATGTGATTTTCTTTCTAAAGCCGGCTGTTGCTGTCTTTGCATTTTTCCGTTCAAAGGTCAGGTCAAAGGTACTGAATGGTTGACCATGGCTATGTGGAGTGTAAGTGAACCCAAGAATGGCCTTTCTGATTGATCATCTATTGAAACAGTGAGAGTGTTATGCCTTCGGATTAAAACGTAACCCAGGGCGCTGGAAAGCTGGAGCTGCTGGCTGTTTGTGAAATATGCATAGAAAACTTTCTATTGCTCACAGTGTTTGATGTGCATCTGAAATTCCATGTGAACCTTCCAGGTCTTCTTCCCACAACCTCTGTGAATGTCTTTCCCTTTGCTTCACATCTCATTATAAAATGATGGCTGTAATGCACTACACTGGCCAGGAGTTACTGTATCTGCACAAAGGAGGAGTTACACGTGAAATGCTCTTTTCAACACTACCTCTTAATTTAAGGCAATTAAGAATGAAACCTGGCAACCTCAAGTCTTTCTCTTAACCAGGGCTTTACTGAAGAGATTGGCTTGAATCTGGTTTGAGAGCTTATTACATTTTTGTAAGCACGACATGATATTTTTTTCAGAAAGTTGTCCTTGTCAAAAATAAATCTATTTTACATTTCATGCATGTGACAGTAGCTGCTCTTAATTTTTGCTCTTGAGTTTTAATGTAGAACATTGCAGCAGTTGTACAACAAAGAGAAAATTTGATATAACCTGAGAACATGAAGCAGAATAAAGAGCACTACTAATGTTCAGTCCCACCTTCTGCTGTGTCATTACTCCTGCAGTTAAGTAGTTGTAAAATAGCATCTGTGACACCAGTACCTGTGCTTGTGCATTACAATATCACTTAATGAGACCTTCTTTGGTGTAGCAACTGCTGTTTTGAACAGTTTCTTTTACTTTTAAAGACAGAGCAGGGACAGCATAATTTTCAAATTATTTATTTCAAAAGCTGAAAGCATCTCCAGCCAATTCCAAGCAGCTGGATCTGGGACTCAGCAAGCTGATGGGGTATTCCTCACAGAATGCACTGACATTTCTTTGTAACAGCCAAGATTGAACCCTACATGCCATCTACTGAGTATTAAAACAAAATGGGATGGATCCCTGGAAAGTAAGGGGGCACTGACTCTCCTCTTGTAGCCAAACTTTGAAAAAATACTGAGTCTTTAATACTTTCATCTCATTGCCTAGATGCCAGCTTTATTGGCAGGGGGCTTCAGAGTAATGGCTTGAAAATCTCAGTTGCTGAGTCCAGTTATGCCACAGTAGGATTTTAGGACCTGTCAGAGCAGGTCTCCAAGCCCTCTGAAAAATTATTTTTGTAGCCCTTATTTATTGCATTGCAGAGCCCTTGTAGGAAGGCAAAAGGCACGACACCTCATTCTGGTTTATTGACATTTCAAATTGCCAGAACAGGAAGATATATATAACAGAGAATATTGTAGGTTTGGGCTGCATAGGCTTGTGAACAGAGGGAACCTCTGAATGGATAACTAGCATGATAAAGGCTTCAAAATTATTTAAATATTACTCTTATACCTAAGCAGGTCATGACCATACCTTGGAGTGGTATCTACAAGTTACCACTTGCTTGCAATCAGATCCTGGCATCAGCTCCAACCAGCCAATTACTCCTTTCCAAACAAGCTCTCTCATCAACAAGCATGTGCCATTCATTGTTCCATATGACCATTAGGAACCAGGAGGGTCTCAATGACCCACAGTTCTGTAACTGAGTTCTTGGTACTTCAAGGACACCAGGCATGTAATTTTGACAGTAAACAACACTTTTAACTTCAGAAGGTCTTTGGATGAAGAACAAGCTGTGAATTTGGTGTTCATTACTTTTAGATCGGAGCAGATCGCTATGACTTGACCTTTGATTTTATCTGTGTTGCTGCAGCTGGGAGCAAAGTAGCAACGTAGTTTTTAATTAGAAGGCCATAATCTCAGAGAGAAAAGGACATTGCCAGCTGCAATCTACGCCTGCCAAGTAATCTGAGTTTGAAAAAGCCTGTGAGTATGAGTGGTACTGCCTGCAAGGGGTACAGAAAACACAGTACATTATGCTATGCAGTTCCTTATCTGACATTCTTTTGGACAAACTGTGGCATATTTTGTGCCTTAATGTTCTCAGTTGCTTATGAGAAAAGGGCAAACAAAAGCCTTTCTCAGCTTCCTTGAGGCAGACAGACTCCTAGCATTAGAGTTTCATTGCCGTGGCTAAACGTAAATTGCCCCAGTGCCCTACGCCTCCTCTGCCCTCCGGTAGTGGATTAAGTAACTTCAGCCAGGTTGCAGCACAAGTTATTTCTCTGTGTGTCACAGCACAACACAAACAATGTCCTTCTTACACAGGCCCTGTGTGCTCATGTGCAGTTGTTAGGGCAGGCTGTGGCCCCATTATATGGATGATATCTGCATACATCATTAGAGACAGCCCTGACTAAGACTGCACTGCAGCCCTACCTGCACTAACAGTTCAAGCAGCCCAATGTGTTCCCCAGATGTGCTCGCCAGGACCAGACGCTGTGCAAAAGCCCTGCTCAGCCTGGGCTGTGCAGCCCTAGAGGGGACTCATGGCATGGTTTCAGTTAAGCAAGTGCTCAAATGCTTTCCTGGGAAGGGGCCAGAATTATCCATGTCCTGCTGGACTGACTTAAACCCACATGGCTCCAAAGACATTTGCAAGAGTTCTGCAGAGGTAAATCAAACCCCTAGACTTGGATACAAAGTGAGCTCCATTTTCCTCATACTATCCAGATGTATTCCATAGAAGAAATAGAAATTTATGGGATTTTCCACTGATGGCTTTTTGCCCAGCTCAGCCCTTCTGTGGCTGTTAGAGCTGGACCCCAAAACTCCGGCAGGCTATCATTTCTCCTGAATGTGCAGTTTCCTCAAATACAAAATGTCTTGCAAAATTGATCTGACTTGGTCAAAATAAGGCTCTGAAGGAGAAATGTTAAATATTTGTTCCCTATGTTTTCAATATTTTAAATAAATTTTTTGATGTCTCAATTAAAAAACAAATTAAACATACATGGGCTCTAAGTTACAAATATCACTATTCAAAAGACAGAATGTTGATTCCATGATAAATATAGCCACTTTGGGGTAAGAAGAGAATCTCTTTCAGCATGACAGATCCAGTCATCCAATTTACCTATAGAAAATTAGGCAACATTTCATCTAGGTGTAACTCCATCATTTTGTTCCATATATTCAGAGAGCCTGAGAGAATATGTCTTCCATGCAGCCAATTCACTCACTCAGCATTGAGGGCTTGATTCTTGGTGCCCTCTCACTTCTGTCTGGAGAAAACCCTTTTAGACACAGACCTTGGGAGTCCTGATAGTTCTAATATAAAACAACGATTCAACAGCATCCAGATACTCAGTGCAGACTTGGAGGAGGGTCCCCAGTGTTTCTAAAAAGGGATGAGAACCCCAAGGGCTCCTGTCCTGGGCTGAAAGAAGCTGCAGAGCACAGGAACTCTGCAATTTGCTGACTGGAGTCAGCTTAAAAAATAACACCAAGATAAGGAAACAAGAAGAGTCAGTGTCCCATCAGCCATGCCAACAAGCCACACACAGGCAAACAGAGCCCATAGAGGAGTGTACTCTCCCAGTGACACCTGTTTGGGACACAGCTTGCTCTAACAAGCCTGTACTTCACCACAAAACTCTCACCTAGTGTTAACTACATCTCAAGAGAAGAAAAAAGGAATTAAGATTATTAACCCACCTGCAAGTATTGCTTTGTTTTGCTTTTCTCTTATTTCTAAGACAAGTGTTTGGGGGCAAAGGAGGAGGCAATTGCAATTTGAGCAGAAGATAAAGGTCAAAGTCTCAAAATCCTTTGCCAAATGGACCTGCTGCCCTGAACACAGTTTTAATCACAGTAGGGCAATGTTCTCTATTGTACCTTAGTGGGAGATCTCTGTTGGCTCGAACAAAATAGATTCTCCTCAAAGAATGAAATGAGATGACAGTGTTGATATTGTCTTTGAATGACCTCCAAAAGAAAATCAGGAAGTGCATACCAAAGTTGATTTGAAATGTACTTGTTGTACTGACTGTGGAAAAAAATAATCAGATTAAATATCCTGATTATACAATTCGCCAATATAGAGTGAAATGGGAAATAGGAAATACATACAAACATCCCTATCTACAGGGTTATATGGCCTTTTCAATTTTCATAAAGCATAGAAGACAATGAATAGCAAGGGATTTGAAATGTACAGAAATATTTCTGCAAATCTAGAATCAGTGAAATGTTTTAAAAGCCCAATTTAATAGGGTAAGAATTGCTTTTCCTTTTCAAATTGTTGGATATAATTTTGCAGTAACTTAATCATCTTCCCATGATTATTTTTAACTAGCATTTTGCTGTCAGACATTTTGATTTTTTCTCTGTATTGAAATCTTTTCAGGCTATTACCTTTATCCTATTATATGTGAATTTTTTTAAACAGGGGTCTTTAAAGGTTAGTGTTGCTGCATAGTTTGCTTTTGCAAAGCCTAGCCAGATCTGGGCACTGATGAAATGGTTCAATAGTGTCTTCTCTTGACTTTTGATTTCCCCCAAGGGAAAAAGAAATTCTGCCTTTGGGAACAAAAGGACAGTTCATCAGAGCTGTGAACTCATATGCCATCCAGAAACTTCAGGAATAAAATCACACTTTGTGAGATACATCTGTAAAAGAGTGAAGCTGCTTTTTTTATTTTTTGCTTTTTTTTTTTTTTATCCCAAGTAATTCTTTCCTAAGAAAAAACTTTTTGATTGACTATCATTTTTATCACTGCATTTTTTTTCCATTCTTGGATCATTTATATCACTACATGCCAGAAGGGCACAGACTATTTTCAAACATAAGGCTTTGCTTCCCTTGATGACTGAGGTGTGAGACTACAGGGCAAAGGGCTGTTTCCCTTATCAACTCCCACCTATAAGAATAATAAGAGTGATGATAAAGATAAGATGAGATAAACTAAATATAACACGTCTCCCAGATGAAAACTTCTGAAAATACAAATTAAAGGTAGAAAGTCATATTTTCATTAGCAGGAGGGTACAAAATGCAGCTTTTTTCATTTCCAGAATGCAATGGGAAATTGCTATCTTCTGGCTGGCTCTGCTCCATATACCACTGAAATCAAACTTGATCTCAAGGGGCTGCCTGACAAGGTCCTTGCATTGTCACAGGTTCCATGACACAGGTTCAGAGCAAGCCTGAATGGCAGGAAGGGATGCTCCTATCCACGTGTGTGCACCAGCAGTCCATGGTTCCCAGGCAGAGTAGAAGCAGGGCTGCAACGGGACGCAGGGCTGCAATGGGATGGATGCAGGGCTGTACTGGGATGCAGGGCTGTATGGGGATGCAGGGCTGCAATGGGATGCAGGGTTGCAATGGGATGCAGGGCTGTATGGGGATGCAGGGCTGCAATGGGATGCAGGGCTGCAATGGGATGCAGGGCTGTATGGGGATGCAGGGCTGCAATGGGATGCAGGGCTGTATGGGGATGCAGGGCTGTATGGGGATGCAGGGCTGCAATGGGATGCAGGGCTGTATGGGGATGCAGGACTGCAATGGGATGCAGGGCTGCAATGGGATGCAGGGCTGTATGGGGATGCAGGGCTGCAATGGGATGCAGGGCTGTATGGGGATGCAGGGCTGTATGGGGATGCAGGGCTGCAATGGGATGCAGGGCTGTATGGGGATGCAGGACTGCAATGGGATGCAGGGCTGCAATGGGATGCAGGGCTGTATGGGGATGCAGGGCTCCTGGCTCTCCAACAGGCAATCACGTTTGCTGAGCTCTTGGTGGAATCTGCCTCCCAGGTGTGCCTCCCTAAAGCTGCAGACACATTGAGACCTGTCTCCTGATGCAAGGGCAGGAACCACCTCCCTGCTCCCCTGTGCCCATGTATGCCTTCTTATGATCTGTTGGTTTCCTGTGTATCTGTAGAGAACTTTATTCCATAACCATCCTATGCAAATAGCTGCTGCACTGGCAACTCTGAAACCTAATGGTTACAGCAGAGATCTGGGCATTCCCAGTGGTAGGGGCATCACAACATTTGGGACGGGTGGTTTATGCATGATTGTTTCTCCAAAGAGAAAATTCTTCTGCTTTACTTCCTGGGGATATGGTGGCAGAGACATTTTGCTATAGCTGAAAACATCTCCATTTGAGCTTTCCTTCACACTGGTCTTGACAGTCACTCCCACTCGGTCCAGCTCTAAGAGGCACCTAGTTAGGCAGGCTGAAAAGTCAGATGTATCCTAGCATGATTCCCACCTCATCAATCCAACATGACCCATTGGATCACATACATGCTGATGTGCCAGCAAAGCAGGAGCACCAAGATAGAAAATAAAACACTTATTCATATTACTGGATGAATTTGTACTTTTTGTGATCATTTACAAGCCAAATAAAGCACCATCACAAGGAATTTACATTCAAAGAAGAAACACTTCAGTAGATGAAACCGTAGTCTAGGACAGTAAGGTTGGGAGAAATAATTGAATCTGCTTGTCCAGACTAGCCAAGCTTGTGTGAAGAGCAGGATAATTAACAAGGTGCCTACATCCACAGCTTTTAGTCTGAGGCATATGGGACCATAGGCTGAGTCTGAGGAGAGCAGATCTGCAGACCTCACATCACAGAGCAGTACATTCAAGTCTTTCCAATGGATGTTCCCTTCCTCACCCCTTTCAAAACCTACTTCTGATAGGGAAGAGATGACTCAGTGGCTCAGTTGCTGCCTAAAGCATGACTAATATAGTCCTCAGTGTTAGTCTGTATTTTCTTGTCTATCAGCACCACTGATAATATTTCTGCTATCAGAACGGATTTTATGTTATATCTGTCCTCCTCTCTGACACATTCCTCTGCTTATTCTATGCTGTGGTGCCTAAATGGATTAGTACTTTGTGACACAAATTGATCAAATGCTGTTGCAGCCCTGAGCTTCTAATATCTCTCCTAAAGAATCCCATACACAAGTCATACTGGAATCACATAACTCTGAACATGTAAGAGGTTCTTCAACAGAAAAATCATGATTTAGAACAGCAACCTTGTCTTCTTCTTGAATTTAAATATGTATTTGCTTATTTCAAATGGTACTTGGGTTGGTGATGAGATGAATTCTTCCAAGGTCTGATCAGGAAGGTTCAGAGTTAAAAGCTACAGCAAGTAGAAATTGTGCAGGCTGCCAATTATTTCCAGCTGAGATTCCTGTGTCAGAAAAAAGGTAGGCTGGTAGGCAAATAGGGCTTGGTGTATTTGGAAGAGGGAGAAGGTTTTGGCTCCCAGGACCTGGTGATTAGTCTAATATCTCTGTTTGGACTCAGGTTTGAGCTGAGTCTGCCAGAAAAAGGAGAAGATTGAGCAAATAATTTATCTCGAAACCCATCTCAGAAGCCTTGGGGAATATTTTTCTGAGCTTTGTAGCAGTTGTACAGTGCTCTTGGGAGGTTAGAGATTGGTTGAATAAGCTGCTCACATGTTAACTGAGAGCGTTAGGCTGATTTGTCTGAAAGACCTTATTGAGAGGGAAAATAAGAAAATTACTTGTCAAAAAACTGATGAAGTTGGTCAGTTCTGGGCCTGATTTCAGCTGTTAGACTATGTCATGACAGGGAAAATAGTTTCTGAAATGTCAAAGAAATACCTTGGTATTTTTACTATTTGTGAATATTTATTTGCCGTGTCCTTCATTCAAGACTCTTTTCCTTGTGCCTCTCATAGACACAGAATTAGGATCTTTCCAAGATCCTAAGAGGATCCTAAGAGGTAGAAATGAGCTCACTGCACAATGGAAAAGTGCTTCCCTGCCATGCAGGACAGTAGAGGAAGAATCACAGGTGCCAGGTGCTAATGTGTTCAACATTTCTGTCCCTAGATCTTTCCCTCTTTCAGCTGGCACAGATTAAGCAGGAGCTGAGCAGCAATGACGTTCAAAACCAGAGCTCACATCCATACCCAGTCCTACACAGGCACTGCAAATCCCTACAGTTCTCAGATATAAGTCTTCATTCTCTCAGTAACGTGACTGAAAATACAGTGGCCCACATTTTCATATGTGCTTAATTTTAAATGCAGTTATTTCACTCATCTTCTCAGAATAAGTTATCCATCACATTATCATCCCATGGAAAACTCTCACTGACAACAAACCTCTCATAAGCATACCTGTAACTCACTTAATTTTGGCCTGGTGTAGAAACACTCAGAGCTGCAACAGCTCTATGGAGAAGTGTTACCACTGCTATTCAGAGCAGGTACCAGAACTGGTAAAGCTGATGTGTCTTTCTCAAATCATTCTGGCTGAGAAACTTCACAAAATAACGTTCTGAACATAGAACTAAATTCAATGTTATCCTAAAGACTGCCCAGATTCATCAAAGGGACAAATGGAAATTATCACAATTATCCTCTGACAATTTATATCTACCCAGAGTGGCATTTGCCACCTCATGGCAGCAAGAATCTGAACTGCTCCTCAGTCATGTAAAATGGTTCTTCTCATCTGTGAGAGACATGTATGAGAATGGTAAAATGTTTCATGCATTTAAGTGCAGCATTAGTTAGTTGTAGTGGTAGATTCAGGCACACTCAAGTAAATGGCATGGGTTGCCAGTCCCACTTCTTTCAAACCAGCTGTCAGAGAAAGCTGCTCCTTGGAGCTGCTTGGTCTTTTAATGTCTTCTTTCCTTTTCCTCATCACTGTAAATGAAAATAAAAATATTTCATATACGTTCTTGTAGTCTAAATTGCAAAATCCCATGTTGTAGCAAAGTAGAAAACCTGAATTTTACAGGAAATCCACTGTTTTAGTGCATTGTTTCTGCAAGTCTCAGAGCATAGAAAAAGAAAGGAGCAAACAAAAAGAATGGATCTCTGGAGGTAACATGGAACTGAGCACAGAAATACAAATTCTTTCAATTCAGACAGATTCAAGACTCTGGGACTGAAACTGTATGTCATGTAGCTTGCCAGAACAGCAAATAAACTGAGATATTTGTAGGTAACCTGAAAGAAAAGGAAATCACAGAGGAAACTTTATTGCTGTTGGAATTTCTGAGAACCAGAGTCTCCACATACACATATATGTTGCAGGCTTGCACAGTCCCACTGAAGTTAAGTATTTGTGTGTTTGAAGTTAAAACAAAGCCTTCCTGCCTTAGTGGATGGAGGCCAGTGAGCTCCACACTTTCCCAAACAATCTTGAAGCAGTTTTCTCCTCTAATTCAGTTCCCTTGGCGTAAGAAAAAGCTCTCATAGGTTGTCATCTCTGCTTAGCAGAGGCTTCTTTCATGGGTAATATGATGTTAAAGAAGAGATGAGTTGTCCTAGGAATACCTCAAGGCAATAAAGCTAATATGTTGAGAGGAGACAGCCTTGATCTGAGGAGAGACACAACTGCCTCCACCCAGACTCTAGTGGCGAAAGAAGATAGTGCCTGAGTGTTAAAGCACATTAGGCAATGAGTCATTTCTGGCAGAGAATTAAATTTATTATTTTTGATCTACAAGGGCAAGGGCCCTCCAGATCCACAGAAAAGAAACAAGACTCGTATCACTTAAGTTTGTAGGCAAGACAAAAAGGCAAATAAGATTTTCCACAAATAGACTAAGATGAGGGATTAAGTCTGCAATGCTGCACATAGGAAATGTGCTCCCATACTTATTCAAAGATGCTTCCTTATGTTATGTTGTTCCTTATAGCAACATTTAGGATTAATTGCTCACAACCCATAGGAAAGATGGAGAAAAATTATTCCAGTAACACCAAAAAAAATTTTGAACAAACAGAACAGAAATAAAAGTCTAACCCATCCAAAGGCTGTCAGCCCATTTCTGCCCATGTTTGATTTCCACTGCACCATTAAATGGCAAAATACAGCATGAAGTCTGCTGTGGGACTGAAATCACTGCATGCAGGTCTGACTGGGTTACTTGTCCATCCTCTCTGCACCCCTGCTGCCCATCACAAATGGGTTTCCATAATAACACCAGCATAGCTACAGCACCTGCCTGTTTGTCTGATGCTGTTACCAGAAATGGCATTATAACCACAGTGTGAGAAGCAATAATTCTTTTCTCACCTCTGAAAGGAGTTTGCACATTTGCATGTCAGAGACTTGCTCTCTTTGGGATCAGACTGTAAGGAGTATCCTCCAGCTGTCTGGTGGAAAGCCAGGGGGTTCTAAAGGAGCAGTCTCTGGTATGACCAGAGCTTGGTGTAATAGCAACTTCATGCCAGTTCCCCAAAACACTGGTTTAGAAGCAGCCTCTCTGATTTCACCTTATGTAGCAATTCTGCAATACATAAAAGATATGTTGTTCTTATTACTGTACACAGAAATTTATTCAGAGCTGGACTGGGCCCTATTCACTGAGGTCTTTCTGCCAAAAGCTTCATCTTTGTAGCCCCTCTCAACTGTAATTTCTTCAACTGAATAGGACAACAAAAGGGAAATTACGGTTCTGTTCTGCGTTTGAGCGTGTTCTGCATTGAGTGGTGATCATTGCACTAAGAAAAAGGGAAATCTCACCTCTCAGTTTGGCTTTTCTTATGCTCTTTGTGTCTTTAGTCTGTATGTATAATATATATATCTATGTATTTATATATGTGCTTGTTTGTTACTTCTCAAGCAAGCAGAAGTGTGTCCAGATGTGTGGCAGAGAAAAAAGCTAAGGAATTCTACCCGGAGAAGCATACTGATTTTATGATGGCACAGCACATGCTGTGTATGCCTGTTTGCAGGGTTTTCATTATTTGTCCTACCTACCAAACTGCAAGTTTCCTTTCCCAAACCCTAGCCCTGAGAAAACTCAAGGCACATAGTTAAGAAGTCAGATGCTAAAAAACCCAACCTAAATATAAATCCAGCATCTTAGCTGTAGATGCTTATAACAACATAAGAAAATCTCTCTCAGCCAGAAAAATTTACATTTTGTTCAGCTTCACTGCTTTTTATGCATATGAGTTCTCTTAATGAATTCACATTTTTGAAAAACGAGACTTTTTTTTCTCTGTGGTTGGATGGACTTTCCTCTAGAGTCAGCTAAGTGAAAAGCTTCAGATAACCAAATGGAGTTCTCTTTTTCTGCTCTCTAATGACTTTGGCCTGAAGTGCTTAGAGGGAAAATAAAAGTCTGTCAGGTGATAGTCTTAAATCAGGAAGAGGAGAAAACCAAGAGGAAGAAGGCATTAAAAAGCATGCAGGATCTATAGCAGCTTGTTCTGGTAAAGTGCAGCTGGCTGTCCCCTCATGGCTGAGGGGCTGAACCCATTGATCCTCTCTGAGACTCTAGTGTCTGCATTAATCATGTACTCCTGGTATAAAGCTTAAAACTGCATAGTACATTCTTTTTGTACCACCCAACAGTAAATAAAGTAGGGCAATCTTATTCTAAACTTATTAATGATCAATTTTTCTTACTTAAGTTTCTCATTTTTTAATACATTCAGCCTGATTCTGCTGCTCAAAGTAGAAGTGTGACATCAAAGGCCCTGAAGTTGCAAAGTCCAGTGCAACCAAAATAGGAGCCAAGCCTATGTTCTCCTGGGATAAAATTTCAATTCCAATAATGTTCAGGACTTTAAGAGACAGAATTTACCATGTAGCCAATCTAAACCCCATTTCTTTCCCTGATGTAAATCCTGATTTATCCATATATAGAGCTGCTCATTCCATCACTGGATAATTTTCTTTCCTGGGTGCTGTTCATAAGAAGAGTCCTAAGGAGATGAAAGAGAAAGGGAAAGAGGAAGGAGTGTAGTTAAGAGGTTTCCTTCAGCTTTTTATTGGCAGATAAAAGTACAATCCTTGCTGAAGCCAGTGATGATTTATTTATTGGCAAAAAAGGTCAATTAAACTTTATAGTCACTAGTATCCTGTTAAAAAACAATAAAACTAACACATATATTAAATAATAGGTTAACATTAACTGCAAACAGTGTTACCATCTGCCCTGTCAATCAAAGTGTATGCTGAAATTCTTCACTGAACTGGAACGGCAGAAAGAAAAAGGGATACAGGATCATTATGGCAGCCGGGGCTATAAATTACAGGCAGTAGATATATTGCTGGGAAAGCTATATCATTCCTTAAAATGAATTCAACCTTCTTGACCTACCCCTTTTCTTCAAAATTTCATCTCTCTATGTGACCACTACTTGGACTGCTGGTACAGGTGCCTGAAGATTTTGCAGCATGTTTAAAAAGATGAGAAACGACAAATACTTTGACGAATTATCTCTCAAGCCTGGTCATTGCTGTAACACTTCATGCATTCTGATCAGACCTCCCAGCTGTGACGAATTCGCCCTTGGAGGAGGCTGTGAGGACAATAAAAGTGGTTTTGCAATGGGGTGAAATCCAGTGATGGCTGTTACAGCAGGCAGTACCCAAACCTTGACTGCTTTTAGCCTGAGCAGGAGGACCAGCATGGAGGGAGAACCAGCAGTGGGAGGACCCAAAACTAGACTTTTTCATGTAGGGAAATATTTTTCCTGGTTAAAAATAAATTAAGTAAAAAAATAATAAAAATATATATATGCAAGTCAAATTCTGTGTGCAATAGAGGTCTGATAAAATGTTACTTCAGGTCAATCAAAACTTTCCACTGTTATGAAATCAAAGTACTTTGGTCCAAGTTTTCCCTTTGAAAGCTTGTCGATGTGTTTCTGTGAGAAAATAATAATGAATTACATGTGGGAAAAAATAATTTCCAAATTAAAACTGAAAAGATTCCATTCCAGAAATGTTCACATGGGCCACTTCAACCTTAGGGGAATGCTTTGTTTTGGGACAAGAAGTTCTGGAAATAAAATACTGCCAAAACTGACAATTTTTTTCAAAGCAGTGAATAAGAGAAAAAAATGGCACTTTTCCATTAAAAGAAACTTTGGTTAAAAATAAATAGTTTGGCTGTATTTTGCTGAGCTCCAGCATCCTAGTCTGAACCTGTGTGTCAGGAGACAACCCCCAGGTGGCATTAGCTGCTGCTAGGGTGACACTGAGGGAAGATGCTGGTCATTGCTGTTAAACAGCATTTATTGCTGAATTCAGAAATCTCATGTGGAATGAATATTATATTTGCACCTTGGTGGATATTGCTCAGAAGTGCAATCCAAGCTCGAGCCTGTCTTTCTTTAAGCTTGTAGACATCCTTTCAGTTGGGTAAAGACGCAAGCGATGTGCGGATTTTGTTTAATTGGCTATCTTCAGTAGCAGAGAAGATATCTTTTTTGCAGGAGGCAGCTTTCTTTTCTTGTGGAGACCATGATGAGGGTCAAACTCTGCCTATGAAAAAGCAGGTCATGATTTGAAAATGGACTGTTTTCCTATGTTTCCTTATATCCTTTTCACTATATTGATACTTAATCCTTTTCTATTTACTATCTGTCTAGGGAAAAGAGATGGAGCATTATACGTGGCAGTGCCACACACAGATAGACCATCAGATCAAGATAAATTTCCTAATTTAAGAATTATTTTAATGAGGTGGGAAAGGGCAGCTCAGTTTTGTCACCTCCGCCAACACCCCCCGGCATGCACGACTGCTCTCATTGTGGAGGAGAGCTGTGCCTATCAGCACGGACATTACTGCCGGCAGAGCAGCTGCAGGAGCTTAGTGACCCCCTCCCACGCTCACACCATTTTAATTGCAGCCCACAGCTTAAAGTCTTCATTAAGTTCTCCCTGAGCCCTGCCTCCTCCTCTAAGATCAGCCGCTTGTCGCCCTGACCGGCGGAACAGCGAGGAACATCTGCAGTTCAAACGTGATGCATATGCAACAGCGGTCTCCAGATTAAAGGTCAACAGACTCCTCCGACACCCAGGCCCGTCTCTCCCTTGCAGGGTGTCTGGTGTCCTTTGTTCGAAACTCTATACTTCCTGCCAGGCTTTCTGCCCGCTTGCTCAGCCCGACTGCTGCAAGGCTGGCGCGGCACCTCCGCAAGCTGGCCGGAGCTGCCCTCGCACAGGGGCTGCCCGCCGGCCTGCGGGGGCTGCCACCGGCAAATAATCAGGTCCTTCCCTCGGCTTCTTGTCGCAAAGCCCAGGGAGAGGATGACTGCAACAGCTGCAGTGCCGCCTCGTTCATGACAAATGGTCCTGTCACTCTTCTTATTGATTAGCAATGTTATGACATTTCCCTTCAAAAACACAGATGTGGCACGGGCAGCGACAGGAGCACTGCTCTGGGAGGAACATAATGTTTGTGTTGTTCCCATTCTCCTCTCTGCATCTGTTCATATCCATGGAGATGGTTTCATGCACTGATTCTTTTATCAAGAAGAAGCAGTGAGGGAGAAGGTGAGCCCTTGGGTTAAAGGCAAATACGGCTTGTCACATCAGGGGTCTTGAGAGTGCAGATGACAAGCGTGGTTCTCCCCCCAGTCAGGCCAGCTGGGGACTCAGGTTGGGGACTTAATCTAGCTGGTGTTTGCAAGAGAGAGTGAGGGAGTAGTGAATACATATATGATTTCAGATTCCTTTTGAGAGGTCCTTGGGTCAATTATTTTGGTCTTGGGATGTAAAAAATTCATAATAACGCCTATAGAAGTTTTGAAGGTACGCTTACATCCAGCAGGCTATCCCAGGAGCACTGTGTCCTTTACAGACCCCTGTGCTTCACCTCCACACGCAGCCCTGTGTCCAGTCAACCTCATGGGTACACACCTCCACACAGAGCTGTAGGTGAGCCCAGGCTCTGAGTCAGGGGAGGTTTACCACTGGGTTTGTTGAGGCTTACCATTGGGTTTGTTGTGGCATGCAAAGCCTGGAAGCATCTTAGCACACCCCTCCCAAAGGCCACCCCAGAGCTACCCACTTTGTGGTCAGGGGAAGTTATCCAGGTGCATGGGTTTCACAGTCCTCTGGCAAAGCTGTTCTTTAGTCCCCTGGAGCCCCCAAAAGAGATGTTTGCACATCAGCTGAGTTTTTCTCATGGGGGTGATCCCCAACTGCACTCCACTTCCATGAAAATAATTTCTGCAATAGAGAACAGTGACCCAATACCACCAGGATGCAGAGGCTTGGAAAGTGTAACCAAGGAAGCAGAACACCAGGACTGAACTTTGGCATGAGGAAGAGGGTCTCTGGCAGCAACAGTCTAAGCTAGGGCATTAAAAAGGTATAATGGCAAATTATTAAAAAACAAAAGGTAAAAAGCTATAATAGACATGTTTGAAACATGTCTGGATCTTCCAGGAGCTGGACATCACAGATAGGGGACCTGAAAACATCTGAACACCAAGTCTGAGATGTGCCATTCCACACAGGGTTAAGCTTTGCATTTTGGGGAAAAGCCTGCGCTAGTGAGCTGAGTGTATCTCCGTGTATCTCTGCTCCATGCTCAAATTTTCATTGTTAAAGGCATATTATGGTCATGATGCTCTGATCAGATCTGTCTGGAGAGAAGTCCCAGCTGATTTAGCAAAAAGCAATATTATCCCCCAGTAAGGGCATAGCTGACCTCCTTGAAGCTGATATTTATAGGCCAAAAGACAAGTTTAAGAGATTCTCTATTTTCACTGGCATGAAAGAGAGCAAGGGTTTTTTCTCTGAGCATACAAAATATGCCCAGTTTAAACTTAAAATGGCTTAATGCTTTTATTAATAGACTGAAACATTTAATTCAACTTTCAGCTTCACTTCCTTAGCAGGGAAGCTAGTTAGAGGAAAAGTGTTTACCTTCCAGTCCTAAAGGCTGCTCCTTGGAGGCTGAATTAGGGCACTGTGCATGATGTGCTTTAGGAGTCTTGGAAATACCTGATAAACTGACTCTATACACAGCAGTTAATGAGCTTGTTGTTGCATTTGAGGGATCTCTGTATCTTTGGAGTCAGAAAAGGCAAATTATGTCTAATAGAACTCCTTTCCTTGACCAAAATCTCTTGCAGTGCTAACACAGCTAAAATGAGCTGACCCACCAGCTCAATTTACACGAACTTGAAGCAAAGCACATTAGCATAGCTGTGTAGGCATCACTGTAGAGACCATGCTGGTAATGAGAAGCATATTTGTGAATGTCTCTTGTACAGCTTTCAGCACATTTTACAGCCGAAAAGAGATATAGTCTAGAGGGAAAAAAGAAAAATACAATAAAAACATGGGTTTGACCCCCAGGCAACATGATGTAGATTAATATGAGTTAAATGGAATGTGACCAATTTGCAAGGCATTTGGTTTGTATCTTGAGAAATTGAAGACAAGATCATTTTTCCCTGCAATCAGAGTAAGCCTTAGGCTATGAGGTCTTGTAGTCTCTACAATTGCCACAGGCTTCCTCTTTTAATATACTGGTGTATCCTAGAATATTTCTTACAATTTTCATAGTCCAATGATGTGATGGATTTGCCAGTATGATACTTCTGCTGCCTTTCCTTGGGAAAAGCCTCCATTAGCTGTAATGTGTGCTTATAGCTTCTGTGAGTTTCATCAATTTTTGTGCAATATTTTGCCCACAGCTGCTCATTTATGCAAGAAAACAGTTGCAGTAATCGACATCCTATGTATGCAGGGATTATACAGCAAGAAAAGCATTTTTCCACTGAAAGGTCATAGTTCTTGAAGAAGATTGTTTCACGCTGGTAAATTTTGGGTTCACTGTGGACCCTGAATTTTTGTTCAAATGAGATTTTTTTTTACACATAACCAAAAAAGAATCTCCAAATGATGCAGTTCTCGGGGTTTTATTAATGATAAAAATTCTTTGATGTTTTTGATTTAGAGGTGGAAACTTTTCAATACTTTACCAAACAGACTGGAAGACAGTATTCTCAGTGGAGTATCTGTTTCAGAGAGAGACTAACTGAAGTTACAAGGAACTCAGTAGAAGTCTTCAAATACAGCCCAGGAACTCCATACCCATGAAGCAAGCTGCACTTCCTCTAAAATTCATCTCCTTTATCACATCACATCACATCACATCATCACATCACATCACATCACATCACATCACATCACATCACATCACATCACATCACATCATCATCACACCACCTTCTCATGCCAGCAGACAGCCAGGAGACCATCCCAAATATTTCAAGTTCAGTTCAGTTTTCTACCCAACACTTTGCAGCTATAATTCAGGAAAAGAGTTGTCTTTGCTTTTCAAATGACCCAAAGAAAGTACTCCAAAGGCACAAATCCAGCAACTAACTTCAGTATGCCCTTCAGCCTTCAATGCTTAAGAGAAAAAATATCCATGATATGTTTGGCAGTCTTCCACTTGAGTGTGTGGGCAATATCACTCAGGAACATTTGGTAGCTATAGATACAAGATGTTCTGCAATTGTTAAACTAATTTGTTTGAATAATGGATAAGGAGGGACAAATAGAGGTTGCTTTCCCTTATTTATTTAAGAACTAAGACACGAGGACTGAAAGATGATTAGGCAGTCATGGTTTCAAGTGCAGAGGTTTGGGGCAAAGCAAATCCAAGACCAATTTGCACCTCCAGATGCCACCATCCAGTTATCCAGTTCTGCAACCACTAACTGAGAGCAGAGAAGAAGTAGCAGCCATGAACCACATTCTGCCCAACAGTGAGCAGTAACAACCAGCAGGACATTGTGCCTTGGTCCTGGCTGCAGGTCCTGATTGGATGCCATGTCCTTTGAAGAGTTTTGCATCACAAGAAATTTGTCCTTGGTTTTGCAGGCAGCAGAGGGGCGTGTTTCCGGTAATACTTTGAGCCATGCTTGTTGAAGAGAGGGATGTGGGATTGTGCACTCAGCTACTGATCCTTGTTAAATTCTGGATGCACAATGGGAGAGGAGGTTTAAGCATTTTGACCACTCACTGCTATTGCTGGCTTCTGTACTGTGCCAGTGGTTATGGAGTGTGAGCCCTCACAAGCATGGCAAGGTGGCCTTAGCCTCCCTCTCTCTCCAGTGGTGTTACAGGTGCTTTAGAGTGCAGGGGGAAAGTGGATTTACTATATATTCCTGTCTACACATATAATGGGAAATAAGCCTTCATCCTTTTTAATATTCTCTATTCTTCACCAATAATTTTATTGGTTTAAATACAGTTTCTCAAAAATTTATTTTCTCATGGGAACCCAGATAAGTTTGGAGTGAAAGGGGCTATTGAAGATCATTTAGTTCAACCTCCTCTTCAAAGCAGAGTCTAACTGACAGAACAGATTAGTAAGGGCCTTATCCAGGTGAGTTTTGAAATTAGTCAGGTGGAAGAACTAGAATTTGAATAGACAAATCTCTAGATAGTGCCTTGTTCTTTATTTCTTAAGTGGCTCAAACTCAAGATGCTTCATACAACAGTATGTGGTGCCACAAGCTGCTCTTCCTAGCACTTCCTCACTCTTATTTGGTCTACCTGAAAGCATCTGAGTTGAAGGAGTGCATCTGCACTAATTCACAAGGTCACAGCCCTTTATATCATCGCTGGATTTGGGCATTCCCATCCCTCTCCTTTAGGCATTCAGCCCTCTCCTTTCAACCCCTTTTTCAGGTCACAGCCTTCCCTTCTGGATAGCTGCCCAGCCCTGTGCCTGGGAAGGATGGCAGGCTGTTGATCAAGGGCATGGGTTAGGCAGGAATTTTCTTTCCCCTCCTGTTCTCCACTCTGAGATGTGAAACTGATGGGTTATCTCTCCTCTAAGTTCAGCAACAAAGCCTCACAGCTTGTAAGAACAATTCAGCCACAATTAGCATTGGTGTGAAGCCAGGGCCTCCCACAGATGAGTCTGCCTGCTCCAGTGCAGAAGCTACAATCTCTTTAATGATGGGAGGTTCAACGAAATTAAAGTTGACCCTCAGGCTTCTGGCAGCTAAATTCCAACAATAACCTTTCCTCCCACCCCTTCCTCTGGAAAAAATCCTACTAACAACAAACTACAAGTGAGATGGGGAGGAGACCTCACTGGTTTTAACCTTTACAGGACAGTGGATGTGTCCAAATCAGACAAAAAACACGATGTCTCCTGGTGAAGTGCCATAAATAGTGCTATCTCCCAGTGTGATCTTTGAGAGAATCTGTTTTGGGGAAAGAACAGAAGAAGAGTCCTAAAAAGAGTGCGTGAAAAATGATGAAAGTTGCTTTGAAGTGAGTCTGAGAGCTGCAGTGCTTTCAGCAGCTTCCCCCTGGAAGCCCTTGAAATTCTATCTGCAATAAAAGGTACCAAAAGAAAACAGCTGGCAGGGGCTGTTAAAGTGGAAACAATACGCAGTTCAGAAGAGATAAACAGGATGGGCACAGAGTAGAATGAAAAACAAGGTATGGATCTGTTATGTGATGGAAACAGTCCTTCTGTCCTGGATTGAGACAGTGTGACCAGGGAAATATTGCTGGCTTTAGGAAAGTGAACTGGGGAACAACAGACTTATCACTTGGTTTTCATGAGATCATGCATTTTGCTTTGCACTGAGGGACAGGAACATCACATCTGGTTCCCTGATTGTTTACTGAACAGTTCTGAACTTGCATAAAATAGATGAGGGTGTAGGGATGTTGTGATGAATGACACCACGAAGGTAGAAGCCAGTCTTATGTACTGATATTTTTCTGGTAGCAGAAGCAACAGCAGCTCAAACAGGAGCTCCTTTCCAGTTTCAGGACAGTGAGGCACTCCTCTTGCTAGCAGGGCAGTAATGCTTTTCTGCCAGCTGTAGAGATGGGTCCAATCCTTGTGTAGCTCTGAAGAAGTGCCAAGGCTGTGGCCAAACTCAAAACCTGTAACGAAAAATAAACCCTGCTTTTCTTCTCAGTGATACCACAGTCTTTGGAGACAGAAACTAGTGAACCACAAACACTGGGGTCAGAATATGATCCATCTTTTTGTGCAATGCAAAGAGAGGTTAGTAGAGGAGCATACAGGGACCTTAACCTGTTCTTGTTCGGTGAAGTAAATTGTAGATATTGCTGTGGTTCCCAAACCAGATTTGTAGAATTCTGCTGAAGGGACTGAGAGCAAAATACAGATATGAGAGAATCATGAGGAAGTCACGTGCAACCACATCTGTAAAAAAAATCTCCAATGCTCTGATCCATAATTGATTCTGCCCATGACATTGCTCATTGAAGGTCTGCTTAGAGACCTCTGCTCACAGGGGAAGGAATATTAATCAAAAACTTTTGCCCTGTCTTCCAAATGCACTTCAGATCAAATGCACTTCTAGGGCAGTAATTCAAAGATGTGGTGGGAGTGGAGCAGAGAGGAGTTGAGTCATATTTTCCATCTGCTTTGTTTTTTGTTTTATACAATTCTTATTCCGTTCTTCTGATGTAATTATTTGTAACCATTAGACTGTCCCAGTGTTAGGACAGAAGCAAAACTGTATTCACACTGATTTTCCAGGCATGTGTTTTTTCAAGGAATATTAAAATACAAAAGAAGCAGCCTCCAGTTAATTTTAGAAGGATGTTAAAATGTTGGCATCAGGTCATCATGCAGATGACCTGAGAGATTGTGTCTTAGTGTATTTACAGTTTCCTCAAGAAGTCAGCTTGGGCAGGGCCATCCTGAAGAGAGGAAAGAACAGCCAGGATTTACATATTCTAGACATAAGTTAAATCTTCATTTGAGAAGAATCTGACACCTTGCTGATGACTATAGGATAACCCATATGCAGGGAGAGAACTGTATCTGTGATAGTAAATACCACTTTATCCTGTGGACAACTCATCCACTTTCAGAAAGGTCACAGATATCCAAAATGCTTTGTGGGCTTAAACATTACTGAGGATCTGGGTCTAAATTGCTTATTCAGAAAAAAATCTCACACAATTCCCGCAGCTCCAAGTACTTTTATACTCTGAAGCTACAAAACTCTTTCCCACTTGCGCCACTTTTATTCTGATTTGCAACTGATTTAGCTCCCCATAAAATCAGTGGGCATCCCTCTGCTTTCTCTAATAGATGCTGGTGTTAAAGAAGAGAAATTCAATCTGAATAACTGATATGCACAGATAACGTTCAACTTGTTATTAAAAACAGAGCTTGGAATGGAAGAAAATCAAGTGCTAAATATGTTCAGGAGTCGGGAGACAGAAGATGCCACCAGCAATGAAAAGGTAATTCCAATATGTACAGGAGTACTAGACTGTATGCTATCCAATTCCATTTTCTCTTACAACTAAATCCTGTGGAACGTAATAAAATCTAACCTAATTTAATAAAATCTAAACTTAATCAAAAAGCCTTTGAGCAAGTGAATGAAATTTAATTGCGAATTACAATCTGACCATGCAGTTGTGAATCCAGTAAAGTTATAGAGATTATTCCCTGTTATATTCGGTAGGTTTTATAAGCAAATCACTTAAGATAAACTTCATTAGAGCACTGAGTTTCATTCTTTTCAAAATCTTCACAATTCTTTTAAGTTTTTCACTGAACTATGGGAAATAATATATTTCTACCTGAATACAGGAAGCCATCAATTGATTTGTACAGTGAAAACTAAGATATTTTTCTTTATCATGAATTTATAGCCACGATAAATAACTGCATATTGCTTTTAATTTTTTGTGTAAATATTTAATAATAAAAATTCTTAAGCTTTTGCGTAAGGTCATAGGACATTAGAATGCTCAATAATTTAAATATATCAAGTTTGGATTTCCTTTAACACTTCTGGAGTGTTAGTTCAGATTTTCTTTGGTATAAGTGCAAATTGGATTCTCACATTAAAATTTTCATGTTCAAAATTAATTTTATATGTGACAGTGTCTGTGCTATAAGGATACGCAAATTATTTGTGTTTATATTAATGCATATGAATGCTAACTTGAAACCTGCAATACAAAGGGGAAAACAAGGTGGTTCTTGACCCAATTGTTTCTGTAGAAATCTGCCTTGCTCTTCCTCACCTGCTTCTGAAGAAAATCCTCTTGTAAGTCCTTTAACTCCCACTTCATTTTTGTTTAACTGAGAAGTTCTGTATTTCTGCTAACATACTTTTTCAAGATAGTGCAAGCCAAAGTGAATATAATTTATGGTGATAAATTATATTTCAATATAGCAAACACCATTCTCTGTCCCCTCTTCCACATCAGTGCAAGATCTGGTTTGCACAGAGCTATCTCCACTCCACTGCTGGTCTGTGTCTGATGTCCTTGAGACCTGGCTGCACATTGGATTTTCAATCCTTTCTGTGTACAGAATCAATAACACATGTGAAAGATTGAATGGTTAATTCCAGCAGGTGATTTTTTTTTAATGTTTGCCTTTTGTCTACCCTGATTCTACCCTGATTTTTGACTTCCAAAATATTGTTTCTGTGGCCAATTAAAACTTGAACCTATGAGGGCTTCTTTGGCACTCTGCAGAAATAAAATAAATGTGAGTTTCATGTGCTCAGCAAATTCTCTGCATCTTTTGAGATAAAACTTAATTTTCAATCTTCCTGATGTTTTTTTTCAGGACTCAGTAGCCTATTGAAACTGCTGTTGCTGCAAACCACAGGAACTTCATAATGCTGCTTAGAATAAGCCACATACTGCACACCTCCTGGCAGATCTTTGTTTTCCATCCTCCATCCCCAGGAGGGTTATCCCCAGTGCCTGAGGACGGGAGTGACCAGATCCCCACCACCTATTCTGCAGCCACTGCCTGCACTGCCCATCCTCCTTTGAGCAGCTGCAGCACAAAGGCCTCAGATAAAAAGCAGTAAGATGGATTTGCTTGAACGGGGAATGATGGCATCACAGCCAAAAAGCTGTGGGAGAGTAAAAGGGGAGAACAAGGACATGTAATCTCTTTATACCCCCGTCCTCACCTTCCTCTCTCCATCAAATTTAACTTGATAAAATAATGCATGCAATAACAGCCAAAGCTCAAGCCACGCAGGGAATAACTGAGGAAATACAAAATGATGGATTCAAAGCAGCACATAACATTTCTTAATGTAACATGCTTCCCTTTAAATCACCATTTGGGTCTTAATTCCTGGAGCAACTTCAACATACATTCACTGCCTGTCTTCTCAGAAGCGCCCTCTGGCAGAGAACAGACTCTGTGTGCTGTGTCTTTGTCTAATTGCATTTTAGCACAGCAGTGTGAGGAGAAAATAGAGAAAATGAACTAGTTAATTCCATGGTCAAAACCTGTCTACAGAGGAGAAGAAAATCCTTTCTGCTTTGCTGAACTGTCCTGCGTAGGATCTCAAGCACTGCCATGCCGGTAGCGCTCAGCGAGCTTTGAAGGACAGATCTCAGCTGCTCACATTTGTGCACATTCACAGGTAATGGCTAATGGGACTGTAGTTATTGCATGGATATCCCTGGTTGGTTTCCCCACATGGGCTGCTTGATATGCATTAATTGTGGGAATGAAGGAAACTATTATAGGACACAGGTACTTTATGCTGACTAGTTAGAAGCATTTCTTACAAGCTGAAATTTTGCATGAATGCCCTTGGCCAATACTTGATGAGGCTTTTCTATGTCTTTGTATTTAAATTACCTTTCACACAAAAAGACAAACACATTAAAAATCATCATGCTGAGTATCCCACCTCACATTTCGTGACATGATCCTGTGCCTTACCTCTCAATTGCACCACCAGCTTCTTTTTTCTCTGACCTTGCAAAACATGTCCTGCCCTCTGTGAGAGGCTAAAACAGCTGGGACAGCTGGCTGCCCCACTAAACTATGCTCCAGGAGGGGATGTAAAGAAAGGCACAATCTCTTTAAGGAGGTTGTTGATGCTGCTGCTGTTCAGGGTAGATGAAAATCTGCCTTGCCCAGTGCTTGGGCTCTGTATGAGAATAAAACTGTTTTCTTGACAATGTTTTACAGTCAGTACTGTTTAACAAACATGCTTAATGTTGTAGAAAAACAGAATGATGATATTTTCTGTGGAGATGATAAAAAAATAACCTTTTCTTCATCTCAGAAACAAGGGCATGCAGGCAGATGAGACTGGACCCTGGTTTAGAAAAGCATCTACCACCTGTTTTTAATCAGTGGGAGCATTCTTGATAAAACAAAGGTAGAACATAAAGCTAGCTTTATTTTTCACGATCTCCTATATATCAACTGTGCTAAATCAGAGCCAGAAAATGACAGTTGCATCAGAAATATCCTCATAAGGATGAAGAAACAGGAAGGTGTCCAGCACAGCATTAATGCAACCCTGAATCTCATAGCAATGCTCTGCTCTGCAGCAGAGCCTTGAAGTCATCTGAGGAGAAGAGGAAGGGGGAATGCAGTCCAGAGGGGGGAAGATGGATGATCTCGTAGCTGACCCCTTCTTTGTTCATCTCTCTGGCACCACATCCTTTGCCACACAAGTCATAAAATTTCTTTCAAGTAGCTATTTTGACAGTGGCATAATAAAGCTCAGAAGGGAATGAAGAAACACATCCAGAAGTGTCAAAATAATGTAGTGTACTTTGTTTGCACTAACATTATTATATAGTGGATTATCATTAGTTACGCCAACACAAAAGAAAAGTAAAACTGAAGTGTTTGGGTTTTTTTCAGAGGATCAGACATATTTTGCTTTTGCAGAGTACCTCCATGTACCTTGAGAAAGAGTCTTTATTGTTAACATAAGAAAGAATGATTTCCTTGGAAATGAACATGATTGCTATGAAAATCTCTGGCAGGATACAGGCAAGAAAAAATATAGTCTAGTATCAAAGTGCTCCAGAAAAACATGATTGAAATCATGAGTTTAATTTATTTTGAACAATTTCTCATCTGGTAACATTTTCCCATACTATTTTAATGGCTCTGAGACTCTTACTCCATTCTAAAATTAACCTTCACCTTACATGAACTGAAGAAATTTCATAACTACATCCATATGCAACATTGTATAGGGTTGTTAGCTGCTGGTACTCATGGTATTAATTTCAAATATATTTCAATTTTCTTTGAAAAGAAACATAATGAAAGCTGAAATTATATCAAATGCAATAATAATAAAGATGAAAAAGTATGTATATGTAGATGTAGTAGTCAGAAACTTCCCTGATATTGGTAGCAGTTGTGTCAGACACTTTAGGATCACACTACACCTAGCAAAAGGCTATGTCCTGCTACATGATGTTGGTAGGAAACAGTAGAGGGATTAAAGGTGACATGAAATGAAGTGACCTGACCAAGGCATGCTGTTAGGCACCAAAGAGAGGAGCAGCAGATAAAACTCAGGACTTCAGAGTCCCATAGTGAGTAATTTAACCATGAATGATGCTGCTTCTGCCTGTGTTCCAGGCAGTCTTTCTTTTCCAGGGACACAGTACACCCACACAGAGTTGGGAGGATTTGAGCCCCAGCACCACTTCAGCCACCCCACTGCAGCTCCATGTGTGAGACCCATTTTGCTCTCTCCAAGGGAGTTCAGGGTCCAGCCTCGCTGGAGCCAGGGTGGGTCATGGGAACAGCAGTGGGTATTTGCTCCCTCTCCAGGCGAGTACCAGGTGCATTTGGTCAACAAAGGAACACCCAAGAAATTGCACTTCCTGCAATGTAGAGAGAGCAGGGCAGACAAAGTGCTTGCTGTTTCAAGCAGAAGATTGCAAGACCTGGTTTCTCCTGGCCCTCAATGATGGCAAAATATTTCTAAATTGGCCATGGTGCCTTTGAATTGAAGGAGGTCTTTCTGGAATGAAGGAACCAGGGAAGCCCTGGAAACCTGAGCAGAGAGGAGTTGTGGAACCCAGACACAATGGGGTTTGTGGTGGAAGGAAAACAACCTCAGGCTTTGACTGTTTCATCAGGTTGTAGAAAAATAAAGTCTAGTAATAAGCATAGAGCAGCCACTTTAAGGTATGGCATTTTTAAAGTTAATATACAATTCATCCTCTGTGTCCCTAGGTATCTGCCACAAGACAATGATAGCTTCACTGGACTTTTTTTTTCCTAGTTTCTTTGAGGTTTTAGAGTTTTTTGGGAGAGGAGGATATTGGGTTTTTTTAATTGGCACTAATATCTGTTCATTTTTATATACATGGCAGGGAGCCTGAGGGGCAGGCAGACGTCTTTCAGATCATCTGTCCTATAAACTCACTGGAAATGACTCGGTCCTCCTTTGCCCAATTATTTAATTCTCGGAATGCTGATACTAAAGGAAGACATGAAATTAGCTCCAGGGCAGGCTTAACCTTTTAAGTCTGAGAGCTCCAAAATGGATTTTTCAAGCCAAATACCCAAGTTTTATTACAAGAGATGTACACCAGTTGGGGTTTGCCTGTGAGGCTGCTCGGTCCCAGGCTGCTCGGCAGTGGTTTCCAAGGGGAGAGCCAAATCGCGCTAATTGCACAGCATTTATGGGTATGTGTGCGTGTAATGCAGACCCCTGTGTCCTCTGCAGACCATCACTCATGTCACACACACTACAGGCACATCCAACAGCTGTGAGGTGACCTGGAGATGGAAAGCTCACATCCCATATCCAATCCCCAGAGCCAGATGGGCCCATTCCCTAAATGACCATATAAATTCTAATAACAGCTATAGGCAGTGTCGGCAGGTCCCACAGGCTTTCCTGCTGACCCCAGGGAGCAGCCACAGTGATGCAATATCTCAGCTGGTCCTCTGGAAAATCCCATGATACAGTGTTTGCCTCCACCCTATCCAGCTGCAGAGGACATGCCAAGAAGGACCTGGCAGAAGAGCAGTGGCTGGACGGATGGCTCCCCACACTTGGCTCCTGACGAGCAGGAGAGGACCTTTCTGATAAGTCACTGTGGAAAGGAAAATGGCCCCATTTTTCCCAGGAACCTCAGGAAAGTGGCTGCCAGCCCCAGAGTGTGGCTGGTATGGCCCTTGATGGCAGGACACCAGTGTGTCAGGCCTCCTGATGACCCAGGAGAGCTGTATGCTTCCAGGTGTTTGCTCACTCACACCCAGCTCCTCACTGCTCAGCTCTAATAAAAGTTGTTGCTGCTCCTCTGTTTGTTTCATAAGTGTTTAAAACACAGCACCTAGTAAAAACCTGTGCCCAGTTAAGCAGGACATTTGTACCTTGATCCATATTTCTTAATCTCTTTTTGGTTCGCTAGCAATGTCTTCATTGACTCAACACAATGGTGTATCTGCTGCATGTTTCCAAGCACAAGCCTGTAGCTAAGCTTTTTAAGACTAAAACTGGAGGAATTCACAGTGAGAGTAGCCAGCTTGTCATTTTCTTACTGGTGTTTCCTAGAACTGGTCAGAAATAAAATTATTTTGAGGAAAGATTTCCCTTCAAAATCATCCTGATATGGTGCATTTTAAAGCATAATGCATTATATACTTCCAGAGGTCTTATCACTTTTGTATAAAAAAAGATAATCAAATTATATCATCCACCTTGCACAAAAATTTTTAAGAGTGCTGCTGGGGAAAGTTCTGGTTCAGTATAAATGTTGTCATTAAAAAAGGTATAAGAAATTTCTTACCACTGCATGTCCTGCATGTAATTCATTAAAAAGTTGGTGTCCAAAGAAGAGATAAATAGTAATTTTTTTTTTTTTTCTGAAAGGAAGAGAGGACACACATTGAAAAGTCAAGATTTTTGCCCGGGAAAGATTTGCAGAAAGTTGTGCACACTGACTTGTATTTTGTAGTCAGGAAACACAAGATCTAGGATGTGATGGTAGAGGCATTCAGGGACTTTTCCTATGCTGCGGCTGATTTTTCTGCAGAGCTTGTGAAGCAAAACCTGCACAGCACTATACTGTCACCGGCAATGAAGTAGCTCCACCATCTGGGTTATTTTAGCATTGCCTTTCTTCCTCTATTTCATTGGATTGTATATGGGTTTTTTGTTCATTTCTTTTTAACAGATACGGCCACATATTAGAAATAAAAGTAATTATAAGATAAAATTGTAAATGTGGCTAAATGAGAACATCCTGCTGGTCCTTGTGGTCCATCAGCATGAACCTCTGTCTCTGAACTGATTTTAAAAAAATGTTTTAAAAATAATTGCTTTAAATGTACCTCCATGTTCTTTTACAGCTACTAAATTCTTTAGAAGTCCCTGTCTCCAGACATAACAGTGAAGTGGAAGAAAGAGTTTATTCTAAAAATACATTTCTGAGACATATATTATCGTTTACTTCCATTAAGACCAAGTGTATCTATTCCTGAAATGCAATGCAGTTCCAAGCAGAAAAGTCAAAGACTTAGGTGATAGAATTTAATAAAGTCATTGCCTCTAGAGCTAACAGTTGCTCTTATTGCTAAGAACTCAGCTTGAGCTCATAACATTCTGGTTTCACGTAAAAATCCAGTATGTATGCATAAATTTCAAGCAGAAGGAAATTCAACCCAGCTGAAACCAGCCTGGCAGCAGAAGAGTATAATCAAACCCAAACTTTGCCCACTGTGTGGCTTTTTCCAGTCTCTCCCACATCAGTGTAGTTGGGAGCTCAGACTATTCCCCCTAAGTCTTAATTTTTTTAACATTTTCCAATCAGAGAAAACTGAGTGAAGACATGAACTTTTCAGAGCTGTGTGAGAGTTCCAAAGGCTCTTGCTGGAACTGCTTTCTCAGGCCTCTTTGCTGAGACTGCACTGCCTAAGGCTATGGCAGAGAACTAAGCAAGGCAGGTCCAAGAGGCAATGGCATCCCCTCTGCCATCTCCCCATATCTCCCCTCTATCAGCCCTTGCACAGTTTAGAGTTAAGCAGCTTTGCTCAGCCCACCCTGCCCTCCAGTCAACATGGGCACTTCTTCACAGGACCTGAAGTACAAAAGGTCACAAGCAGCCACTGACAGAAGGATGAAATGTGTATGAGCGGCCTCAGACCTCTGGGGGGCTATACAGGGAGGGAAAGAGAGAGATGGTGATGCCCTGAACTGGCTGTTTAATTTGTTTTTTCATAGCAGCTCTAGTTTTAAGTCCCACTGGACATAGAAATGTTTATTCCTCTATCACATGTGGCTTTAAAAGAGCTTAGCTAGTACTATAGAGAGCTGGTGTTTGCTTTTTCTTTTTATAAACTTACCAGCAGTAGCTAAAATCCTGTGTAGTGCCCAAATCTATTTTATAAGTGATTTTCTGGGCTTAGCAGGACATTTGGCATCAGAGCAGTGATGAAAGAGGGCAATAGTCCTTGCTGATATCATGTCACAAACTCTTTTAATCCTTTTCTCATATAGGAGATGTCATAGAGGCATGCAGGCCCTGACAGTTCTGTTATTTTGTTATGTTTGTTCCTTCTCCAGCTTTTCTCATATGTCTGCTTTCTTTTTTTTTCGGTTGTTATGGTTTTGGCATTCTTCAAGATGACATGAAAGCAATCCCAACAGAAAATAAAAAGAATCTCTTAATTTATAGAAATTGTACAAAAAGCAAAAATATTCTCCGTAAGACCATTCCAGAGTTTCGAGGACTTGTAGACCTTTGTTTTCTGGTGAGGAAATGGATTTTTCACTGCAGACTGTAAGCAGCTGTCTCATTGCCTGCAGTCATACAAATAAACTGTCGTAGAGTCCATGACCTCAGCATTGCCACAATGATCATCTCACTGCTTTGATTAACTGAAGGACCAGTAAACTGATGTCCTGAAATCAATGAAACTCAAGTCAGTTAGAGAAAGAAGCAGTACAATGGCAGACACACCATTCGTTCTCGGATAGCAATGCCCCCTGTGCTGCAACTGGTTTGGATGGATGAGAGCAGATCTCTGCCTTCATTCAGCAGCCACACTTGCTCCAAGTGAGCAGCATTTTTGGCAGAACAGAACCATGAGGTCTAGGAAGCACCTACTTTGTCTCCCACTATTTTCTTTCCTAAGCATTTTTCTGGTCATAAGTGTTCTCAGACTGGTCGCTCTCCCTGGCTTATATTGACTCAGCATCCTCAAGGATCCTGGGTTATACTCAGCCAGCATCCAGCCCAGGACCCTGTCCTGCAGCACAGGCTGCTGAAGCTCACAGAACCCAAAGCCAACAACCCCAGCCCATCCTTCCCTGACCCCTGGCTACCAGCCAGCAGGGCACTGTGAACTTACCCAATCAGAGGCTGTATCTACATCACCTGTAAAAGTGACACCATCAGATCTATTCTTCAGACACCCATTTAGCTCTGCTTTGAACCTACCTGTAGTCCTAGCCTGCACAACAGCCCAGAGTTGTTTCACCATTTAACTATTTGTTGCGTGAAAAAGTAGTTATTTTATTTCATTTTAATCTTTCAACTTATTGGTGCTTCAAAAGCAGGACAGGAAAAAACTCCAGCTAACAATTTCTTACCTCTCTTATGAAATCAAGTTGAAGAAAAGGAAACAGCTTGATTTGAGATGAGATCAGGCTTCCAGAAGGACTCTTTAAACCTTCCCAATGTAGTTTATTTAAGCCCAGTGAAATGAGCTATGTAAAAATAAATTAAAAAGTCTCAGCCTTTAAAGAACCAAAATTACCAGAAGCTTCTGCTACTAGAAAATTCCTCTATTACATATTTGGCAGTAAAGTGTCTGCATAGACAGATGACATGCCATTAGAGTCCATATAAGTAACCACTAGGGAAAGCACCTGCTGCAATACAGAAGATGTTGTTAGAAATGCAAAGATCTGATTGAAAAGCAATTTATATTCCAAGCAAATGCATAATAAGAGAAGACACACTACCCAGTGCAGAGCTTCCTGCAGAGGAAAGTGACACACAATAGAAAGTAGTTAATCCTGCAGAAATAATTAAACAAGATCAAGGGGAAAATCTATTTCAGAATATGCAGTGCTTAGCCAAAACATGGCCGATTCAGCTTAATGAAAAGGGAATTTTTCCTCTTGGTCACAGAGTCTTGCAATTTAGAAAAAATCTTTAAATTAGGAAATATAGAGAGAGATGCTGAGTCTAAATCAGCAATCAGATCATGGTCTTTCACTGGTTGCGTCTGCCTATTGTTGAGGAAAATGAGCATGGAGAAGGAAATTCTGATTTTGTTTCAGAACAAATATTACTGCCTTACTGTACTAGACATCCCTGTTTCTGAGAGAAATGGAAACAGAGAGAGGAAAAGCTCTTGCATTCACTTTTTTATACCAGAAAAACCCCATGAAGTTGAAGCAGCCTGTGTTTTCTGCCCTATTTCTTTGCTCCCCTGGATGATAACACAGTGCTATTAAAATTGGCAGGAGACTGGGACAAACCCTGGAGTTGTATACAGAAGAGTGGAACAGTGCTGAAGAAAAGAGGTTAAGATTCTCTTATTTCTGCTTCTCTATAGCCAAGAGAGGGCAAAACCCAAGCTGGAAAAGAACAGAGCAGAAATCTTATGAACTTTGACAAGTTGAGCATCTTCTTTCTCCTGGTGGGGGAGAAATAACTGACAGCTGTGTTTAGTGATAGACCTTAGGGAAAATGAACAATTGAACTGATTCTGATAAGACTGTGGGACTTCCTTGCAAGAAGTATTGGTTGCCTTTGGCTCATCTCTTTTTCTGCTCTGGAAGAGTCGTGCATCTGCGCCATATGTCCAGGGCATGTGGTCGCATTAGCCTGTGATGAAACTATGTTTAATCTAAGGGGCAGCTCTTGGTAGTGGTAGAGGCAGGAACAGACACAAAGATGCAAATATTGAAGCTGAGACAGTTTGTTGGTGAATTCTGCACTGCACCTATGATCTAAGGCTTGAATAAATATCAAAGTAAAACAAGGAAACAGAGAAGTTTAATTTACAGATATGTTCACATTTTGTTCCCATAAACCTGCCTTTCACTTCTTAGTCTATGCATGTTTATGCCATTTAGCAGTGTAGTCTCATGGCCAGTGTTTTGCTTATCCTCCCCTGTCACTAAGTCCCTGAAGGGTGACACCACACAGCCTTGTCAGGTTGAAGCTCTGGGCCAGACTGCAGGATCTGGGAAGGGGATATGCAATGTCCCCAATGGTCCTGGGACCTACAGCTGCACTGTGCCCTGTGAAAGCACGCTGGCACTGGTGTATCTCCCTCAGGAAGAGCCAGGGTGTTGTCTGAGCGCTGCAGAACCTAAGGGCTTGTCTCATGTTCAGCCCCCTGGTACTGCTCTGCTCTCATCTGCAGGGGATTCACTTGAGGCTGTGGCTGTTCCCAAGGTCTCATGCACAGCTCATTGCCATAATTCTGGTGGTTGCTGGTGAGATCCTGAATATTAGCTCAGAACTGAGTTTCCAGTAATGACAATAGTGACTGCAGCTTCTGAGCAGTTTTGCAAACAGAAGCAAGAAATATGTCTCCAAAACTTAAATATGTCTCAAAAATTGTAACAGCAAGAATCTGACTGCAATCTGCAAGTCAGAGAGGAACACAAAGAGCATTTCATCTCCTTTGTGATTAAGAGTGAGCCTGACACATGGAAAACAACCAGACCACACAGACAAAGGAACACTGGAAATAATAACCTTTAAAGATGCACATCTGAAAAAAATAACTCCTCCAATGTTTAAACTGGACTAGTGAGCAAGGATACCAAATGCATTTCAGGAATAGCTTGGCAATGACTGAGTACAACATTTAATTAAGTGATTATATAATCAACCCTCTGTTTTATGAAGCAATAATTCAATTCCCAAGTGAGTAAGACATGAGGCTGAAGGTCGGGCACTTTATCACAATGAAGGAATCTGATTACTGCAGAGGAAAACATAAGGACAAAGATGTTATTATTAAAATACTAGTTTAATTAATATAAAATTAATAACTCTTTTTAATAAGTCTTCATAGCAATGCATAGACTGCCAGAAAGATAGCTTTCTCCATTTTCCATGTGGAAGTGGTAGTTATTTATGACCACAAAGAATGTGCAGGAAGTTAATGATGTCACACAGTCAATTTATTGGGAATAAAATTACAAGAGTCATTTTATCAGGGAATTATATAGTTCTCCTCCTGGAGTATAAGTAGACAAGAGACCACACTTATGCTGTAAAAGAGAGATCAGACAAGGTAACTACATTGCTGGAAAGCTTTACACTAGTTTATTAACAATAATTCCACTAAACCAGACATTCTAGCCTCATTGAGCTGTGGCTTCACATATATACAACATATGATCAGGGAAATCTGATCAGCAGCTGGTGAAAATACATATATTAACAGTATAAATGAAGTTGCAGCAGATACACGGTAAAGAAAGTAAGAAATGCCTTGTACAAACAGGATACCAGAAGAAGGCCGGGTATGATTTAAATTCATTTATTCATGTTGTTTACAGTTCTGTTTAGATTATTTTAGTAAAAGTTTCATCAAATCAGAGTAGGAATTAGGCACAAAGGACATTTTTGAAAAACAATCAGAGTAATGTGGATGGGAGAATGATTACTACATATAAAGAATCAGAACCACTGGGAAAGGAAGAGGAAAGAAGAGCAAAAGGAGAATGAATTTGAGAAATCAGCTGGGTATAGGGACGGGACAAGTTTAAAAGGAAAAGAAATGCAGTGACCAGGGTAATTAACGTATGCAATTTCAGTCTTCAGAGCTGAGTGAATAATGACTTTATGAGGGTGTGTAACCTCCTTTTCACTGCTGTTATCACATTTGCAATAACAATGGGTGAAGAAACCCATGTGCAGACTCAGCATTTCTGAGAGGCACCAGAGGAGATGTCCCACCTGCTATAAGATCTCTGGATATAAAGGAAGAACACTAAAAATCAAAAGAATCTGAGCGTTGAATTTAGCCTTTCACAGTAAATTCTACTTTCATTGTGGCACTAGGATATTAGGGGCTGTATTACATGCTGGGTTCCCAGGATGGAGAGTTCAATGGACTGCATACCATGTAATCATTGATTTGGTGCCTTGAAATAGAGATTAAAGAGAAAGCTGCTGGGGAAAATAGCACTAATATAGACTGAGACTGGTTACTAAAATGAGGAGGAAAACTATTAGACTGCAATAATTTCATAGGAAAGTGTTCTTAACTGAGGGCAAAAGAGTTTATGTTCCATGTAGAAGAATCCCTGCAGAACAGTTTCAGCTTATTAATACTAAATTAACCACAGCAAATGAGTACCACTATTGTCAATGACATGGCATTTTATAAGCACATTGGGGCTCAGTTTTATGCAATTTCACACACATAAAGAAAGAGAGATGGAAGATGAAAGCAAGGAAATCCACCCAGCAGTTGCAGCTTCAGAGACTGCTGCAGACGAGTGTGCACAGAACAACAAGGCGTGCTTTGCTTCTAGAGTTTGACCACTGGCACTTAAATATTAGGCTTAAGATGAGAGAGCCCTCAATAGAGAAATCATTAGGCCTATGTACAAATTGCTAAACCAGGAGGAATTTAACGCTTCTGAAAGAAAGAAGTCATGGAAGGCATGTAGAAGTGGGAAAGTAATAATAGAAACTGATGTGAGGGAATGACCTGGCAAATGGGACAGGTCCTTTAGAATAATACAAACAGAATCATTAAGTTTGAGCCAGCAAGAACCAGCTGTGGACCTAGCACCACTACCATGTTAACTACTAAACCATGTCCTCAAGAGCCATATCCACACTTTTTTTTTTAACTTTTGGGGATATTCATTCAACCACTTCACTGGACAGCCTGTTTCAGTGCTTCTTTCTGTGAAGGAAGTTACCCTAATATCAAATCTAAAGCTCCTCTGGGGAAACTTGAGGCCATGTCCTCTCATCCTGTCGCTTCATGTCACAGCACAACCCAGGATTTCACTGCGTTGTGCCCCAGAGAGGCCCTACACAGAGCTAGTCTCTACTCTGCATGCTGGGGCTACAACACAAGTCCATGGGCTGGTGAGCTGGACCTTCCCATAAGTCAGGGGTATCTCAGCTCCCATCACTCCCAATTTTGAAGCCATGCTGTGACAGAATTACAGCCTGCAAGTTACAGCCTGCAGTGAGTGCTCTACCAACTTCTTCCACGAGAGTGGAGCAAACCTGTTGGGTCACCTGGCAGGATAGCCCTACAGCCTTGGTCAAAACAGCCCATATCATCTTGTCCTTCCATGTCTATCTGTAATGCCATATTGTATCCTTCCTCAACCAGAGAGGTGGCTGGACAGCATGCTTCTTTATCAGCAGAAAAACAGCTGTCACACAAGCAGCCTAGAAAAAGGTGGGAATTTATTTTCTACATGGTGTGTTGTTGTAGCATTCTCTGGTGAGGCTGTCTGGGTTGAGCCAATAATGACAGCACAATCTCCTTCATCTGGGGCCTGTTGCCAATGTTGATTAAACTCTCAGTTCAGTGAATCTAGGTCTGAAGTTCTGGCATTCATAGGATTTCAGATGTCAAACTGGCAATCAAATAGCCAAAACAGAAATGGTAGGAGGCCACAGGCAACAGAGTTGATGCTACAACTGATGCCAGTTTCCAAGATGTATTTACAAGGCAAATATTAACCTACCAAGACAAATATTAACCTACCATCCAGACTATCAATCAACAAGAAAAGCTGTTGATACACCAACATCAGATACTAAAGACCATCAGATACTTTTATGCTCTTCTTTGAGTTTATTACACTGCAGTACTTTCCTTCTCAGAAGTTTTGCAAAAGCTCTGAATTTTAACTTAGATTTTAAAATGCACTGAGCTTCCCAGATACGATGTCTAACAACGTTAACGACGGCTGGTTTCAGAAATCCCAGTAGAATTTGCATGCAATTAATGTTCTCCTCCTCTGAACAAAAACCTAGAGGTTTGCAAAACACACCATATGTTTGTCAGTTTGCCAATGAATCAAGATGTTTTTGCAGCCTTCTGAGTTTCAATAATTAATGGTAATGTCTAAAATCTAAATCACAGTCCAGGGGCACAGAACAGAACTTTTGCAATGTCCAGTGTTGTTCAGCATCATCAGAGTGAGACATTTCAGGTGAGAAATGAAACATTGGTAGTAACTCACATTTTTCCCTTTCCTACCTGATCTTTCACTCTATCACCATTGCTCCTTCAAAGATATCTGACTGGATTTGTTCAAAAAGCTTACTTACTATGAAAAATAATGCTGTTACTGTAGTCCAGGATTTGGTCTCAAACACCTCAATGCTCAGTGCTTCAGCATAATCTGTCTAAGTTAACTTACTCTTGGCGACTAAATGCTGTCTAATGGTTTCCAGGTCTGAAAATATGCTTTATTCTCATCAAGTAGCTTCTTATTTGCCTTAGCAGATTAGTAACAATAAAGTTAGGCAAACAAAGGAAATCAGTTACACTTTATAATTGTGTTCACCAACAAGAGAGCTCATTTTTATGAGCCATGTTTTTTCAATTATTATTTTTAAATGTAACTGCTTGAAAAAGCAATACAGAAGAGAATACTCAATGTAAATTTCTCATATGCTTCTTTCTTTCACCCTTGGGTAAATCTTCTGTGATATCCTCTGCTTCCACACTTTTGCATGGGCACTTCTGCTTTGGTTGTGACTTTCCAAGTTTCTTTTCTTTGAGGTGATGATTTTGTTTTTGCTAGGCTACTAAAAGTCTTTTCCTTTATTGATTCCCAGCTGATCAGCCCTATTCCAGTCTTTTTCCCCAGACAGACATAAATTTGCGGTTCAAAATGGCTAATAAAGAATCAGGAAATTCCTTAGCTATCTTTAAAATGTTAGACTGCTTCCCCTCCTTCTTCCCCTCCAGAACAGAAGTAATGCAGAAAGTATTCTAAATATAATTATAATGTCACCAGCCTTTCTACTTCAAAATTATAAACATCACTTGAATCAGGCTATTCTTAAACTTGGGTAGTATCATGCTCATTTCAATATTAGTCATAAAATGGCTAATTTGTACAATTAATGATAATAATTTATATCTAGTGTGCCATATACATTAGCAGTTCCCAGGATCAGCATATTTTTAATTTGTTGATTTTTCTCAAGTGCACCACAATAATATTGGTGTTGTGTTGATAGGAGAGAACATGTGCTTTAGAACTTATTAGTTTTCCTAATCTGTCCCTGCACAGGGCATGGAGTACATTAAAAATATTCAGAGTAATTCCTTCAAGAATCAACAAATTGCTCCTGTGTGACAGAGGCATGGAATATACCAGCACCATTTGGAATGCCTTCATCCTGCTAATTTCTGGGGTAAAACCACTCCCTAACAGCATGACATGCATAATGACATACAGAACAACATGGACTGGAACTGCCAAATTTTTTGTGGAAAAGAGGATTCAAACACTACCATGAGAACTGTGGCACAACACTAAGAGATCACAAGGCATTTAATTATGTGATCTCTCTTCCCTTTTAAAGATGACACTCTCAGCAGCAGCAATAAACCTATCTGTCTTAAACCATCTCTGCATATTTCTGGGTTTCCTGTTAAATGATGGTTTGCTTGCAGTATGCTTTTTACTAAATTGATGCAACAGCAATAACTGGAGTGCCCAATACAAAAAAAAAAAAGTTTTAATGCCAGGTATGGCTTGCACAAATACAGTTTATTTCAGTTTGAATCTGACATAAGAAATCCTGGTACAGATAACATATAAATCCTATTAAGCCTCAATATGAGACAATATTACTGACATACAACCTTGGCTGTGGCAAACACAGGGGTTTCCTTTAAAGATTAACTCTCTGTTTTGCAAAAGCTGTATCTAGTCCACCTCCACATGATCCTTTTAAGGCAATTTTAGTGCAAAAAGTTTCGTTTTCCTTTTTGACCGTTTGCTTCCCACTTCATGAAAATAGTAATGGAACAGTAATGAAAAACACCTCCCTTGCCTTAAGAAAACCATTAATCTTGAAAAACAAAAAAAAACGGAAAAGTTTTTGTCTTTCACAAAAACAGAGCTCATAAGCAATATCTCTGTCCAATACCCCAAATTATTTTATCTGGAAATGCTGCTGCAGTGAATCCTGAGTGCTGCAGGATAAGTATCCTGTAACCCCAGGCTTCCATTTCCCATTAGAAAGCTCTCAGTTGGTTGTCCCATTTCAACCTGAAAGATCAACTTCCTGCTCTTCTGCAATGCAGTGGGTCCATTAGACAGGAGATCTTGCTGTCCATGGGACTTTGGCTGGGTAGGTTGACAGGCCTGCAGAGAAGAGTAGGGACATGGAGAACAGGCATTAAAACCCACAGGGAAGAAATGGGAGGAAAAAATCTGACAAAAACCATTTTCCATTGAAAACTGCTTGTTCAGGAAAAGGAATGGTGATTTTCATTCACCCTGCAGGGGCTCTGGTGGAGCACCGTCTGCTCTGCTGTCAGCTTACCCCCTCCCTTCCTCTCTCTGCTAAACTTAGCAGTCATCAAAATCCTGCAAGTTGAAAAAATTTTGGCTTCCCAGGTGGGGACCATGAGCTCAAAAAACACTTCTGGTTGCAGGTCATCAACCAGGATTCATGGAGCACAGATCTGGGTCCCACAATAGGAAGCTGGGGAAGAGGTACCTTGTGGATATCAGAGCTTGAACTCCCCCAGTGATGCTGCCTTCTGAAAGCCTTGAAGTGAAATGGTTTTGATAGTTTTATAATTGCTTCCTTTAAGAAAATCCCTGCTGAGGGAATTTAATATGTTGTTCGAGGGGTTTTTTGGTCTGGATTTCCCAGAGAATGGACTCTTTAGTCCATTCATAGCTTTAGTCTGGATTCAAACAGGAAAATATTTGTCAAAGTACTTTTTTTTAAATGCATAATGTCAACCCTGTAATAATTCTCTTTCAATCACTGCTTAAACTTTCCACGGGGGCAGGGAGAGAACAAATACAATTGAATATGAAGATAACAAATATTATGATTTCTCCTGTATGGAGAAATCTTTGGTTGCTGCCATCTGGACTTTTTGTCATCCTTTTCTTAATCCTCTCTGCATGAGAACCACCCATAGGATAAGGGAGCAAGATAAAATCTACATCAGAATGTCTGCCTGTCACAACAACCCCATGAAGTCCTGGGTATCTGCAACCATAACTCTACTTTAAATTTATACTTAGACCAGACCTACAGCTAGTTAGAAAAGAAGTGAAAATAAGTGAGAAAACTTGGAAGTGAATTGCAGAAATAACCTGAACATACTTTGATGGCTGGTTCACAAGATCTGTCTATCCACATACTTTGAATTCTGCAAACACCTCTTGAAACTTTTCTTTATATGCCTATTGGCACTTGAGAGTTTTCAGGGCTCAGTAGTACAGCTTAGCAATTTAAACAGGAAACAAGGCAGTCTCGAGGGAAAGTTGGCAAAATTAAGTATACCCTTCCTGACTCCCACTGCCTGATGAAGGCACAAAAATGGGCAATGGCAATGTAAAAATTGTCACACTGGAAGGAACAGAAAACTTGCTCTCTGCATCTTAAAGGCTCAAAGAAATGTCATGACCCTGATATATGCTCCTACACATGCTAAGAACAAGAATATGTTTAGCAATGACACACACAGGACTGGACCAAGAGACTGGGAAGTACCTCTGCACCTGGTGCAGTTAGGGCAGGCAATTGTGTCACTGTTGTGTGGTGCTGCCAAAGATCAACAAAATGGCCATGCTGCTGCAGACACTCTCAGGAGAGGGGAAGCCAAGCATTCTACAGGGGAGGCAGTGAAGAAACCTGTCACTGATTCATCTGTAGGAGCAGCCTGATGCTCCTAGGGCACTGAGAACAGCAGGTGAGGAGGAGCAGGCCCCCCAGAGCATCCTCCAATGGGCAATGACTGCTGCCATGGCAACAGCAGCTATGTGGTAGAGGAGGAGACAGGCACCAGCTGTGTCTGGGTGATTGTTTTTTCCCTTATTTTCAGCAGAACTGCTCAGTAATGTGCTGCTGGGTTTGAAGGACAAAAGGGCAGATGCCCCTCTGCAAGCATTGCCATCCCAGTAGCCATTTCCACAGACTGCAGGTACCTGTACACCACTCTGAGCACAGGGTACTCCCAGTCCCCTTTAGACCCTGAGCTCCCTTTCACTATTTTCACTCATTTAACAAAATTCCTCCTTGCTTTCTGTATATGTGAGATAAAAAGAAAAACTAATGTGCCCCCACAGTTGTAATCTGCAGATTACAGGCAGTATGCTCTCAGCTGCACCAGCACAGAACCCTGTAGCTTCATCTCTGCTGCAGATTTAGTTCCTTATAACCAAACCATTCTGCCCTGGAGATTCTTAGATCAAACACTGCCCCTGGCGTGACGCCTCTGATCCTATCTGTGCTCACCTAAGGGGTTCAGTGTGCAAGTCTAAACCAGGCTCCATCCATTCTCAAAGACACCTGCAGAAGGTGAGTTATCCACAGATAAGTAGACTACTCATATTCTGGAAATGCAAGCCCTTAGCATCAGATAGGATAAATTGCCCTCTGAGGGCAACAGAGAGACACTACTCAACCAAATTAAAGTGCAATATTCAAAGCCTAATGTCTGATGAAGTGACTCTCATCTGCAGAGTAATGTTGCCTACAGACCTACTGAGTCTCATTCATCTCACACAATTTACTCCCATTTCTTGCTCCCTGCAGCTGAGTCCATGGCTCACACATTCAGGGTGTGCTACAGCCTCTCGTCTGCTTGGGGACCCCATACCAGACACAGCTAAATATGGCCCTGCCTCCTTGTTGCAAGAAGCCAGCTTCAGAATATGCATTTCTCCTAGACATAAATTATCTGAGCAATGCCATTAGCAATTGTACCTATAGGGCACATTCAGAGCTCCAGTTATGGTGTGATTGCCCAGAGAGTCCATTGAAACTCAAATAACCCATTTCAGTACATTTACCAATTATCATGCAAGGATGAGTAAGAAACAATTTGTTGTTTAAAATCAGCAAATGAAATCAAGACAACTTTCATCTTTATGAGTTTCATTTGATTTTCCTGTACTCCAGATGAACTCCCACCCCCAAACCAGAAGTCATAAGTGATTAATATATATATTTTACTGAAAGCCACCAAGGGCACTAAATTAAATCTGCAGTGCTCTCCCTCTCTCTACCACACACATAAATGGTCTGGAAGCCTGTGCAAGACTTCCTATTGGAGTGAGATTGCCAGCCAGCCCAAGAGCTATTAGTGCTGGTTAGAGAGTCGCAGAATGATTTAGCAGAATTTTAAATGATTGCTGCAGCAGCATGCTCCACACTGGAGACTGGACGCTGCTCTTGGAAATGCATTTGGAAAAAGCTATGATTTTAAAGTCGTCTGGCACATCTCGGCATTTCGCATTCCTTTAAGGATGCTAGTCAGGCACACTCACACATTATCTTTTCATGACTTACCATCAAACTTCCTGTTTTAAATACCAAAATTATGTGTAACCCAAATGCTGTTCATCTGAACCCTTCCTGTTGTCTGTCTATGCCAGTAGCTGCTGTGGATGGTTTCAGAAGGGTCACAGGACTACTAACATAACAAGACCCATTCCAATAATGAGTAATAGTTGTACAATAGAAATTGTATTGAGTTGCAGCCTATGTCTACCAAAAGTGCACACTACTAAAAATCTCAGACAAGCAAACTCTGATATTCCTCCAGGTCTCTCAGCACTAGCATTTCTGATAAAAGGAAAGCATATAAAATCACATAGATTTTGCTGTTCACATAGGCAGTTTTTAAAGGATCGTTCTCATCAGCCTAGTGGAAATTATATATCCTGTTAGCACAGAAACTGGAGATCCACTTGGGTCTTGAACCTTGAAATTCCTATTTTTTCCCCAGTGAAAAACAAGTGGTGTAAGAATTTGAGGGTCAGGGAGTAAGGATGTGAGAAAAGAGACAGATGGTCATCTTTTAGATGTCTGCACAGAATAAAAACCATCTAAATGGAATCAGACATCTGTAGTTTCATGTCCAAAATGGGATTGAACTAAAGGCTATGAGAGAGCAGGATTTTGCCCAATCCTACCAACTTCAATAATCACCTTGACAAGGACTTTGCTTCATCTAGTAAGTTAAGAGGAAACCTTTTTTCTTTTAAATTATGACAGAACCAGTTGTTTTGGGAAAGCCTTCTTATTTTCCAGAATCAATGGTAGCCTACAGCTACCTACAGCTGGATCCTCTGCAGCTTGTGCTGGACAAAGCAATGATAAAGGTTTTCTCTTCCTAAGTTTCATTTTGGACAAATGTGAATCTGGGAATAAACAACAAAAGGGAAATACCAAAGTCACATTAAAGACTTATGATTGACCTGCAGAAACACAGGCGGAGGTGAAAGAGAGTCTGTATACTAAAGAAAGACATCTTTGTTCTCATTTGCCCTTGTGAGAAGACTTATATAGAACACTTACCTGTCTTGCTTAGTGCTTCCTTGCCTGTTTTTAGGACTAAATAAATGACCAGGACTTGAAACTATAAACTCTATTGACCAAGAACTAAAATGTCTCAAACATATAGAAAGGCTAAAATCTCAGACTCTGTAAGCCTTAGACACTTAGTAAGGGCAAGTGGCTTTACTTGGAGTTCCTCCATCTCAATTCTGCCAGACAATAAAATCTTATGCCACAAAACCTATGATTGCTGAAGTTGTCATTCTGATGGAAATGGATACATTTTCAGATGTCTGGCCTGGTTATTCTGTCTGATATTTGCTTTTGTACCATTCCTGTCAGAACATGCCACTGTCAAATGGTGAGATCCATTTCATGGTCCTCTGCTGGTCCTTCTGGTGCCAGCCCGTCCTCAAACTACCTTCCACTCCTCCCTCCTGTTGTCACACCCACCTCCATCTCATTTCTCTACTTTGTCTTTCAATGTTGAGGCTGTCCTTGGCTGCATGGGGTCCATCAGGGATGATCAAACACTGGCAGAAGGATTATATTGGTAGGTTTATTATGGGAAGACTAAGAAGACCAGTTTTTCCAATTTTTTTTCCCTAGCTTTATATGAAGCCCACAGGACCTGGATTGGTAGATGGTTTCCTCCCTTTTCAGCATGAAAACCCATGTGAACTCATCACCAAAACAAATGAGCTGGGGGAGTACTTTCCTTGTGAAGTCCAGCCTCAGAGGATGCTATGAGGTGTCACATCATTATGAAGTTCTTGGTGAAAGCCATATAAAAGACACTGTAAGCTGGAGCCACTGACCATTGCAGTCAACTGAAAGACTTTCAAGAGCTTTGGACCTGACCCCTTAGAAAACACTAAGCATGGGAATACATAATTTCCCAATAAATCCCCAGTCTCTGAGAGGCATGGGGTTTTTTGTGGGAGGGAAAATTTGGAGAATGTTATGGTGAGCAGTGATTTTATCTAAATCTTCCCTGTGTGGAATCTATCAATGTCATCTAAATCATCTTTCAGAGACAGCAGGGTTGCACCAGAGTTTCCCTTACCAACTCATGCACCAAACAGTCAGTCTCCTCAGAGACTTTTTCAAAAGAGAGAAGACCACCACATTCCAAAATCAAGATCTTACCCTTTACTTCAAATTCACCAAAAGCCCTGTCACTCCACTGCATGTCAGAATCATTCAAATTCAATTCAAAAAGTCCATAAATTCTGCATGTTTTTCTTTTCCCATTTTGGCTTCCAGTCTGGTTTGGGACTGATGTCTGGCATCCTTGCCCTGACCCAGAGGAGTATGCAAGCTTCCCTGGTCACTGCTGCACACTCCCTGGCCCACAACAAACAACAGGCTAGGTGCCCCAGGGCTTTTCATGGTTCAAACTGTGTCTCAGGGCTGGCTTTGGCTTAGCTCCAACTTCACATTTTCTGGCTTGGCCAAGTCATTTCTTTGGTGTCCTTATTATTCTCTCCTCCTTTCCTTGATACCATGCCACAAAGTTCTTTGTCTCAAGGCCAAAGGCAGCTACACAGACTCTTCTGATCCCTGACAGAAAGAATGTAATAGCCATCCCAGGGATCTGTCTGACATTAGTCAGAAGACTTCCTTGCTAAAGCATGCAAACATGGTTTTAGAGGAGCTGATGTGAATAGAACTTCACAGATCTCATGCATTAGTGAGTTTTGTTTTACATTCCTGGGACTTTAGAGATGTGCCATCTTTACATGGGCCTGACCTAACAGTCAAAAAGAGGAAAAGAAGTTCAACTAATTTATTTTCAAGACGTGTAAGGATCAAATCTCCATCATTAAATACCCTGACAGTTGGAGAGAGTACATAAGGAGGGTTACTGTGTCTTAAAAGAGGGAATATGTTCTCTTGTGTGCCTGCTATGGCCTATGAACAAACTGTGTTTATATTTAACATTTTCTAAGTCAATTTCCCTCAAATTTGAGAGGAAACAGCAAGTCCTGGTCCAGGGCTTAAGATCCAGCAGGCAGATGAATGGATGAAGAAATGTGAAGAGAGGTCCATAACACAGGATACTAGGGGTGAAAAAAAATAAAAAAAAGAAATCACAAGAACAAACCACCTCCAAGCTGAGAAGTACGGATTTTGTAATCAGTTATAGAGAGATCAATTGCTGCCTCTCTATGCAATTCCATATATACATATATCTATATATACACATATATATATAGATGCCAGACTATAAAAAGCTGTAGGAAAGAGCTGATTCTGTTTCAACTAGTGCAGACTGTGTATCTTTTAACTAGAGACTGGATTCCACTTCTGTGAAACACACAGGTACACGTTTTAGCACATCTTTGTTAGCTCCCTTTCTCCCTTTCCCCTTGCTTTTATTGCCAAGCACATCATATGGTATGGAATATCCCTTTGGCCAGCTGGGGTCTGTCTGGGGGCTGTGCCCCCTCCCAGCTCCCTGTGCCTCCCCAGCCCACTCTCTGGTGAGGTGCTGTGAGAAGCAGAAAGGGCCTTGATGCTGTGCATGGGCTGCTCAGCAGCAACTAAGTGACTTGGACACAGGGCTGGAAGGGATACTCAGCAAGTTCACAGCCGATACAAAACTAAGAGGAGCTGTTCACTCCCTCCAAGGCAGGGAGGCCCTGCAGAGAGACCTGGACAAATGAGAGGCCTGGGTAATCACCAACCACATGCAGTGCAATGAGGGAAAGGGCTGGATTCTGCTCCTGGGGTGGGGCAGTCCTGGACATTGGAAAGGGGAAGATGGAAAGCAGTGCTGTGGAAAGGGATCTGAGGGTCCTGGTCTGTGGCAAGTTGAATCTGAACCAGCAGTGCCCTGGCAGCCAGGAGAGCCAACCCTGTCCTGGGGTGCATCAAGCACAGAATGGCCAGGTGGGCAAGGGAGGGATTGTCCTGCTCTGCTCTGCTCTGCTCTGCTCTGCTCTGCTCTGCTCTGCTCTGGGGCAGCCTCACCTTGAATATTGTGTCCAGTTTTTGACACCACAATGTAAGAAAGATATTGAACTATTCCAATGAACAGCGCTGAAGATCGTGGAGGGCCTCAGTGGGAAGCCATATGAGGAGCAGCCGAAGTCACTTGGTCTGCTCAGCCCAGAGAGGAGGAGACTGAGGGGAGACCTCATTGCAGTTATAACTTCCTTGTGAGGGGAACAGGAGGGGCAGGCACTGATTTCTGTGGTGCCCAGTGACAGAACCCAAGGGAATGGCCCAAAGATGTGCCAGGGGAGGTTTAGGTTGGATATCAGAAAAAGGTTCTTCCCCCAGAGGGTGTTTGGGCATTGGAATGAGCTCCCACAGGGAAGTGGTCACAGCACCAAGCCTGACAGAGTTCGAGAAATGTTTGAACAATACTCTCAGGCACATGGTGTAACTCTTGGGGATGGTGCTGTGTGGGGCCAGGAGTTGGACTTGATGATGCTTGTGGGGCCCCTCCAACTCACCTTATTCTGTGATTGTATGATTCTGTAAAACATCCCTGTGTTGTCAACACTTTTTAAAAATTTATATGTTACAATACAAGCTACTGTGAAGAAAATTAACTGTATCGCATCCAAAACCAGCCCACCATGGCTCCTGATCTAATAGAGTTTATTTGTTTAGGTTGGGGTGTTTTTTTGGGGGTGAGTATAATTGGTTTTTACAGAGTTTTTTTCCTCTAGTTATACATTCATTTAGCTTTTGTGAAACTCTTCCCCTTGATCCTCATGTTTCTATAATCATCCAGTGATAGAAAACTGAGGAAATGTTATGCATGAAAAAAACAAAACAGTGGGAGTTTACCTTATCACTGCTCTTGAAAGTTTAATTCAACTGTTGAAACTTTTTTCCAATCTGGCACTATTATCATCAGTTTCTACCTCCAATTTGTTAATATTGCATGCAACTGCTTGCCTTGCTGTTTGACAGATACCAGCCAGCTCTGGTCCAAGCACATAAGGCAGGAGGGAGGAATGGACCAAACACAAAAGCCTTACACTCCTAGCAGTAATTTTACACCCCTCCTGAATCCAAATGGGAAGAAGAGTCTGTGCTTCACTGCCCACCAAAGGGATAGGGCTGTCAAGGTGAAGCAGCACTGTCTCTTTCCAGGGCTAGGAGAGGAAAGTCTCACACTACAGAGTGTTTTTCTACAGAGACAGATACAAGAAGGAACAATAATGGACCTACCACCTTCCACTTTCCCACTGAGCTACATGTCCTCCAGCAGTGTTGATGGGAAATCCTGTTTCAAGTTGAAAAATATTTCACCAGGTATAAAATCTCTGAACTAATCAACCTGCAAAAACCATTTCTTTTTCAGACCCTGGTCTCTTACCTCAGAAGAGTCCTTCTGAAAATCTCTGTCCTACTTTATGCAGCCTGCTGATAAAATTAAGATTATTTATTTATTCATTTATTTTTACTAGAGCACATTTATTTTTACTAGAGGTTGAGGTTTATCTATCAGATTAATTTTTATGGACAATGTAGTAGAGATGTCAAAGAGAACAGGTGTGTGTGTGGGAGGGTTGAAGAAAAGGTCAGGCATCTAATGCAAGAAATATTTAGGTTCTTTCCCCTGAGTAAAGCTTGATATCTCCTTGATACCTCTCAGGCAGTGTTGTTCACAAGAAACTATGTGCATACCAAACAGAGCAAAAGGTTTCAAAGGGTTGATCAGAGAATGATGCAGCCACAGTAACTGCTACCTGCTTTTGTCTCATGCACACACATGCCCATATTCACAGTGGGGCTGGGAATGGTGTCTGAAAAACTGTTGCTGCTGCTGCTGCTAGTTTCATTAGCTAAAACACACCTCCCTTGGAAAAAAAAATAATAGAAATGTCTTTTGCTGACATTGTCATTCCCTGCTGCCCAGTAAATAAACATAACATCTATTTGTCACCATGGAAACATCTTCCATGATCCAAACTATGCAAAGGAGAGGTATTTGAGCAACTCAGGAAATGAGCAAGTATCTAATCTAAAACTTCATGTAGTGTCTCGTTTCACTTTGCTAGTTTTTTGTTTTTCTCTCGAGGGTACAAGCATACTTAGAAGAAAGCAGTATGTATCTTGCATATGAAACGTAAACATTTGCTTAACATGCTGTCCCTACTGTCCCTACTGTCCCATGTTTCCCCTCCCTCCCTGCCAGAGAGAGATATGTTAATAACTCTTTATTTGTAAATCTAAAAAGCACTTGTTTATCCAGTGACACTGCATTTTTTCTTCTCATATTATGCATCAAAGTTAGAAAGACACTGCCACGAACAACATAAATGGTGTATTTGCATCAACAAAGCTTGTCTTCTGCCCACATTGTGTGGGCAGTCAGCTGGAGGTGTGACAAACATGACTTCTCCTTCCTAGGGGACTCTGGTGCCACTGACAAGGTCTGACCACCCTGCCTGCTCGGGGACAGATGCCCACTGAGGCAGTACCATGCTGGCCCCCTAAGGCCCATAGAGGCATGCATGCCTTTCATTTGCACAATATATGATTTATGTAGGGCTGGACACTTCCTTTCATAATTTCCCTATTAGTAACTGCTGCAAAACTAAATAAACCTAATTAAAATAATCTATTTGCCTGGAGTTTTTTATCATAAGGGTTATGGTAACCTGCAGACACTGGAAGAACATCAAGGTGCATGTGAAAAGACGTTGTTTCCAGCACTCTAAACAGCCACAAACTTGCCAAGATGTATCCTCCTTATAATCCATACTAGGTCCTGAGACAAAGGGAATGAGGAAAGAGAACATTTGCATTTATGAATACATCTAGACAAAGCAATTTATTTGCCAGCTATCCTATGTGCCATGTACAGGAACTCAACATCACACCCCACACACCCTTCACAAAACACACATGTAAGAGATATCTCAAATATTTAATTTGGAAGAATTTGTGTTCCCTGGTAAAGGAGACAGTACAGCTCAGGATACTGGCAGTCATCCAGCAGGCTGAGTGCAAACAGCATTTGCATTTCTACTTACAGTCCTGTTCCAGAAGGCAATGGAGGTGTGAGGTCTGTGCTGCCAAAGGAGCACAGGTATGAACAGAAAGCAGGAAATCAGCTTTAAAATGAAAATGATAAGAAAAGTGTGATTTGAGACCTAGAGGGGTCATCAGCTCAAATGCCTCTGCCTTCTTCCCTATGGAAACAGTAGAGGTGTGCGTATATGCTGTGCATAGAAAACATCTCACCTGAATGCCCTCAGATCCAAACTTGAGATTTTCTGTTCTAATTGGTTTATTCTGGTGAGAACCATTTTCCTTAAGTGGGGGAGCTCCTGGTATTCACCAGTGTCATGGAGAAGAAGACTGATTTCTGCAGAACTTCCCCTTTCTAGTTTTGATTTCTCTTCAGCCAAAGTGTCCTTAACATTAAAAAGTGAATGTGAATGTTTCACTCCTGGGCCCTTCTTCTGAGTAGAACAGGGATAATATCTGATTTCTTTCCTTTCTTTAGCATTATTTCTCCTTGCAAGAACTTAAACCTCACACATGCACACACAGATACCTCTCTCCCAGAGCAAAACTGCTTTTCCATGGGTTTCCAGCGCTTGTCCCTCACAGCTGGGGGTCCCTTGCCTGCCTGAGATACAGCCCAGCCCACAGGTCTGCAAACAAGACAGAGGAAAGCAGGCAGAAGCTTTTGGGGGAAGCTGTTATGTGGAATTTGGGTTTCTACTCAGCTTTAGCATTTCTGTGTTTCTGTCTTTCTGCTTTTCTTTGGGGTTTTTAAAAGATTTTTTCTTTCCCTGTTATCTCTCTGACATCATACACCCTCCATTAATTCCTCTGCTTGTCTTCTTTCCACAGATGCATATCTCTAACCAGCTTTCATATCTATTGTGCTGCTCTTCCTCTCTTGCTTTAGCAGTAAAATATCCCCTCATGTCAAGTGACTTTTGCCTTTTCATCCACCTTATTTTTCCTAGACTTGGGACTGCTCATACCAATGTGTAACTGTGTAACTATCTATCATCTTTAGCTGAGTACTCTTGATTTATTCACTGTGAGAAAATCATTTGTCTGCACTGCTCCATCCAGTACTAAGCTTTAGCTATCACTTTTCTTCTCAGGCCCATTGACACAACTATAGTACATGTCCTAATAATACCTTTCCAACTGTTAACAATCACTTTTTACCCCAAATACCAAGAACAAATGAAAGCTTCCCTTCAGAAACCGTTTTCAAGAAATATTTCCTAATTTGCTTCCTTTATTTAGGGTGCATAAATCCAAGTAAGTAATGAGATCCCAGGGCACTGGCAATGGAAAAACACAGGAAAGACACAAAGGTATGTAGGGTGGTATATTTTTACACCACCTTTCACTTTGGGGGAAAAAAAGTCTGACTAGTAAAAAAATCCCATTCCCTCCTACACACTGCAAATATAAAAATGGACTTTTCTTCATATGATTTCTTGCTGATTTGACCTGGAAAGTCAAAGGTGGTACTGGTCAGATGCAGCTACGCTGGATGAACTTTAGCTAAAAGGTGGTGCAGCTTTTGATTTTGCTGTACTCAGTTTTGCAAAAAAATCTTGGTCCTTCACTCCCACAAACATTAAAGTTCATCGAGTTTAACTATTTTTTTTTATTAAAAGTGGAAAAATGAAACCATTTTAGCTTGTGATTAGGAAGTACTTGTTTATTTATAGACCCATTTGTTGCCTAAAAGCATTTCTTTTACATAATTGCTTCTTCAGACTGTTTGCTTATGTCGATCAGAAAACATATTTTGGAAGATTAGGTCATTTGTACTTGTGCAAATCTGAGCAATAATTCATATGAAGCAAGGTCAGTTTAAATGAAAACCATATCTAGCACAGGGATAAACCCATCAAATTAAAATCACTGAACATAAGACTTGGTTGATCGTGTACTTACAGTGGAAAATATCAAATGAGGACACTTTCTATTTACTAATTTATATCAGTGCCAGAAAGATGGGATGAAATTCTCTTTAAGGTGTAAAAGTGGTTAATACCTATCAGAAGGTCAAATAGGAATTGATTTCCAGCTGGCAGTGAGTTAATGTTACTTCTATCAGTCATTGCAAATAGCTAATACTTGATTTTTAAAATTATGAAAACCAAAGCTCTAAGAGGGGTAAACAACTGTGAAAGCCAACCAAAGGTGCTCGGTTGATCTTGCTGTTATATTTTAAGAATCTGGAGCAGAACAATTTCAATAGTAGCATTTATTGCTGGGTTTTTGAAACAAAATGGTAATTCTGTCCATAATATTGGAGTTTCCATCATTCATGGACAGAAGCGTAATTCCAGATGCATTCCTCAGGCCTACAAACTTTACATGGGTGCTTAACTTCACATGTGAGAGTACTTTACTGAATGCAAACATGTAGTTCTCTCGTGCCCACAAAGTGAAACTTTTTTTTTATTTCTAATAGTCAGAATTTGTTGATAATCATCACACTGAATGAGTGATTTTCAGGTTATTTGCAAAATATATGTGTTTAAAATTTAGATACCTCAATTGCACAGTACTGTCTGTGTTCCTCCCATGGATGACTCAAATGGGAACTTACTCCATGGAATTACATCCATTCTCTGTTTCAGGAAAATACAGAAGTGTATATACTTCAGCTATTCAAGACTTTGCTGAATGAGGCCCCAGTGAATAGAGGGGAGCTGCACAGTGGTCATTTTGAAAAACATTCACCTCTGCTAAAACTGGAATTTATAAGAATTTTTCAATATGCACAGAAATGTTCCTGAGTAACTGAAGGCACTGACCAACAGGAAACCCAGGAATAAGAACAAGCAGAACTGGAAACCAGCTGTATGAAGATCTTCCAGTGAGGCTTCTCACTCCTTGAAACATTTGTGTATGTGATGTAGGGACACATATGCAGTTGGTAGGCTCGTCAGTTCATAAATCCGGGGGCAATTCCATGAGATACGAGTTCCTCAGTCTTTCAGGTAATTGAAAGAAACAAAGAAGAAATGAGGCCACAGATCACATTTCTGCTTCTGTTTATAAGCTGCTTGTAAGGATATTTTTAATGTACATTTACATGTACATAGAAATACATATGCATATAGAAAAGAAATGCAGCCAGTGCCCAGATGGAGGATCCCTGTTGGCACTACAGCCACAGGACATAAAATTCTTGTCTTGATAGGAACCATGTCATCAAAATTGAATCGACCTATTTTTGATCCTCTTTTCCACACTCTTAATGTTTGGAAAACACTTCCTGATGTTTTGCAGTGCAGGCTGGCCTTTGGCCCAAGCCCAGTATCCAGCAGCCCACTGCCTGGTGAGCCCCCTCATGATGCAGCCAACAACCACACCTATGTCATAGCACCTCTCCACCCATTCCAGTGGGCTGCACATGTACCCATCCCAATTCACCATGCATGCAATTTTCTTTGTGATGTGCTGGTTGTCTTTCCACACAAGGAGTCCTTCTACCCCTCCTGAGTCCCAGTAAAACCTCACATAGAAGGTGGTAGTACTTCCAATGCCAAGTGGTATTTTGTCCACAGAGAGGCTGGGGGTCTTTTACACTCGGTTTATCAAAAAGGGTTAAGTCATAATTTGTAAACAAAATTGAGTCTAAATAAATTTTTGTTATGCATTCTGCTTCAAGTATCCCCTAAAATGTATCACTTAATGTTAGCATTAGAAGAAAATTCTATTAAGAGGGCATGAGGTAAACTCATTTAGTTGCTCAAATTGTATAACACAATGAATTAATATGGTAATGCATCTTCAGAGACCAGAAGGAGATAATAGAGGTGAGCAGAGGTTTTCTAGCTTGGCTTCAGAAAGGCAAAAGTAATTTATCATTCTGTTTCAGTTTTGGAGGGTAGCATTTCTCATTTCTTCTGACTCTCCCTCTGAAATGCTCTTAGTTTCATTTTTTAAACATCTGGTTTCTGAGATGTTGCAGGTTTTTTTTATTTCAGACAGAGCTCTGGCTGAATTTTGCCATACATAGTTTCCCCTGGAGAGGCAGCAAGCACCAGACACTTTCAGCTTCAACTTTCTGCTTACGTGATTCAAGGGACTGCAGCAACCTAGGACTTGCCTCTCTCATACATTCAGCTCACTTCTCTAGTTCACATAAGCAAGATATGGAAAGGATAAAATTATAGATTTTCTTTTTTTGGTCAGTTGTCAAGGTCAGGGAGAGACTGCAGCTATGATTGGTGGTCTGTGAGTAATCTACTCCTTTTCGTTACAGCCACACAAATAAGCATTATGTCTTTATTACTTACATGCATTGTCTTATATGAGCTTATTTTTAATTAATAGAAAACAAAGCCCTTTCGACCTTGCCCACAGGAAATATTACTTCATTTATGCTAGCTATAAATTAAGCTAATACAGCCAGAGTGTCCAACATATTTCTCTCAGATAGCATTCACTCAAATATTAAACAGGGAGAGAAAAGGAAAATGTAAACCATTGGCATCAAGATGGACTCTGCAGTTGTTAAAAGTTGCATCAGAATGAGAGACTTGATTGTGCCATAATAGTTGTTGGGAATAGAGAAAAGTATCTGATACAATTGAAGCAAAAGGAAATTTTAGCAATGCAAAATCTAGTTGACCAGACAGGAATGTCATCTGATGCTCTACTGAGACAAACATCTTCAAAGGAATTCAGCAGAGAACAAAAACCTTTACAATAAAGAATAAAAGATGCTGTACTAACATATAATAATTAACCATACTAATTTGGCTGTATAATTATAACCTTTTTGTTTTTCCTTTTGCTTTTTTAACTTCAAGCGGTGCACAGCAGTAGCAATACGAAATATTTTACTTTGCCTTGTGTATACTCAATGCTGGCAAACAGTAGATATCTTCTCATAAATGAGCTGTCACAAATTACTCCTCGTTTGGTGGCAACATCCTTGGTCTACATCACAGCAACAGGAAGCCTAATCAATTATGCTCCTAAAATGAAATAAGAGCTCTATGGTGCCAGGGGCATAGCTCATAAAATTAATTACAAGGCAAGTTTACATATTGAAGTACCAGTTTATGGAGGGACTAATAACTTTTGATGAAGACTTTGACAGGATATTACTCACAAGGATTATGAAAACACAAAAATCATTTGCAACTGGCTACTCAGACACTGGCTTGTGCCTCACAGCTGCACGTCCCAGCTGTCACCCAGGGTCTGCCCCTTCCCTTTGTCAAGTGCAGACAAAGATACCCAACGATATCATGATATCATTACCCACGTAGAGAGCAGAGAGCAGTCCTCATCAGCTGCCCACATCCACCCAGGCAATCTCTCTGACTTTCCCTCCTACAATTCTATGTTACATCCACTAGATTATGGCAGTACAGGACAGACAGAACTAGGTTTTTTTTAATTTTTTTTTAAGACTGTGAAACCCCTGTGAAGAAAAAGACACAGGATATTTTTAGTGGCTGTAGAGAGGGCAAGGCTACAGTTGGAGCCCTGAGGTCTCAGGGAATCCAGCCAGGGGCAAGACATCACTACTGCCTTGACCTCAGGGCACTTCCAAGGACTGATAATGGGAAATAGAGTTATTCAGGCATTGGTGTTTGCTCAACTGTGGAGCATAAAAATGTAATAGGTGAATAGTGACAGATGGCAGATCTTTGGGGGAAACAAGTAATTTTAGTGGTGAAAGCAAACAAAGCAAATTGTGGCATGGATTAATGTGGAGCCTTTCATGCAAAAATTGAAAACATGTTGCTAGTCAACCCAGCAAATGGGTGAGAAGGCAGGTAAATTCTGGTGTGGCCATTACACCACTGGCTGAGCTGAGGCACCAAAAGGACAAGCACCCTGCCAATATACTGCAGCCCTAGACAATAATGCAGGAATGCCATGGCCAGCAGTGGGGTGCCACCCACTGTTTTTCTCCAGCCTGCTGAGTCACCTCTTGGTCTGGCGAAATCTGCTTAATGAATTGCCTTTATGAAGCTTCAAGACATTCAGACCCACATAGGACATCGAATGATGAATAGCCTGCCTCAAAGATGCCATTCATAATCAAATTTGAAATGTAATTCAGCTGAATGGAATCACTGCTCTTCTGTGCATCATTTACAAGCCTGGACGCTGGTCTCTGAACTGGCACGGTACCTTCCCCTGAAAGACAAGCTGTGAGCCATCCTGCACAGGAGCTCAGAAGAGAGCACAAAGCCACACAGCTTAACTCTTCACAGATGAGATGAGATGTGTGGAACAAGGGTGTGAGTAGGTGTGAGCATGTCTGTGTTTGAGCATCTTAACTTTTCTATGCATTGATCTGTTTCAAGCCGACATGATACAGAGATAGCAATCTGAGAGATGCTGCTGTTTTCCAAGTACTGAGTATAGGGAAAACAGGCTGTTGAGCAAGCAAGAAGGGGATCCTATCCATGACCTGTTTGAGAAAATAAACTAAACAAAGCCCAAGGACATTGGTCAGAAAAGTTGAAAAGTTTTACAGTACCTTAAAGCAAATCTTGCAGTTCCCAAGCATAAAGTACAAGTGTGTTCCTTAAATTATCATTACAGAATTCCTTCTTAGACTGGGCATGAGATTTTTATTTAAATGGAGGTCTCCTCAGAAGTGCAAAGAGGCCTTTGGGGAGGTGCAGGGGAGGAAAAATGTAATTTTTCAGGCTCCAAGTGTTCTTTTGTGTTTTATAAACAGCTGAGTGACAGCCCAGTGATTAATAAGTTACATAAATAATTATAAGCGACATGTAGCTGAATCTAGTCCACATTCCAGACATGGTACATTAAATAAAGAGAATTATTCTCTTCCCCCAGAAGAAAATTTATCTGGCAACAGCAGATAAATCAGAAATGATACTGTTAAAGTATATCCAGTTCTTTGGAGAGACAGCTCATCAAAACCAGAAGTTTTTACTGCACTCACTTTCTCAAGCAAATTGTTTCATTTATTTCAGTTCTACCTTGAACTCATTCAGTATGAAAAATTACTTTCTTCCTTTATTCATCCTCTCTGGGTTAAGCTTATTATTTACCCAGAAATGCCAGTGTGAAATGGAGTTTTGTGCCAATACAGCCCCATGCATAGGAAGGTAAATGCTAATTTGCAGTATCAACACTGGAGCTTACAGGGAGGCTCACTGGATGTGTTTAATAGGTCAGGTTTTACAGCACCATCAAGAAACTCAAGTTAAATTGTTCCCTCTCCCTTGGATTGGTACTGAAAGAAACAAATCTGAAGACAGTGCCTGGCTATGTTTTCTGTTGCAAAGATAGCACATAGGGATTGAGCAGTAACTTTGTAAGATGTTACTGAGGTTTTTAGAGCATCTTTCTGTCTTCCTCAGTAAACCATAAAAGGATGTAATAGAGAAGAGCAGTCTGACCCAATACAGACTTTCCCAAGGTTAGGAAACAACCTCGTTTGGAATCCAGCTATGCCCCAAGGTCTCCTCATTGGGTGGAGGGTAAGGATGTGAACTCCAATTAGAAAGTTCTACAGTGGGATTAATTCCAGTACTGAGAAAGCAATTGAGAAGTATTTTGATGCGTCTAAGGTTATTTAAAAGTACTAGCTAATGTTTAACAACTCTCTTGCTCCTCTCCCAATTCCCAATATCCTTTTTGTAGGAGTTATTCTAGGGTGTATATGCAACTGTGATCCTCAGACATATCTCTCCTTTTTGTGAGAGCTTCATACTTTCCCTGGTCTTATGGGGAAGGGGAGTGACACAAAGACCTACTTTGCTAAGTTTGAATTTTTATAATTTATAACACTGAGTGGTTTTCTATATTTTAGAGTTTCAGTGAGCTTGTGGAAATAATAAAAAAGACTTCTGGTAAGAAACACTGTTCTTTTCACAAATTTCAGTAAAACACTGATCATCTGGTATATCATCTTAGCAGGTAGTAGCCACATTTCCAAGAAATGTGATTACTTCAATAATGAAAGTGTGTTTTTAATGACTTAGAGTGTGAAATGAGGCATAATTTCCTACATTCACAGATTTAAGGCCAGAAGGGACCTGAAAGATCATCTGTTCCCAGTTCTCTTGTAAAAACACCACCATTTTTTTCACTACTGTTACTGAAGCAAATGCATTCCTTTCTGTGAAGCTAAGCACAACTTTTCCCAAAATGGATTTAGTTGTAGTTTAGTGACAAAACTTAAACTTTCTATATTTACATTAAATTGCATCTTCATTCCTTTCTTGCACTTAGGATAATTTACCATTTTAAAGGCAGCTGGCTGACAGCAAGTGGAACACTAAGATTTGACTCCTGAAACTATAAATAGACACATATTTACACTGAATTTCAGCAAGCAACCCCAGAAAAAGAGTATTGCACTGTTGCTTTCCTGTCACCACTCCTGGCCAGAAGAGCAGTGATGCCAGTAGCATCATTAGCAGAAGCAGCCACTAACTCTTTCCATGCTCTGTACCATGTATCCCTTCAAAATGGATTGCATGCTGAGATTAGCTCATCAGCTTTTCTGAGGATCAGCCAACATGTTCAAGGTCTCTTTTTTTTTTTTAAGGTTTTCTCACACAGGAAAGCTTCAGCCTAAGAACTCCTGAAGAAGCAGAGAGCTTGCCAGCACATCTTATCCTTGTGTTGCCTGTATCTTCTCCAGGGTACAAGAATAGGCACTTATTTAATCCTTGCTTTGCAAGCTGTGGCCATGGACAGGGAAACCCTGCTCACATCCATGAGATATAAATGAATTTTGTCTTCCTGACTTTCTTTTCTAACTAACCCTGATCTCTTTTTTACCCAGTGTATTTAAAGGTCTTCTGGCAGAAATGTCAGTTTTAATCTGCTGTTTAAACTTTTGTAGTAGACACTAAGGACCCCTATTTTATCTTGTAAACTTTACCCTGACCCAGCAGCAGCTTAACTTCCTCATTGAGGTCCTAGCCAAGCAAAACTCACTGTGTTTTCATCTCTTGTTGTAATTCATTCAAAGCTCTTCCAAGTACATCCAAGATTTATTCTGTCATTTTAATCTGTTCTGGAGAAACAGATTATCCAAACAGATGCACACTTTATTTTTAGTTTCTGATTTGTAAGCTGCAGTAAAAGTAGAAAAAATGCAATCTTCAGTAATAACCAAAATTTTCAGGGAAATTCTGATCCATCTCAGTGACTGTATGAGAAATGCAATCAAATAAGGTAAGAGCTCAAAATATACTGGGGAGAGATGGGTGAGAGGGGAACATTTGCTTGTTTATTATGGCACAGAACTGCTGTGCAGAACTGTCTATCTTCTAAGGCTTCAAGTTCACTGCAAAAATAAAATCCTCCAGCAACCAAAGTAGGTGCTTTATAACCACATCAAGTCTCCTCTGACTCCCTATGTGCTGTTTTTGTGGTTAGCTTAAAAACAAACCCAAGGATGAATTTCAAACGTTTCTTTCTGTCTCATCATACTCCAGATCATGTATTTTTCCATTAGAAGTAACTTCCAGGCAAAAACCTCAAAAGATAACATACTGAAGATCATGTGCAAATTATTATAATCCCTTTAGTTGCATATTGCAATTTTCAAAGGTTTTAACTGTAGAGACAATGAATGGATCTCATCAAAATGAAAATCATAGAAATAAATCAACCATCAGTAATGAAAAAAAGAGAATGATACAATTTCTATTTGTCAAGGTATAATGATGTCACCACCCATTTATCCTCTGCGCTTAAAGGTTGAAGCTGTTCAACAAATCTCTCCTGAGCCACATACATCTGTTGCTTTAATGGTGGCTATAGAAAAGCTTTCTGATTAGTTAACACATCATTCATCAATTAGAACAGAAGGTAAAAGTTATTTCTCCCTACTCACAGTGCTTCATTAAAAAAATAACCTTTAATGTAATGAACGACAGCTGAATTGAGAAATAAATGAGAGGAGAGATGGTGCCTGAGGAGGTCACTTTTTTGAAGAATTCCATCTTTTCCTAGAGTAAGGGAAAATGAGGAAATATGGGAAGAGGGCTCTTGACAGCTGCCCAAATACAGACTTTTCTGTGGCTCAATGCAGTGACTACTATGCAATAAGACAAATGCTACGTTACCAAAAAACTCAATAATAAAATTACACTGGTACTTACACCAAAGTTTGCATTGAATGTTTTCCACACTTGCAATTTATCCTCAAAACTCTTGCAAAGACAAGTGAAGTATTTTAACCAATTCCAACAAGAAAAATGAGCAATTTGTCCATATGAGTCTTTATATGAATCTTTAGCTGAGAAATTTTATTTTTGTACAGTGCATATATTGAAGATGCCCCTCCAAATATGTTAGCAAACAACTCCCTGGGTTTACAGGTAACATATTCACCTAAAGGTGAAAGACAGGGATCCTGTTTTCAACAATTTATTCAAAGAAAGCAGCATCAACTAAGGATACCCATCCTGAACCCCCTGTATCCTAAACTGCTTACAGACTTTTATCTCCATGCTTTAGTACTGCAGGTGATGAAGATTTCCTTGAGGACAGTGACTGCCTTCAGGGAGAGAAGAAGATCTGAATCCAAATTCCCCATTTTAGATGTGCCCTAATCACTAGGCTACTGGGTAGTCAGCACGAATAGAGCCCAAGGCTTCCTCTTACAAGGGCTGCAAAACAAACTGCTTCAATTTTGTTAAGTTGTTCTTTTTGCATCTAAGGTTGGCCACTTTGTATTACATGAATCTATTTTATTAGGGCAGAGGTTGAAGTAGGATATTTATTTTGCCATTTAAATTACTAACAGTAACCACTGATTCAATCCAAATTGAATTCTTCATTTGGTTTGTCCAGCAAACCAAAACATTAGGCTCAAGTCAGGTGTTTGTTAGGATCAGCTGCTGCATTGAGCTGCGCTGCGTATTGCATCAAAGAGGGTGGGAGAGCTGTAGGCACAGTCAGATGACAGGGGTCCTTGTAGTGATCAAAATGAACGTGTTTCACTTACCTGGAGATGGACCCAGAGTGATTGCAGAGCCAGTAACAACAGCCCACTTCAAGGGCACTGTGGAAGGATGGGAGCATGGGCAACCTTGGCTGGTTTTCATGTGGATCCCTCACTGCACCCTGAGCTGTTTGCGTTGCTCCAGCTGCAGTTCCTCATCACTGCAGTGGGTGTTGCTGGGAGCCATGCACACTGATGACACACAATGCATTTTCATTTATGCCCCAACTTCTGGTCTCAGCTAGACCAACTTTGCAGGGCATTGATTTCATCATCTTTGTGACTCCTCATGGCTGTCCAGTCTACAAGTCAGTTTTTCCTCACTCACAGTGCCACGAGTAACATTAGCATAAACCTAAATTCATTTTGTTTCTCACTACAACTTCATCAGTGGCTATTTCAGATTAGAGGAAAGAAATCAAATGGAAGACTTACTCCACCATTTATTTAGTGGGAAAGATCCAGGAGTGGAGTCTAAACTGATGACTGCCAGGGCACAATCAGCCCAGAGGCAATCTCCTTTTCAGTGAGAGCATCTTTGGAACATGGCACTCATCTGCAGCCAGGAAACACTTTCAGGCTTTTGCCAGTATGCCTGTGACTGTCAACCCTGGCACAGCCTCTGCATTGGCTTTGCAGAGCTACAACAGCCTGCATAAAGTACTCAAAATCTGTGCACACTAGGGCTGGGTTTTCCACCATACCGTTGGGCTTGCATTCATGTAAATTGGTGGGAAATTAGATTTAGAGGCTGGGCATCTATTTCAATTGCAGTGCAAGAGGCAGCAGGCTTGATTTTCAGTTGTTTTGAGAAACAGTCAGTGGAGTCAAACCAAGAGAGATTTTGGTCATGTCTTTCGTTTACAGTCTTTTTTAGATAGGAAGCACAATTTATGATCCAAGTACCAGTCATGCTGACTGTACAGCATGTGTCAGCAGTGAACACACTGCAATTGATTCAGCCCAGCTTCAGTTTTGCCACCCTAAAGAGATGCTTCCAGGGAAACACTGGGTATGTGTTACCATGTATTTTGCTGTGCAATCACATTGGTCTGATAGGGATGGGGTCGAGCAGGAGATGAGATGACCCTACTGACTCTCCATCTCAGGCTGTCATACAGGAAAGGCATTTCTTCAAAAGAAGGAGCACAGCTGGATCCCTGCCTTCCTGCTCTGATGGGCTGCAAGAGGAGTGGGACCAATAGAGAGGATGTTTCTGGCACCATTTCCTGCATGGAGTGAGTAAGAGACAGATCTATGCCCCCACAAACAGTATCAGCAGCGATGAACAAAGCCATCAACCAGTCACCTGAGATCTGCAGTTTCAAGCACTTGACAATGTCAGCTAGCAACTGAAGTCTTATGAATCAAACAAGATGCTGTAAACCTTCACCTCCCTTCCTCTGTAGTGAAAAAAATTTCTCAGGAACATTCATGGTCAAAGGAGATGACCACAACTACTTCTCTCTTCTGAAAAATGCAATGAAGTGAATCTTGCTCAGAATTGTCTTATACTGTCTGGCTTTATGGAATGCATCAATTAATTCCACATTAGCAAGGGGATGGATTTCCTTCCATTGTGGTCATATTCTTCCATCCATAATTTCTACTGTTTTGAAAGCTACTTCTAAAAAAGCACTGTTTCCTATTGATCAGTTAGAATCCTCATTGTGCCTGGGGGTTATGTATGCAGAGTGGACTGCACACAAATGCAATATTCTAATACTGATGGCTCTTGCTTTGCTCCCATTTGCTCCCTATTGATTTTCAGGGCTTTGGTATAACCATGTGTGCAGTTAGTGAACCCCCACACACCGCAGTGAAATGACACAGGTTAAACTGTACAGTGTATTTGTGCCTGGATGAGCATTTGTGCAATCTGTGAATTTCAAGAGCCATGAGCACAAGCTCGCCTGTACAAGATACACTTTAAGAGCTGACATTAAAGTTAATATGAAAGTTCAGAGGTGCAAAATCATTTAAATGCACAGAAGAGGTAGCAATAACGTTTCTAAACCGAGGCAGTGAATTATGTATATAAGAAATATTAAAAATGCAAAGCTGACTCTATTTGCATTCGGAATGCCCCCTAGCTGTTACCATAGAGGAGGAAATTGCTTTATGCAGAATTCAAGGGCATACTACTTAGTGCTGTATTTAAGTCAAGAGGGAATATCAGTCATTTTTATTCTACCACTTAACTTGGGCTTATGTAATCTGCCTGAAAGCCGAGTCAGTTGTCTTATTTTCTATCATGGAGAGAGAATATATAATCCAGTCATTAAACCTTTATATTCAGATGGTTCTGAGACCCCTCAGAACCACATTGCTGCATGTAAATCATGGGCTGTCATCAGTCCTAGACGATGGAAATATCAGTGCTTTTGGGTAGATTACTTTTGGGTAATCAGAGGGTAAAATTAAACTTATTCACCAGTTGGGGAATACATAGTTGATGTGGAACAATCAAATGATGCCTGGTTTTCTTGCAGTGAGTGCAGGTTAGGTATCATTTCAGAGCATCAGGGTCTAAAATGAGAAGTCTGGTTCTCCTAACTGGATTTAAGCTTTGTCTGGGTAAAAATTCTTGAGTGAAATTTGCCTTTCTTGGCATCCAGCCTCAACAGCAGTGACTGTGGGCTGGACATGAGCAAGTGACATGAACAAGTGCACAAGGAAATGCCACCAAAAGTGGTGAGGAGGCAAAGGTCTTAAGCTACAGGCAGCAAACACACTGACTGCTAGGGTTGAAACCTCTGTACTACAATGACCAACAAGGACTTTTCTGTAGTCTTAGCAGCAGAAGAATTAATGTAGAAATAATTTTACAAACTAGTAGTTCCTGCCTGTCTCTGATCATATTGTGTCTTTTCCACTTCCATGTTTTCCTCCATGAGCAGTAAAAATCAATCAAATTTTCACAAAGCTTCCATGTAACCTCTGCTTCACTTCCAAGATCTTCTATAAAAGTGGCAGGAAAATATCACAAAACAGCTGCTTCCACCCATGACTTCATAAGGAGAATAAGCAGATTACCAAAATGGAGTTTATACATCTATCATCCATAAGCTTCTGTATGCTGATACAGAGAAAGCTACTTTTTGTGTTCAGAAAGCCAGCATTACTGACCAAGCCCTAATTTAAAATGTCAGATCAAATTAATCCCAGTTCACTATGGTAAACAGAAGGAAATGGTAGCAAGGACAAGATATGTTTAAGTACAGAAGCAGGTTGCTAATGCATCTGTTTTCTTCCATCTATATTATAGATCTAACATAATATTATCTTGTATTTTCAGCAGCTCTGATATTTAATGAAAAACTAAAGTAAGAAACATTCAGAGTGTATCACATACTCCATGAGTCTTCCCATCCCAACAGCTGTAAAATGCAGTATGAATACAAATTTTCCCTACTGCCACATCCTTATAATTAAAAGAAATTACCCTTTCCTCCTCAGCTCTCCCAGAACAGTTTCTCAGAGAACATTACAGGAAGGGGTTATTCAAGCTCTTGGTCAGATCAGTGTTGCCTCTATCTTGATTTCCAAGAAAGGATTTCAGCTTGGAGATGGTATTGGGAGAAAAATTTATATACTCTCAGGATATTTTAGCTCACAATGGCAGTAAGTTGTCAAAACTGATGTCACTTGATGTTAGGATAGCGGTCTAAAGTGTAATTCTGGAGTTCTCATGGGAATGACTGTTTTTCCAAACAGATCAGGTTCCTCCTGATATCTCAGAACTCAAAAATTACTGCATGATTTTGGTTACTTTTTTAAACAAAGAACAAAAGATGGTAGAAGAATTACAGCTAAAGCCAAGAAGGAATATACTGGAGATTAAATTCAGATATAGCAATAATAAAATTCAATTTAAAAAGGCACTGATGTGAGTCTCTGAGTGTACCTCACTAAGGGGCAAAGCAGAGACGGAAAACTGAATATTGCCTTAATGAATATCAGAAACATGGGGGCAGGAGACAGACAAATCAGGACACATGACTGAGGTCACATATTGTATTGCTCATGTCAAAAAGAAGCAAGAAAATAAATGAGACTTGCAAGAATAGACTGAAGCCATTAGAACAGGGATAGCTGTGAAGGAAGGGTTGAGCACAGAGCTGCAGAGTGCAGAAAGAAATGAAGACTGGATTTGCCAGTCTTTGGAAAATCTGTAACAGGTTTGTAGCAGAAATGGCCTTAGCCTGTGTTAGAGAGAAAAAGAGTGGTGAGGGAATGGCACTGTAGAGGGGCAGTGCAGGATTGCAGGAACCACTGCTCCAGAAAAGCAGAGTTACAGGACAGTGGTCTGAAGCTTGTTCTCTGCCAGACATCTCTGCTTGGAAGAATTGGAGGTGATATCCATGGAGAAACCCAGAAGAAGAATACTGTTAAAGCTTTGATCTGACATATTTTGTTCAATATTAAAGGGCAAACTTATGCTGACTGTTAAATCGATATCAAATCAAGACTGGAATCTATTTTATGATCATGGACAGTGAACTCCTTACTGCTGGAGTCATAAATGATGTCACATTTCAGCAGTCCTGTGGCTGCCAATATTCAGTCCAGAAATGCCCATTTTAATTAAAAACTTCAATCTGAAAAGCAAAGTGTCACTTGCTGACAGTGAGAACTACTCCTTTGTGCTTCTCATGTGCTCTTGAAACTCTGTGTGGACCAGAAGACAGCTTATATCTGTCTCAGCACCATCTTGTTCTTCTGTCAAAGCCCCGCCTGAAGGCAAACCCTACAATTTACACTGTGAAAGCAAGTCTGATCTGAGAGCTGAGGAGAACAGAGGTCTTGAGCTGGCCTTTGGGGATGAAGGAATGTCATTACTTGTGAAAAGCACAAACCCAGAGTATCCTGTGCTCTTCAAATACAACTTCCCTGGGACTAGGAAGTCCCCTCTCTTATGTCCCTCCCCTGCACCACTGAGCAATGCAACATGTGCTTTAAATCAGCAGTGCTTAGTCTGGCTTTCCAATCA
>VWYI01022603.1:0-30104 GCA_013399455.1 Anthoscopus minutus
TTACCAGCGTAGTTTAAAAATATCTACCATGATTTTATTCAATACATTGACATTTTTAAAGTCTGCTGCACACTTTTGAAAAGGTTCTTTTCCTCCTTAGCTTACCACAACATATTAGAAAGCAAAAATAAGCTTTTACAGATGATCTTCATGACTTTCAAAAATGTTCCTCTTGCCAAGGTTCAATTTGCATAGAATTTTAGCAAGGCAGATTCCATTATGAAAGGAAAGAAGATCTGGCTGAACCACAAGGTTTTCTAAAAAAAAAAAAAAGTTTAATAAAAGGTAATTAAGTTTAGAAACTATAAGTTTAAAGTCCTAACTTTTAAGTTAAAAATTAACTCTAAAACTATAAAGTTTATTTGTATATAAATGTGTAAGGTATAAAATTGTACAAAGGTATAAAATAATAAGATATATAAAACCCACTTGTCTCATGTTGCCATTCATTTGATCAGAAAACAGCAAGTATGTCTATAATTATATCAAGATACTTAAAAAAGACACATGCTTTTTTCAAGGCACCTAAGCCAAGGCAGACAGGTTTTCTTCTACCATCAACTACATCTTTATTTTAGCAGAAGTCACTTACTGCAGGCACAAGATGACAGAACATGCAAAGAAGAATCTAGACAAACCTAAATGTCAAGTAGCTCAATTAGTGCTTATCAAAACTCATTAGGTAACCTTGGCCATGAAGCCAGCAGGAAGCAGACTGAAACAAACAGGATTTAATAAATGATAAAGATATATCCAATGACAGCTCTGCTTCTACGGACTTAAAAATGAATGGAGATTGGTGAAAACATCAAAAGTAGAATTGAGGAAATCACCACAGATTACAGGATTCACTGTTTCCACTGTTCATCTTCAGAAACAACTAAAATTTTAGGCCAAGAAAGTAAAACCACTTACTTGTTAGCTCATCTAAAACCACACAAGTGGTTTCAGTACATGGCAAAATTCTCCATTATGGTTTTATACAGACCCAAGTCTAGCCAAGATAAGGAGATGACTTGTCACAAGAGTTGCAACACTTTATTTTAAGAAAACATCTAAATAAGGACAAATTAAAAATCTACTAATAAAATAGATAATACCCAAAAAAGTCCACTGTTGGTGAGTAGCTACACTACGAAATTCAACTGTCCAGATGCTCATCTGATAGATTAAACACCCACAGTGTACAAACAAGCCAAATGAACTACTTGCAATTGCCTCTGAAAAGATAATCACAGAACTCAGTAAAGTCACAATCTTTAACTTCATTTTTATGCAGAGAGAGTGGGCATAAATCATCTGGCATCATTTGAAACCCATGTGAGGAGATGCATCTCCAGACAACATCTATTACGGAGATTTCAGATTAACATTCACACTTGTTTTACTTAGAAACTCACGGGCAATTGCAAAGATCATACAGGTCAGAAGAACATTAATTTCATTAAAAGACACAAGGAGGCTATTCTTATAGCATGAAAAGACAAACTACTGAACCTACTCATTAAAGTGCAATACTTCCAAAGTTTAAGTAGTATTCTCTTTTTTAAACCTACTTCTTTACCTATCTTTCATACATACCTATCTTTCACACAGAATCAGTATCAGTTGTAGAGCTTTCTATCTTAGATGAAATTCCAGTTTTTTAGGTATGGTAGTTGGCACTGTGGTCAGAAGCCTGTAAACAGTGAGATTAAACCTAGACAGTCTTCATATAGCCTGATGAAAAAGGAATGCTTTGAGTCATTAATCTTCAAAAGTCAGATTAATTTAGAAGAAAATCAAAGTAAAACTGACATGCTCTTAAAGTTTCATTTCAAGCACCAATTCCAGCATTTTCATGCATAAGTTTGAAATGCAATATTTATCCTCAGTCTTAAATGGGAAAGAGACATATGAACATTTGGATTCAGAACAGTGGCAAGACTCATAAAAAGATGCTGAAAGAGAAAGACTGGGATGGAAGAAGACTTGATTCCCACCACAGTCACAATATTAAAAAAAAAGGGAGCAAACAAGATGAAACTCTATTCAGTACTTACACTAGAGAACGAGCTATAGGTGGTGCAACTTTAGAACAAAAATTAGCCAAAACAGCTCAAAATGAGAATGTAGGGCAGAATACAGTCTGACCAGTAAGACTGAAATCTGCATCCTGCGATAATAACTCTAGTACAGGACAACAGCAAAATAGCAGAATTGTGTGGGTCACTTTAAGATTGGCTTTTTTAGTCAGAGGACAGGAAGTAATCTGGTCAAAGGGCTAGTTTAACCAACAGTCTGCCAATCAGTCCTGCCTTTATGATCATGCTGGGCTACTCCTTCAGATGTGCTAGAGATGGGCTGTAGTGGGAAGTGAACCAGGATATTCCTAAACAACCTTTCTTTTAGATAACTTTTATTTTAGATTTTTACTCGGGATACAATCAGTTATCAAGATCCTGACACTGATCCCTGGACAGACCACATTAAAAGCGTAAGAGCCTAAGGTTTGATGCCAAGAGGGATCTTTTAGCAGGCAATGCTGCTGAAACCCGGGTATCATGAGATTGTTTTTTCACAGAACATACCAGCTTTTCTGGGTACTCTGCCACTGAATTTGGAAAGAATGCTTCCCCAGTCCACTCCCACCCTAGCAGCAGGGCTGGGTCAAGCATCTCCTTAATTTCCTCACCTAATTCCCACCCCAGTCTTTATCACACCACCACTGTGGCAGCACAAGAATAAATAAGGCCACATGGAGAATCAACCAGGAGAGATGTAACCCAGAAAAGATAAACAAAATAAATAAAAAAATTAAAGCAGCAGAGGGGATGATTACAGTTGGATCAGAGCTTTAACTTGTTCTTAGCATGACAAATAAATGAGAACACACTGGTAATGCAGGAGTGGTGTCACCTCAAGCCTACAACTGCAGCTGAGAACTTCACCAAGAGAAAAGAAAGCAAAGCATATGTTTTAGCATTAAGTATATTTTAAAATCAACTGTACAAAGATGCTTCATGGAATACATACGCAAATATTTACTGCTGGATGTTGAGTGCAATCAGAGAACACTGGGTAACACCCAAGGCAGCAGTAAGTGACTTGCTCCTTTATCCCTTATCCTTCTCAGGGATATAAAAACACCATCACTAAATCTAAACTAAATCTACTCAGTGATAAAACACAACTGAGGTGCACCTTTTTGCTCTTAGCTAACGCAGCCTTGAGAAGTCTGAACTGATGCAAACACATCTATTTCTATCAAACACAGCAGTTGATGTCAGCAGTGGAGTTCCTCTGTAGAGAGAATACCTTTACTGAAGAGAACAAAGGCTTTCTGTGGGATTTATTTCCCCTCAGATTTTGAAAGGCCTTTTTTTATAAATCCTAACTCATTGTATTATAATACTTTTCCCAGATTAATTTCAGCTTCTGCAAGTGAGAAACCTAACTCTTCTATCTTCTCTTAACAACCACACTTTAACAGACTCAGATCTGCTTCAGAAAGACTGTTTGCATGCTTTCTCTTTTTATGGCCAGCAGCACAAAACAGGGAATCCAACGTTGCTCACTGACTTAAGCTTATTTCAGCTGAATTACTTTTCCCCTTGGTTATTTTTGAATATTGGAAAGTCACAGTTATTCTTAGAGGATAAGAGAGCAATTAGAATGGCTTGGACTGGAAGGTACCTTCCAGATCTCACTCCAACTCCTCTGCCATGGTTGGGACACCTTCCATCAAACCAGGTTGCTCAAGGCCTTATCCTGCCTGACCTTGAACACGTCCAGGGAGTGGTCATCCACAACTTCTGGGCAACCTGGTTCAGTGCCTCACCACTCCCACAGTAAAGAAATTTGTCCTAATGTCCAATTTAAACAGCTCTCTTTCAACTGAAAGCCATTCCCCCTTGTCCTGTCAACACATGCCCTTGCACAAAAGCTCCTCTCCACCTGTCCTACAGCCCTCTTCAGGTACTGAGAGGTTGCTGCAATCTCTCGCACGAGCCTTCTCTTGTCCAGGCTGAACAACTCCATTGCCTTTGCTTTACAAGCATATTTTAGCACCTGGTTTTTGTGCTGGCTCATCTTCTTCCTGACTGCAGCATTTGGCAAGAAGTTAAATACTGAGGTACTCCTGTTAAGCTCAAGAATTTCAGGATGTGAGAAAATCAGCATTTTGCATAAGCTTACTCTTGGAATTATTGCAGTTTGTGTTAGCAGCTTTTATTAGCATCATCTTCTCTACCAAGGAGTGAAGAGGAGGTTTATTTGACTTCAGTAGCATCTTTTATTCTGTAGCATCACTTTGTTCCGGGGGATAAGACTACAGATATAAAGTAAGATATTTCTTACATGACACAATTTTATACTACCTCAGAATCCTCTATAATCCTTATATTCACACCAAAACTCAGCAGGTCTGTTCTATGAAAGAGCTGCAGTTTAAGATGGGTTGCTCTGAAGTTACACCTGAAGGATTAGTAGATTGAGATGGTATCTTGCCTTCATACCTGAGAAGCACACACAGTATTTATCTAGTAGCGAAAGAAATAATTTATTTTAGTTTTGACAAATATTTATGAATACATCTTCATCACAGACTTTAAGAGACAAAATGCCTTATGAGTGTATAAACAGCTTGGTGAGTATTTTTTAAACACCACATGAGTGAGGTAAGCTGTTATTATCCCCATCAAGTTCTTAGAATACTTAACATCCATAGCTGATCTGTCAGACTGAAGAACTCCAGATCACCTGAAAAGTTTGTCAAGTACACTCATCTTAGACTCTGTGCTCAAGCTCAGTCAGTCTAAGGAGGAGTGGGGAAAAAGAAAAGAAAGCCTGCTATTTTCCAGTTCCACAGACCTATGCACACATTTTCAGTTTTATATTGCCTTTGAGAACACATTTGCACTTTTGGAAGTACCATCTATTCTTCAAGACTAGCATCACACATCACCTCTGAGAAAAATAAAAGTAAGTACCAAAGGTTTTTAAAAGTAGATATTCAACGTTAACACCCTCTCTGCCAGAAAGATACAAGTCACACTATCACTGTTAACAATCCCAGGCTCCAGAGCAGAGTTTACATGTGACCACAGAGCAGCAATACACAGTTCACTGTGTTCTTCAAGCCCAGACAGAATCCCCAGCCTTCTCTAGAAGCACAGACAACTCTTACATTTAGATTAATGAAGTCTCTCCATCTGTGAAAGGGGAGAATGCAGAGGTTTAAAGTCAGCTAAACTGTAAAGCCAAGATCTCTGAGGTCACTGAATAATGCAAGAGAACAGGGGTCAATACTTTTTCTTCCTCTTACACCAGGCCTGTGAAGGTGCCCTGTCAAGGACAAACAATCCAGGCAATCTTCAAAACAGAATCTGTATAATCCTTCTGTAGAGGAAGGTTAGTCATATCTCAAGTTTATTTCAAACATTGAAGAATTTGTTGTTTCCTCTAGATTTCATATTCAATAAGTTTTTATAACACTTTAAAACTCCACCAAAACAAATCAAAAACCAAAACCCAAAAAGACAACAAACAAAAAACTACACATCTTTCTATGGAACTTTCAAAACAGCTATTGAAAATTGGATAGTAACTCATTAACCAAAAGCCAGACTCAGCTACTTTTTCCCTCAACCTATCCAGCAGAAGCATGCAACCACTACCTCTGAGATCCAAATGCAGGGCTTTCTATCCATTTTAAATGGCCATGAAAAGCTAAGAAATTTAACATGAAGAGACAGAAGTTCCCATTGATTGAAGTAAAAGCAGACAAACCAACAGAAAGCCAACAAACCCCTAAAATCCTCAAAGTATAGTTCACAGGTTAGGGCATGACGTTAAGAGGTAGACCTAGATTTCAGAAGTGAAGGAGAGCAGGAAGGGGTGTACACCTTTGAAAGCAAAGTAAACTCATTTTGGTCAGCTAGGCAGTGATCCATAGTATTGACACAGCTGTGCTTATCTGCTGCCACACAGCCACGAGTACGAAACACTCGGGTTACTGCAGCGTTATGTTCCTAAGCCTCGAATTCTCACTCGCTGCTCCCGCTCCTGGCTCTCCCCATACCCGCCGGGAGGAAGGACAATTGCCAGCGAGGATAACTACCACAGCAACAGCATTCCTAACCTCTGCATCTTATCCGCAGGCGGAATTTGCACCGCTCAAGTACTGTATCCTTAACCACAGAGCTCATGCTCCGCAACAGCGAGACCCAGTGTTTCCCCCACTCCTCCCCACCCGTACTGTTTCATACTGCTTCACTTCGAGCGGCTTCGCTTGCAACACGCTCCAACTCCTTCCCCTGCAACGCAACACCCAGGGCAAACAAGCGTGAGGTGGCACTGCCACAAATCCAGCGGGAGGCGAAGGAAAAGCGCAATCGAGGGCAGCGCTTCCCGCCGGCGGTAACAGAGCGGCGAGGCGCCGGTAGGAGCAGCCCAGCGCCGGGGCTCCACACCGCGGTCCCAGCGCCGGGCCCCCGGCAGCCCCCGCCTCACGGAGAGCGCCTGGCACGCACCTGCACGGCGGGGAAGGCGCCCTTCAGCAGGTAGAACATCCTGCGGTTGGACAGGAGGTCGCCGGTGGTCAGCTGCTCCTCGGCCCCCTCCCGCGTCTTCCCCTTCGCCTTGGCGTTGAGGACGTTCCCCTCGCGGACCCGCTTCACCTCCTCCCCGCCCCTGACGGCGGCCAGCACGGACACGGCCAGCAGCTCCCGCAGGTCCACGGCGCCGCCGGGCGCAGAGCCCTGGGGCGTCTCGGGCCCGCCGGCCGCTGGCTCGCTCAGCATGAAGAAAGCGAAGCGGCCAGCCAGGAAGCCGGAGTAGAGGTGGTAGAGGACGCCCAGACCCAGCAGGCAGAACACGGCCATGCCGAGCGGCGAGAGGCGGATGCCCATGGGGGCCATGGCCGCGGGGCGGGCGGGTGGCGGGGCCGGGCAGTCACCGCAATCCCATGGCACAGCCGGGGCGCTGGGCTCCGCTGCTACGGCGGCGCCGGGCCGGCTCCACGCTCGCGGCTGGGAGGCAGCGCCGTCTGTATCCGGGTCAGGCGGAGGCGGAGCCCGCACTGAGCATGTCCCGCTGCCCGCCGCCGGCGCCGCGCCCGCGGGCTCCGGGGGTGCCGCCGCTGCCTGCAGCGCTCGACCCTGGCAGCGCACGCCGTCCGTCGGCCGCTGCTTCTCCGGAGCTCTGTGGTTTGGGGTGATGTTTAGCGCTAGGCAGCAGATGCGCCAGGAGCCCGCAGCGGCAAGGGAGCTGCTCCGCTGGCGGGGCAGGAGCCCGAGCCCGAGCCGGAGCCGGAGCCGGAGCCGGAGCCCGCCCGACGCGCTGGAAAGGAGTTTTCTGATGGAAATCGCTGTTGGCATAAATTGCCGCTGATTTTCTGAAGGTGCACTGTTAGCAGTGCCGAGCATCATTGCTGAGCAGCTCTTTTTTTGTCATACTGGCTCGGGAAGTTTGAGACTTCACCCCCCTCTTCCTCAAATAATTCCTCTCATTCAGTAAAATGAAGCAAATGCAACTGTTTCCTCAACCAAGCGATGTGATAAAGGCCTACCTGTCTTAATTTATACTTTTTTTTTGCACCTCTGTTGTTTTGGGGGAGTGTGAAACTTCATAGCCAGGATGGACGTCTGGGATGGGAACAAGGAAAGGAAGAGTCTCTGATTTCTTTCTGTTCGCATCACTGATTCCTTTTAGTAGTTCTCAGGAAGTTACAAACAAAAAAAAAAAACTATGTTAATTCGGCATTGTTTGAATTAATTACATATTTTTTACTCGAGCAATGTTCTTGTCTGTTGATAGGTTGTTGAAACAGATCTTGGTAGTGGCTGTGGGAAGAAGTAATTGCTAGGGATCATGCATTATAACTGTTTTCTTGGGCATTTTATTTTTTTTAAAGCGTTAAACTTACATAATCGAGAATGTGAAAGCTTTAAAGACCAAAATTAAGACCAGTCTTGCATACTGAAGTTGCAATATAGTCTCTGCATTTCCTTCTTAATGGCATCTGCATTTACATGGTTACATATCCAGTGTCCTGTAGGATCACATCCTCTCTGAAGTCCAAGTGTATGTGCAGGGAGTGAAAGTTAAAGGATCATAGAATGAAAAAGCATTTCATTTGAATTCAGGAGTTGGAATTCAGGAGTTGGGTTTTATTCCAACTATGCTGAGGTTAAACTTTGTGTACTATTAGGTAAAAACTAAAATGTCCACATTTTCCAGCTTCTCACTCCTTTTAAGGTGCAAATTGTTAGTTTTATTTGGTTTTTTTCTGTGCAGTTGCTTCTCTGGCAGAATGGGAGCTTGAAAGGATACACTGATCATTTTTCCTTGATATTGATTTCACAGTTCAACATTTCATGTAATAATAAATGGTAAGCTTTGCAGCAATACAGGATTTATCTTGGACACAGTAGACTTCTGTCAGTAATGAGCAAAATAGCCAACAGCAGTGCTGCCTGATGCTATCAGTAACAGTTTGTGTATGTTCAGTAAACAGGAACTTTAAACTCCACTCTGGTGGAAGAAACTCAGAAGAAAGAGAACCTGCACTTTTATGAACTGGTTTCTTAATGGAAAGAAAATAAAATACTAGGCTTTTTGTCCAACTGAACCATCCATGCCAGGTTTTAGAAGAGACTGTTCATTACTGAATGCAATGATGCAACCAGTAGACCATATGCTGTCAGCCTGTTTCTCTGTAGCAATCTTCATCTGTAGTTACCAATACCATTTTTAAAGGTTGCAGTCTGACATCTTCCGTGTTCCAAGATCCCTAAGTCAGGTTCCTCATGTTTATCCAGGGTGCTATTGACTTCACCTAGGCTCCAGAACACCACAGAGATCTTTGCAAAGTGCTCTTGGCAGATAGTATAAAGATAGTTTAGGCAAGGTTTCTTTATTGCTTCAACCTGTAAGATGAGTATCCAGAGACAGTGGTGTAGGCATAAAATGAAATCAGCTTGTGAAAAAAAATAATCTGTGTTCATTATTAGCAAAAGCAGATTTATCTCTTTACATGAGGGCTGAGGAGAAATTCTAATGGAAGTGATCGTTTTGAAAACAGGGAGCATGCCAGAGCATGGGAAGTTTGGTGTCTGACTTTTAGAGCCTGTGGCAAGAATGTATGAACTAGTGAGCTCCCATCCTTGTCCAGGCTAGCAGTATTTTGTCAATACTTTACAGTGCAGTATATTGTCATGGCTGCTTTGCCAGCATCATTGCTGACTTGTGGAAAAGCAGGCAATGCCCACATCTTCCACATCACCAGCCATGCAAGCAGGTTAACAGGGCCTGTCAGCAGCCACAGAAGTGCTGTGCTGCAGCAGGCTGTTGTTTCTCTGTGGCTCTGGCAGCTTATGAAACCATTCATGGGCAACCTTCCTGAGTGCTTAGTTTTTGTGTCTGCAATTGCAATGTGTCTGTGGAAAAGATGGGGAGTCCCTCAGGCTCAGGATTGAGCTTGGTCTGCAGTGCATGGAAAAGATCTGCTGTGTGTGCACTTCCAAAAGGCTGAGAGAGAGCCGAAGGCTGTCGGATGGTGCCAAAGTACCTGAGGGGAACCTGCTGTGGAAGTGCCAGCACCAACCCCTGCATTTCCCTGTCAGTGCTGGGAAGGTAGTCCTTGACAGAGCCCCATACAAGGGCTTTCATAGTAAGCAATAGCTTTCCTTTGCATGGAGCATTTGGTTGGAGCAGTGTGTGTGTATGGGGCCCTGTGAATAGTTGTCATTTGGTTTAGGCAATCAGGTTCTTCATTATTTCTCTCTCTTTTCTCATATGTTCTTTTCTGGTTTATTTTATTTGTGATACCACCTCATCCAATCCTGTTTGCAGCAGCACTGGCAATTATGGATAGCTCTTTCTTATATCCTGTCTGACCATGCAGAGCTGAGAACCTTGGGAGAGTTGTGCAAAGACATACCAAACCTAAGGATATTATTAAAGTCTTTATTTAAATTAGTATGTAAAATAAAAGCAGAATGTTACAAAGTGTGTGCAGCATGAAGGTGGACCAAATAAGGCAAAAAAAGGTGGAAGAATGTCTCTTAGAGTGCATCCTAATGAAGAGTTCCTAGGTACCTATAATCCAGCTTTTCTCAAAGGTTTTCCCATAGTGTGCTCCTTTGTCATGGATGCTTCCTTTTCCTTTGTGGAGGAAGGATGGCTCCAAATACACCTGAAGGCTGAGCTTCCATTCAGTGGAATCTTGAGTGGCTGGAAAGCTGGACAGAGAGAACCTAGTGCATTCAGCAAGGGCAAGTGTAGGGTCCTGTACCTGAGGAGGAATAACCCCAAGACAGGTTGGGGCTGACCTGCTGGAGAACGGCTCTGCAGAGAGCTAAGAGTCTTAGTAGATGGCAAACTGATCATGAGCCAGCAGTGCCCTTGCGACCAGGAGCACAAAGAATATCCTGGGCTGCACTGGGATAAGTGTGGCCAGCAGGTCAACAGAGGTGATCTTCCCCCTCTGCTGGGCCCTAGTGAGGCCACACCTGGAGTATTGTGTTTAGTTCTGGTCTCAAAGTTCAGGAAAGACAAGGAGCTACTGGAGAGAGTTTGTAGGAAGTCCACAAAGATGATTATGGGTTTGGAGCATCTCTCAGATGAGGAAAGACTTCAGGAGCTGGGCCTGTTTAGAAAGGAGAAGGCTGAGAAGGGATCTCATTAACCTATATAAATATCCCAAAGGTTGGTGACAAGAGGATTGTGCCAGACTCTTTCCAGTGTGCCCAGTGACAGGACAAGAAGCAATGGCCATAAATTTAAATACCCAAAGTTACACCTTGACTTTTTTACACTGGGAGTGGCAAAGCACTGGAACAGTCTACCCAGGGAGGTTGTGGAATCTCCCTTTCTGGATATATTCACTCACTTGGACTTGTGCCTGTGTTACCTGCTTTAAGTGACTCTACCTTGGCAGAGAGGATTGGAATAGATGTTCTCCAGAGGTCCTTTCCAACCCAACAAGTGTGCAATTCTGTAAAATATAAACATAGGAAAGGGCTATAATCTGCAATCCAGGTAGGAATTACATCTCTCTTCCTCACTAGGACAAGACCTAGGTCCTAGAGCTTGCAGCAGGTCACACTGTCAGAACTAGAGTGGTCATGGGCATGCATGGTCCCCTGGTATAAGCTGTGCAGAGCCTGTTTCCTGCATTGCTCTAGGTCAGCTTACCCTGGATACTGAGATGTTCTGCCAGCAGTGATGCAGCAAAGCTCCTCACTGTTTGATTGCCAGGAGAGATTGCTTCGCCCTCCTGCCTACTTGCTCTCATGAGTTTCTCAGTGCACTAAGCCTGTGCAAGACTTGGTTCTGGCTTCTTGGCAATGCCAAGAGTATAGAATGCAATACCTATGGTTCAGGAGAAGGCCTAAGGGAAAACAGAAGAGCCTGATCCAGGAGAGGGCGTCCAGGGTGAAAGCATATGCAAAGTGTGATGGGAAGAGAGCTGACTATGGAAAGGAGTGTGGTTCAAGCCTGGATTTGAAAAAGAGCAGCTGCAGCCAAGTGCTGTGAGCTCAGGAGTCAAGAAGAGACCTAGAAGGACCTGTGGGGTGGTCTGGGGAATTCTGATAGAGGCACCTTCTGCTTGATCTGATAGAAAAGTGCTTAGCCAAAATTATTTGGACAAATTTTAATGGACATAGAGTTTATAAATCAGATCAACACTTAATCAACTCCAGAATTTTTAGTGTGCTTCTTGGAAGGACCTTATGCCATCTTATGAGTACAGTCAAACCTTGTTTAGGAAAACAGAAAAGGGTGGAATTTAGCTGGGTTTTGAGTCTTAGATTTGTTAATAGGCCAGTTAGGTACAATGCTTAACAGCAATTCTGAAAAAACATTATATCTCCAAGTCTTTAAGGAGTCAAGTGTAGAAATATCTTCTGAATAAGTAAGAAATTAAGAAGTTTAGAAGGGAAAAGACTGAATTTGTATGGAATCCTTAGAGGATTAGAAGAGTGAGCTTATCAGTAAAAGCTTATGTGATACATAAAAAGAGGCTCTGAAGATACAAGCTAAGCTATATGGTGTGCAGAAGACTGCAACTGAAGGAAGTATGAGCAGGGAGATATTTTTATATTTGATCTTTGTGAAAAAAGCTTAAGTGCTTGTATCTTCATTGGGTTTGGATGCTGTACAGAGAAATCCTTTTGTTTGAATTGTAAACAGCTGGGGAATTAAATGTAATTTCACTGGTAACTGAACACCAAGGCTGTGGAGACTCTAAACCACAGTGCATTTCAGCTTAGGAAGTGCCCAGCACTTGTGAATTGCATTGAAGCTGTACAGAGCAGTCTGAAAGGGTGTCATAAAAATCAAGGAAAGCAGAAAAATCTGCAGGTGACATCAAGGAAACTCCTATGCTGACAACAAAGCAGTGAAGAAGATGTCAAACTGCAGGAATATTAAGGGATTTTATGACAGCTGTCAAGTAAAGCCTACACTTTGATCAAGTAAATTAATTAGCTTAGCATGGAGTAAAGTATTGGGGTCCAAGATAAAGAGATTATAGTAAATGGCATGATAGTAATTTCTGGTCTTGTATGCAAAAGTTAAAGTGTGTAAAGTAAGTAAAAATGGTATAAAATTAGAACAGCATTTGCATATAAGTTGGAAATATTTATTAGCGTGAAATACTCATTCCATTTATAAAGGAATTGATGACATGTAAGTTCAAGGCAGTGAAAAACTGTATTTCAAAGCTTTATGGAGGGTCTACTTTTAAAGTCTCTTATACATTGCCTGACAGATTTAATTGATGATGGACTGTAACAGACCCTTTTGGAAAAGGTTGTGATGGTAAGACTATCTCAACTAGGGAGAAGTTCATTTTAACACCATGCTGCTTTAGAGAGGCACATCCCACAGATTTTCTGTCCGCCCAAAACAAGCCAGTATATTTTCTTGCTTCCAGCACTGCAGAGAGCTACAGAATTGACACTGAATGCTACCAGTTCTTCATCCACTGGGTGGCAAACACAGGTGAAGGGAGTTTTTGCTCCTCTGTTGCCACACATGACTGCTTATTTCTGGCCCTGCACACATCTACCCCTAGTGGTTCCCAGACAGTTAATCATGGAGCTCTTCTGCAAACCAAGCCATTTAAAACAGGTTTATGTCCCTGTGTGCTGCTTTAACTTGGTACAAACCCAAACCTTTAACTTGGTACAAACCCAAACCTGCCTGATCTGTCCACAACACGTCCCCAGCTGTGTTTCCACCATGCAGATTAGGGAGCTCATCCATCTGAAAACTAACCCAGCAGAGGAAACAGAAGGTATTGGCATAGCATGCAGGTTCAGTGTTAAACTGCTCTTTTGGATGGCAAATTTGATTTTTTACATGTTTGAAGTTGCTGGGTCCTAAGAAACTGGATGTCATGTTATGTCATGTCATGTCATGTCACGGGCTGGGAGTTAGAGTCAAGAACACTTGAAAGCTCCTAAGTATCGTCCATAAAATCCTGTGTTGTGAAGCTGCCTCTTGTACTTCCTATTGCAGCTCCAGTATAGCTTCACAAAAGAGTGTGAATATCCTCAAGAAAAGTGCTTGTGCTCTTTGAATATCTGTGGACAGTTAACTCAAAAGGAAGTAATAAACTCCAGCTCTTCCCACAGACAATGCATTTGAAGAAGGCAATCTAAAAATCTAGTGTGGTTCAGCGCTCCTGGCAAAAACCCTCAAAACTTACATTGTTGTAAAACTTACATTATTGTAATGCTACCCCCCACCCTCCTTGGCATGCCTTTTGCAGCTCCAGTTTCCCTGGAACTGTAGGCTTTATGGTTTTCCTACCCCTAGCCTTTCTTGAAACCCATGATAATTAGTTGCTTTTGGCTTTTCCTTTTCTACCACACCCATATCTTGCTTTTTATCTTCTATACTCCCATAATTAAAGTGTCAGTGGTTCACATTGCTATTAATATTAATAATGCTAACTTTTGTCTTGTGTGGAATATTTATGGAATTACAGAATCATAAAATCACAGAATGGTTCAGGTTGGAAAAGACCTCTAAGATATGAGTCTGACCCAGCCATTACCATGGTCACCATGTCCTCAAGTACCACATTTCTTTAAAGGCTTCAGGGGTGATAATTCCATCTGTTCCCTGGGTAGCTTTTTTCAATGTTTCAATGACAACCGTTTGGGAAAGAATTTTTTTCCTAGTGTCCAATCTAAACTTGCCCTGGTGCAACTGGAGACCATTCTCTCTTGTCTGATTGCTTGTTACCTAGTAGAAAAGGCTGACCCTCAAGTGGCTGCAATCTCATTTCAGGGAGTTGTAGAGAACAATAAAGTCTCCCCTGAGCCTCCTTTTCTTCAGGGTAAACAATCCCAGCACTCTCAGCTGCTTCTCCCAGGATTTATAGATTCTTCCCCAGTTCTGTTGCCTTTCTCTGGACATACTCCAGCGCCTCAATATCTTTCTTTTAGACGTCGGCCTAAAACTGAACGTGAGATTCAAAATGTGTCCTCACCACGCCTCACCAAAGTGTGTGCTGAGTACAGGGGAACAATCAATGCCCTGGTCCTGCTGGCTACACTATTGCTGATACAGGCCAGGATGCCTTTGGCCACCTGGGCACACACTGGCTCATCCTCAGCCAGCTGTTCACCAATATCCCTAGGTCTTTTTCTGCTGGGTTGCTTTCCAGCCATTCTGCCCTAACCTGTAGCACTGCATAGTGCCCCTCATCCAAGTCACGAATAAAGATATTAAACAGGACTGGCCATGATGCTGAGCCCCAGGGAAGAGTGATAGTTCCAGCTGGAGTTAACTCCATTCAACACCACTCTCTGAGTCTGTCCAGTGGGTTTTTCATCAGTTTTATCCAGCCAGATTTTATTCAGTGAACAGTGCACCCATCCAAGCCATGAGCAGCCATTTTCTCCAGGAGAATGCTATGGGAGACAGTGCCAAAGGCTCAAAGAAGTCCAGTATATATAATCCATAGCTTTTCCCTATTCCACTAACCAGTACTCCTTGTCATAGAGGATCAGGTTGGTCAAGCAGGACCTGCCTCTCACAAACCCATGGTGTCTGGGCATGATTCCCTGGTTGTCCTGCACCTGCTTGGCCCTCAAGATGGTCTGCTCTGTGATGTTCCCTGGTATCCAGCTCAGGCTGACAGGTCTGTAGTTTCCTGGATACTAATACTGCACTTCCAGTAGATGGGTGTCATGTTTGCTAACCTCTAGTCATGTGGAACATCCCCCATTAGCCAAGACTGCTGGAAAATTATTTGTAAAGAGCTACTATAATAAATATTATATATCTAACATATTATAAATGATATTTATAAAAAGGTAGAAATATAAAGAGGTTCAGAGAGCACTTCCACCAGCTCCCTCAGTACACTTGCATGGATCCCGTTCAGGCCCTGTTGTGTTCTGCTGCAGCAGGGTCATGTCCAGGGAGGTTACAGCTACCAGTGACCAACATGGGAATCAACAAGACAAGTCTCTGCTTTGTTAAACTCTGGAATCCATTTGTTGGAGCGTCACCAATGCAGGAACCAACTCAGTTTTAACCAGAGATGGAGAGCCAAGAACAAAGGCAAGGTGGTGGGTTTTATGGGGCAGAGCCAGGGTGGAGTTTAGGGTCTGGGTCTAATAGGGATACACAAATGGAGAAGTCATAGGGGCACAAACCAATAGAGGTACAATAGGAGAGGTTAATGCAGAATACAATGAATAGCAACACAAGAAAGGCAGGACACCTCGGGCTGACACCTCGAGGGATTTTGGGGTGGAGCAACTGTTCCAGGCTTTAAAACCATGTCTCTCATTTAACCCTGCCTAAAATCAAATCCCTGCCTCTTTGGATGGGGGCAATCCACAAGCCCCGTAGACTTTTTTGTGTCTAAGTGATGTAGGTCACTGGCCATTTCTCCTTGGATTAAGAAGGCTTCATTCTCCTCCTCATCTCTGCCTTCCAGTTTACAGGGCTGGATACCCTGAGGAGAACTAGTTTTTACTGCTAAAGACTGAGGCAAAGAAGGCATTGAGTATTTCAGTCTGTTCCTCATCCTTTGCCACTATGTTTCCCCTTGCACAGAATAAAGATGCAGATACACCTCAGCCCTCATTTTGTTGATGATGTTTTTTTAAAACTTTTTTTTTTTTTGCTTTTTGCTGTCTTTTACTGACTTAATAGATTTCATTCTAGTTAGGCTTTGGCCTTTCTAATTTTCTTCTTGCATAACTTCATGATAGTCTTCCTGAGAGGCCTTCCTTTTCTTCCAATAGTGTTTATGTCTCACTGTTTTCTAATATATTCCTAATTGGAATACTTAATTTTCAAAGATGGGCTTTTAATAATAATTTTGTATTACTTTATTTGGAAAAATTAGGATAAGTGAGATTTAATGATTACGTAGGAAGACATAACTGAAACAATAATTGGTGTTTTGTCCTTTTAGTACTTTTTCTGTTAGAGTAGGCAGATGAAAAACAGCAGTGGGAAGAAAGGAGAATGTTATCTGAAGAATTAGGAGTGTAAAGTAGCAGTGTGTTCTTTTCTCAAGTATTTATGGGAAACTTTTTGCCTTTAGTTATGATTAGAATTGTCAAAAAATGTTTTATTGAGACATTCTGAAGTAACATCCACTCTGTTAAAGATGCCATCCTCCTGCTCGTATAAAATTGTTATGCATATGTACTAGAATGATGTTCTTCTGGTTTTTACTAGTATTGTGAAGGCTATACCTTGACCCTCATTTCTAAAAGAAAGCCATGCAATACCTGCATGTATCTTCAGGTCAATTAAATATATGTGAACAATGGGGTTCTTGTTTGTCTTTTCTTTGCTTCAGGAAGTGTTAAACTGTGGGTTGCCTTCCTTTGTGATTATTTGAGTGTGAACACATTGTTGCATGATCATTTTGAAAATAGTACGCTAAGGATAGGAGCAGCACAAAACCAGGATCTCATTCCCCACAGAAGCAAATAATGCTCTTGGACAGGAGGCAAAGTTCTCTTGCTCATAAAAAAGCATATTTCTGTATTCAAATAAAATGTTCTGTTAAGCAGAGTAGAAATTCATGTAGCAATTGTATCAGTCAAGTGGATGTTTTTTCCAAGTACCTTTAGATGTTAATCATAAAATTGCTCCAAAATAACTATATTTTGTTTGAACATTGCAGACTGGCATTTATCGTTATATGTAATTATGACCCTCACATAATATTCTAGACTAGTAATATGGATTTCTATTATTAATATTCTCCTGAGCAGCAAGAGTAACCGTAATTTTTTTAAAGAGACTAAAATTTGATGCCTCAAACAATTTTTCCTGATTAGTCAAGGAAAATATGGTGATTGATACATGTATTTAACATTAAAGAGCTTGAAAAGTCTATTGAAAATTATTTTTGTCCTCATAAAAATGTATTTCTTATTTTGCTGTTGTCCTAGTTATTTTCTACAGTTAGCCCATGTTAATCTGACTTTTACTCCTAAGAATAACTGCGAACAAAATTTTGCCAGTTTTCTCTTAATGACAACGTTTCTCTGGAATAAAATCCATATCTCCCAAGACACTTAAGCACATTGAATGCAATACAGTAAGGATTTTCCTTCCAAATCCCACCACTTTCTTCCTGTTTTTCTGCAAGTGAATGAGCAGGACACTTGTCTGAGAGTGAAAATCTTTATGTGAACACCTCTGTTAAAACTCTGCATCTTATACTAAATCTTTCTTCAGTGTGTACTCTCAGGATGACCATGAACATGTTTAATTCAGAATTCCAGTTTTAAAGTGTTGCCAATTCACTATGAAGGCCTCTTGTTATTGCTCTTCAATCACAGCGTGCAAATTTCAAGTATTGAAGCAACTTATCAGCCAGGGAAGTATCAAATGTGTGTTGTAGTTTCAGAAGAAGAGAGACTAGTTTCCACGATGTGGCTCACTTTCCCATACAAGTTCACTGTGGTCAGTGAGCACATACTGGGCAGGTCTCCAACCAGCCAGGTTCTTCCATTAACATCAGAGACAAGAAGTCTTGTTAAAAGTCACACAAAAGTGTTAGGGTGTGCTAGAACTGACTGCAGCCAAATATGTGGGTCCAGGCTCTAGATGTAACTGGGAAATCTGAAGAGGGAGATAGATGGACACTGCTGTTCAGATATTAAAAGTGCATTGTGCATCATATTCATGCTTGAAAAAGAATTAATCAGCCTGAAATCAATACATGTTTTGGGTTGGTTTTTTTTGCCTATCATGTACATTAGACCAGTTCAATTCACAAACCCTGTTCAGCTTTCTTCCTTATGACTTGCAAATTGGGCCTGCAGAAATGGGCTCTCAATATATGCCTTGCAATATAACATTTGGACACTAATGACAAAGAGGTAGGGAAAAAGCTATTTTTAAAGCAGGACCCTAAAAGAATAATTAGTTAAAATAGATCATGTTATTCTTTCACTTAACTTTATCAGTGGCTTTCCACTGTAAGAGATAACCTTAAAGGATGAGCCAGCAGCATCTGAAGGAAATGGAGTGTATGCTTGGTTTCTAATCTTTGCTTAGGTACAAAATATTTGGAGATATATGGATATGAATGCTGTCTTCCAAATAATTAAAACTGTACCTTGCTGAGCATGACAATAGTCCTACTACTATACAGATACAATCTCCCATAGAGTTTATGTCTTTTCCTCTGTAGTCTAAGTAATATATTATTTCCAGAAACTTTTAATTTATGCTGATGCATTTTAAGACATTTTCATGTTACCTTCTTGTTGTTGCTCCCTAATTTCAGGACATTAAAACTCTTAAGTCACAAATGTAAGTCTGCCAAAGTACTTGTGTATCTGGTGCTATATTTCTTGTATGATTGCTGTCTCAATCACAGCAGTAGTATTCAGACCCTTTGTGGGCTGATTGCTCCTGGAGCTGTTGCTTTGTAGTGCACAACACTAAATAAACTGACATTCCATACCCCAAAAGGCAAATAGAAGGTTAAACTGGGATGTCATCATGATATTAATTTCCCAGGGAGGAAACAGTGAACTTAGTAGAATCAGACTGTCTGCTGTTGCTAAGATACTGGCATATGAACAAAACTTCATGGTCAAAAAAATAAGGCTAACACATGTGAAAAAATCAGCCCTAGGCTCTCAATCTCTTCCCGCAGTAGAAAGCTATCATCCACCAACACAATCACCAGAGGGCTACATGCAGTCTTAACAAGCACTTCAACATACTGGTGATGGAGCTCAACAGAGGTGAATTTGTCCAGAAAATGTTTGAAGCAAATGTCTATGTGTAAATTTGTCACACTACATTGCCTGAGCCAAAGCTGGTTTAGCTTGTGCTCCAGGGACCTCTCTCTCTCTATGTATATATGTCTGTATTACACAGACAATCACTGATGCTTCCATGTGTTGTGCATTTTAGATTTGTTCCACAGGGCAGGCGAGAGATGCTGGGGCAAGTCAGAGTCCAAAGTGCTGAGTGAAAAGCCTTTATCTTGTACCATTCAGAATTCTCCAAGATTCTTAATAATTAAAAGCTTTTAGTTATAAGGCTACAAACAGCACAGTTTATCAAAGAAGGATTCGATAATCTGTGAACTGAGAAACCCTACTAAGCTGTCTCTGCAATACAAGCAAAGACAAAAATGGATCTTGTTCAAGCAAACACATGATTAAACCTGACAGTGCAGATTAAACATTTGATGTTTAATAATTAAAGGCAAAAATATCGATACTAATGGAAGCTGTTAGTGGAAGTATCCTGTGAAGCATCTCATAGGTGAGGTGGATTGGAAACAGTGAAAAAATGGGTACATAAACAACAGGGTACTGTGGTGAATTCTAAAACCCTCCACAAGCAGCAGAAGGTTTAGCAAATAATAAAATAATCACAGAGTGTGAATTTGTAGGACCTCAGCTAAAGACAGTCGCTAAAATGACTGAAGAGGTAAACTGGTTTTTGGGGTTTTTTTTGTTATCATAGTTCAATAAATTTTCTTCTTTCCCCATGCAACATATCTGTTGTGTGTTGTTGCTAATGATGTGTGTAAGAGCCCTATTTAATGGAAAATTGAATTGCTAGAGAAATCCAGTTGTAGAAATAAGTCTGTGTTGTATAACTGGAGCTCACACCAGAAAATAAACTTAAGGAAAAGATGATAAACATTCTAACATTCTTTGAAATATAGCCTGAGAATTCTAACATTCTGTGAAAGAAGGTCTGAGCATTCTAATATTCCATAAATGAACATTGTGTGGTACATATGACACACCTGGAAGACTACTGATAGGACAAGAGGTAATGGACACAAACTAGAACACACAATATTCCAACTGCACACAAGAAAACAATTTTTTTTCTACCATAAGGGTGGTCAAATTCTGGCAGAGGTTACCCAAAGGACTTATTGAGTCTACATCCTTGCATATGAAGTATGCATTCAATGAAGTCTGGATGGCAGTATATTATCAGTGAGAGATATCATAAGTTATATCCATGAGGTGATATTATTTTTCCGGTTTTGTTATTGCTGATAATTCTAACTATTGGTGAAGTATCATTGAAACACGGATGTCTGTCTGCATATCCCTTGCCATGGGCACCTTGCAAATTTAGCATCCCTTTAGAGTGTTACTTAAGTAATGTTGCCATCTGAACTTTTTGGAGAGGCTTTCTTCTGAGAAAAGAGTTATTCACTCCTGAGAAAACAATTCTTATTTGTGGAGGCTCAGCTCAGCAGCTCTGCCGAGATGAAGGAAGCTCTTAGCTCAGTAGCTGATGTCCCAAAGCTTTAAGTGCAGACTACAGAATCAGGCATATCTCAAAGCACTCACTATATTCAGTCTTTGAGCCCTTGTCCACTAATTTTTTGTTACTTAAACTTTTTTTTTTAAGATGGTAATTAAATTACGTGATCCCAGGATTGATGGTCATTCAGCCACATTAAAATCATATATTTAGACCTGCATTTTAATAGTGTTTAAACACTATTAAAGTGTGTTCATGCTGTTCAGCTCCTTGGAGCCACTAGGCTTTTCCTGTTTTCAGAATAAATTAAAGAAGGTGGGAATAACTTCTTAATGGTTATTTAAAATTAAATAATGCTGATGTTCCAAATTATCCTAGCAAATATCTGGAATAATTGCTTTGGGGCTAATTAAATTGAAGTAATGGAAAACAAAATGTAAGTGATATTAGAATCTAACACAGGAAGTATTTAGAAAATATTTTGAAATATTGGAATAATTAATCAAAATAAAAAGGAATCAAGTGTTAGTTTTCTTTACTGTTACTAAAATGATATTTAAATCAACATTAGCTAAAGTTAGAAAAAGAATCCCATTCTTGATGAGTGGTTGTGTTGCTTTCAAGCTGCTTCAGAGGAAGCCATTATAAATAAATTCATTTGAAAGTGACCTGTTTCCACATTCTAGTTCCATTTTCCTCTTTCAATTGCATTAGTTAAAATTCTCCATGAAATTAAAATTTGATGTTAAAGGGAGGGCTAGCAGTGCTTCTTAGAATATATTTTATTCCCTGCCTTAAACCTAGATTAATTATAGCAATGAAATTACTTGAGATTTATGCCACCTTTAGTCAGAGCATACTCTGAGTTTAGAAAGTGTGATTTTGATGTCATGTAAAACTTTCTCATTCATATTAGGAGATGCTGATGTGTCATACAGACAAACCCATCTCTGGCAGGACTGTGCTGTTGCAGAAATTCATTTCTGTTTAATGTGGTTTTCAGACAGTGCAGTATTGTTGAAATATTTTCTACTTAGAGATCTAAAACTTCCGTAATTCTTGGTGCATGTGGTTGAGACAAGTCTCTAATTTTTGTCTTTCCTAATCAACTGGGAAGCAGATCATTAGGAGGGGGGTCCCAGGTGCCAGGGGGAAGTTGTTTGGGACCAGGCTCTGGCAGCACTGCCCCTGATGGCAGATGAAAATTGTGGTGGGAGAGCTGAAGGATGAGAAAAGCACACACAAGAGCATAGTGGCAGATATATCCACCCATTCCCTTTATCATATCTATCTAGGTAGATATTATAAAGGAATGGGAAGAACTGGAATGAAAGTTGCTATTTGGTTATGTTGCTTGAAAGCATCATGACTGATTGCAGCTGTAAGGAGTGCTTTTCTTGGTAATTTTCACAAGTCTCTCCAAGTGCCTAGCATTTATCCGTGGGCCATCATTGCTTTGTGGGAATGGAAGACTATTTCGGGGACAAATGGCACTTATTTTCTTCATCCTAATGCCAAGCATTTTGGGCATAGCAAGAGACAGAACTGAGAGCTTCATATATTACCAGGGAAATTAAGCATATACATTTTATAGCAGGCAAGAATTTTGCATTCAGTTTTCTAGGAAGTGTGGCTGTGGATTTTTTAAGAAGTGCAGGAACGTGCCTGTATTCACTCTGCTGCCTGATTTCAAGCACCTCCTAATGCATCTTGAATTTTGTGAAGCTGTGCAAAACCCACATACATTTTTTAAGATAAGACAGTTTGTGTGGGATTCATCTCACCTACCTTTGTAAATCCCAGCAATTAGGCTCTATTATAGTCAGTGGAAGCAGAGTAAAACCATTGGATTGCATTTATCTGCTCATAAACTTAAGTGAATTGTTCTCTCAAGCAAATTGTTTTTCTCTATTGAGCAGACAGGCAACAGAGGACAAGGTAGCTCTTACATAGCTAATGTCAGTTGAAAAGTACTCTGATTACATTGTACCATATCCATAAGGAAAAATGTACCCACCCACTGCCTCAGTATCTTTCCTTCACACTATTAAACACAAAGAATTTAAACTGTGAGGAATCCTGCATCAGCCAGAAATTTGAGGTAAAACCATGCCACCTCTTTATTGAAGGAGCTTGCCAAAGTGTTCTTAGTCTCCACAGGCAGAATTTTAGGATAAAAAGTCTAAACTAGAGCAAACACACTGCCATTTGCTTGATGAAGCATTCCAAGTGTAAAGATATAAAAATAAATTTTCCCTTCCTCAGTAAATTTTTTGCAAATGGGGTCAATTTCCTTCAGTTTTCTCTTTTGTATACTGCTAACCCCCAAAGAAAGAGCAAAACTAAAGTAAACTCAGGCTAATTTGGACTAAGATGACTGGAAACCCTGGAGACCCTTTTTCCCATGAAGCCCATAGAAGTCACTGCTGAAGTGCCAGCCACTGGCCATGCCCCTGACCTCTGCTTCCTCTTTCTGCCTTTTGGGGAGCAGACCTGCTCCCCTGCTCACCAGCTGTGCCTGCTGGCTGCCCCACAGCCCAAGTTAGAGACAGCACAGCTGCAAACAAGCATCATTTGCATCTCCAATGAGAACAAGAGAGTAAGATTTCTTGAGACAGCTAGCACACATACCTGAGAATATTTTCCTGTTAATATGTTCGCTTACATGCTATCTAGAAGATATTTCTGACTTGTGTGTTGTGGTCTGGCATGTTTGCTAGCTGTGGAAAATGACAACACTATAATATAACATCTTATATCCTGAGTTCAGCAGAGAAACCCAGGCCACAAGGATTTTCCTCACAAAGTCTGTCAAGATTAAGAAGATAATACTCAGTCAAAATGGTGTAGCAAACTTATTTATTTGGTTTTTAGGTACTTATTGTCTGATTGAAAAACATATGTAAATCCTTTTTATCTATGGCCATTGATAGGTGAGTAATAAATTTATTCATTTTCAGATCAATATTTTCCTTACTTGAAGACAGAGAGAACCTGTATAGATAAAGTTCAAGCAAAGGAAATTAAAGAAACTGAGTTTGAGATTGCTGTAAACTCATGTTGTCCTCATTATTCACTATTTATTTTTCTGTCCTATTGTATGTGAAACCTCTATCTCCCTGCAGAGGGTGTTCATAGTGTGAAAACAGCGAGCTCATGTTTAGCGACTGAAAAAAGAATTGTCAGTAAAAAGAACTGAGAGAATCATGTGCAGATATTTGAGCATTTAACTGTTACTAGAATTCCTTTCTGTGTAGAAGTATGTGCAAAAACTTATACTTCTGTCTGTATGACCTGAGAGCAGAAATAACCTCTCACAGCATGCAGTTATGAAATAACTCTTAAATTATGGAATAAATCATAGAATAAATCATAGAATCATAGAATCATGGAATCATAGAATCATGGAATCATAGAATCATAGAATCATGGAATCATGGAATCATAGAACGGCTTGGCTTGGAATGGAGTTTCAAGAGTATCCAGTTCCACCTCCCCTTCCACAGGCAGGGACGCCTTTCACAAGACCAGGTTGCTCAGAGTCCCATCCAACTTGGCCTTGAACACTCCAAGGTTTGGGGCACCCATAACTTCTCTGGGCAACCTCTCCAGTGTCTCACCATTCTCACAGTAAAGAATTTTGTCCTATTATCTAATCTAAACCTCCACTCTTTCAGTTTAAAGATGTTGGTTTCTTAATTTAGTAAAAAAAAAAAAAATTATCTGCAGTTTAAATACACATTGTTCTATTGCAACAATGAAACTGCTAGAGAGAAATGAGTGGATAAAGGCATTTAATGTGTTCAAATACCTGTACAGAAAGTAACTTGACACTTAGGAACAAATCCAGTAGAAAACACTAGGACACTCTTCTCCCAGGACTTCCACCTGCCACCATGACAGACATTTTGATCTTCTTATGAAACCTGATGGAGTTTCCTGAATGGTTCCCACAATGCTTCCAGACTTTGCGCTGCTTTGTCTTGCATGATTAACATATTTCTAAACTGGTTTATTAGAGGTTTGTTCTTGGAGGATATGGTCACCACCAGCTTGAAGAGGCTGCACTGCCACACACTGCATACAGCTGGTTGCAGATGAAGCTTCTAATTTCACTCAGTGCCTTATCCATGCAGCTGGAACTCATGCTGACAGTCCATGATGTAGTCCTGGTGGTTTTGACAGAGGAAAAACAGGAGGCCCAGCTGCTTCCATTAGATGGAGCATAAATTTGAGTAAACATCAGCAATCTCAATACAGTTAACAGTATATCAACAGTGGGAGTAAAAATTGATGGGAAAACCCCATAACTTCAACTCATGCGGTGTCTTGCTGAATGCAAAAGTGATTATCAGTTTCATCCTGAAAATAACTGCCCAAGCTGGAAGGTTTAGACATACATGTGTATATCTGGCTAGAAGGTTCTGAAAAATTTCCCTCAATTCTTGGCTGAGACCTGCCAAAATTTTTTTCTGATCACAAGAAAACCAGAAACAAACAGAACAAAAGCTTTAAGCGAAGCAGATACTACGAATGAAAGGGCTAATTGACTCCCACATCTGATAAATAGATAGATGGAAACTTTTCAAGTAAATCTTCTAGTGAGAATAGGCTTAGGCAACTCACCAGGGTAGTACCTTCTCCTTGAACTGCTTTGGCTGCAGCTGTGCAGTATCACATGCCAGGGAAGATGCATAAAGCCTCAGGGATCTTTGCGGGATGAGAATAGAAGCAATAAAACATGGAGCCAAACATACATTGCATTTGCAAGATAGGAAGATGGGGAAAGGGTCTAATTTTCAGCACCATGCAGTAGATCGACTTCCTCCCTGGTTAATAGGGGCAACACAAGTCTCAGCTCTACCAGAAAACTTGGGAGGCTGCAAAGCATCTGGCATTTTAGGCAGTTACTTGATCACCATTTAATATCTGAGGTGGTTGCCAAGTTCCCTTTGAGGGACTAAATTAGGGACTATTTAAGGAGTTTTCTCCATGGATATAGCTTTTATTAAAGCAACATGCATGACTAATTACAAAGTAATAAAAGCTGGAAACTGAAATTGATGAAAAAGCTGAAAAAAAATAATCTTTCAGTATTTCTTTTGACACAGTAAGTCCTGGGTAAGCAAACGTAAAATGAGCTTATGTCATCCTGAATAGAAGCATTTAGTGCATTGATGTTGATTATTGTGTGTTCTTTTGCCTCAAGCTTTCCTGTTTACACTGCATTTTTGCAGAAAGCCCCTGTACGTGTTTGTTAGCTGGGCAATGCTGAGAGCTGCAGGCTGAGAATCAGCCTGACATAGAGCTCTTCTCTGATTAATGGACTTTTGTAAGCACCTGCTTTCTGCATTGATGTCCCACAGAATGTCGAAGCAAGGTGACACAACAGCTTTGCTTTTGCCTTTGGGCTAGTGTCCAGGACCACCCAGCATGTGTGGATATTACCTAGATTGAACAGGTCGACATTTCTGCTCTTGGAGCAAAGTGGAAGCATTACTGTGAAAACATATCAGAGCTGTTTTGGAAGCACAGAGATTAATAGTAATATTACTGTCTTTTCTGCTGCTGTCTAGAAAGTAATGTCTCAGGACCTCTCTGTGATGGCATCTATCCCAATTTGTGCGCAGAGTAGTCCAAAACTGGTTTGATTATTGAAAGAGAAAATAGATGTGAAGAAGGAGGCTGAAAGCAGTTGGCACTGGAAATGGAGAGGCAGCCCATGGGCACTGCACTGCTGTGCCAGCATTGAACACTTGTGACATGGGCTTAGCCCTATGGGACTACCAAGTGTTTGCTCAGGGCTTTAAGCAGGTTTCAGTCCAGGTTTAAGTCTTAATGCTTCCTATGTCAATTAGCTTAAAGCTGGCTCTGCTACCTTAACAAAGTCTGCATCTGAACTGCAGTGTCACTCAGCCTGGGATGAAAGTACAGGAGTCAGAAACCAGATAAGTCTGAACCTAACAGGGAAAATTGAGACTAAGATGGGAAGATTAAGAGCTGGGGTTAGAAATGGCTAGGATAAGAAATCTGATGCAGAGGAGAACAGACCAAAATGAGCAGTGAAGAGATACTCTCTGCCTCGGTGTGATGCAGTAAATGTGCTATGCATGCTGAGCAATGCAGAAAACATGAAGTGATTCCTCTGTCAGTGATCACTGCTCATCCAAGGCACAGAGTGCACTCGTGCCCTGTGAATAGAGCTGTATCTGAGCATGTAATGAAAGAAAATGTCATAAAAAGTGCACAGAAAGAGGCTTCAGGAAGGCTCCACAGGGATCTTAATCAGCCTTTCTTGACTTTGAAGCAGAGTTGCCATCTACTGTATTCATTGTCACATCGTTTTTTGTCCATTATAAATTCCTGTGGACTATCAAGTGGATGCAAGTGAAAAAACTTGTGTCAGGAAGGATTTCTACATCTTTCATAGCACAGCATGGGAAAATAGCTGTACAAGCTTTTTGTGTCATTTTGTCCTGGAAGAGTTCCATATTGGTACGCACTAGAGGCAGAAAGTCAGAAAGTGTCTTATTGAATGGTAATAATGTAAGAAGATTTGCTTGGTGAATAAAAGCCTAATTGCCTAGAAGTTGAAGCTTTTTTTTTCTAATGGATTGTTGGAGGGCTTTTTGCGCTTTTTGGGGGGAGGGAGGTGAATGTACTGGTTTGAGAACAAAACCAGTGAGAGACTCTAAGTCAGAAATACAATTTATTAGGAAATAGGAAGAAAAGAAAGAAAGCTACTGACAAAGTCAGAATACAACCTGATAGCCTGTTGGTCAGGGTGTTGGCAGTAGTCCAGTGGTACTAGATGAGCCTGGTCTTCCTCTGAGAGTCCGGTGAAGAAAGGCACCTTGGTGCCCCAATTCTCTGGTTTTTATCCAGGTAGAGGGGCTCGGCTCCTCCCCCCTGGATGGAGCATTTTCCAATGAGATGATAAGCTTATCAGTGGACTCAATGGCCCATCAGCTTCTCCCCTTGGATGGAGCATTTTCCAATGGGATGATGTAAGCTTATCAGTGGACTCAATGGCCCATCAGCAGAAAACCCCTCCCTAGAGGGAGGATGGGTCGTGGGAGAAATAAGGAAATTGTCCTGCTGATTTCTTATCAGCTGGCTTATCAACACAAGATTGCATCACTTCCCCTCATTCCAGTTCCAGCAGATGGTGATAGAATAACACACTTTTGATTACATTTTGTACTGTAACCCATGACAGTGAATTATTTATCTTTTCACCTTCTAAAACATATACTGTAGTAGTAGACGTGATAGCATCTGCCTTTCTTGCACAAATTTTTTTCTTAACGTGTATTAAATCTGCTGATCAGTAACTCGCCGAGTTCAGTGATACATTTGATCTTTATCCTATGGCTGAGGTGCTAAATTCAAACTTCTTTTACTGATATAAGCACAATGAATGCAGGTAATCTGCTAACTACTCTCTGATAGCCTATGCTATCTACTCTTAATCTATGTGAGAGTAAAGCCTGATCTACCGTTACACATAACATCAGCAGTATGAATAGATGTGACATTTAAATGAAAAATGAGACACTTTGAATGCTTTTCAGTAGCTTGTAGAAAAGTGCAGTACATATAATAAAAGAAAGGAATTTCCCCCTGCATTTCTAAAATTTTCATGACAGGCAATGTCATATAAAACTGCTGACCTTTATCCCCAAATATTGTCTATGTGAGAATTCAGCTGAATCTGTTGGCATATGGAAGTCAATAAAACATGATAGTATAATTACATTGTTAATTTGCTTTCCAGAATTTTGTGAAAGACCCTCCCTAGAAGACTCTTACCAGAAGACAGAATGTAAGATAGGGCAAGGTATCTTGAACAGGTGCAATGCTCAATGCATATATCAAATTGTTACGAGGTAACAGATGTGTATTTCATCTTCTTAAAAAGTGTCTATGTACTTATTAACTTCAAGTCCTTTCAAGGTCTTGTCTTCCCCAGAAGGACAGGTATCAGTGAAAATACACAGGCCCTTAAGGTACAGAGAACAGAGATGCTGCATTGAAACAGCCTCCAAGAATCCATTTATATCCCATAAGTTCCCCTTTTCTCTGTTTTCCTGATGATCCTGATGGCCCTTAAATCTCCATCCAGTTTTCCCATAATTTTCCATGACAAAATTCCAGCAGTCACTATCACTTTTCTTCTAAGGTTTCTTGATAGTTAATTTCTTCTGTGGTGCTTGCTAAGCAAGTAACACTGTTGAGCTGCTGCTGCTGGTTCATGGGATGTAGAAGCATGGTCATCTTGGCTTGTAGCTCTGTAATCAACTGACTTTTCAGTTTCACAGATTAATTTATTAAAAAAAATTTTAAAAAGGAAAAAAGAAACCACAGTTTTCTAAGTGTTCTCAACAAAGACAAAACAAAACTCAGTTTTTGTCTGAAAAGGATTTCCAGGTAATTCCAGGAGGACAATGATAAAAGAGGCTTGTGTTCCCTGAAATTAAATTGATATCTAAGAAAAAAATAATATAAACTAAGTCTTTCAGAGTCAAAAGCAATGGGAAAAATGTAAAATGACACACTGGCACATTTTAACTTGCTTTGAAGTTGTATTTCAGTTCTAGAGAATTCAACCCAATCTGATAAACTCAAAATAAAACTGTTCAAGATCAGTCTTTCCATATACTTTCCAGAGTGAAAAGTGCTCTATGGAAAATTCGAATCAGCTGGAGTTCATTGGTGCATTTTCTGTTATCCATCTTTTATCTCATGCTTCTTTTGTTATCTCTTTGAAGCAGAGCTGTCTATACATGGTTAGATAGCAGACAGAAAGATGGGGTATTATTCTCTTACTGGGGCTTGTGTGCCTACTGTAATGGTTTAAAATTGCCAATTTGAAATTTTCTGGCCAATGCACCAAAGAATGTTGTGGGTTTAGAGCTAGCCAAAACTTACCAGCTCACTTATTTTCTGTTGTGAGATATGATTTTAGAGGAAAGGAAAACACAGGCTTAAACTTAAGACTATAAGGAAAATTTATTAACAAAACAAACTAAAAAAGAAAATGAAAAGGAAAAGTCCAAATGAAACTTCCAGAACACTTCCCTCCCCTACTTACTTATTTTCTTTCCCACCTGACAACATAAAACAAAATCTGGGATTTTTAAAATCAGTTATCAGTTCTACAATAATCTTTCTCAAATTCACATAGGGCAAGGAGTCTTCTTTTTCAACACCCTGGAGATATGTCCACAAGAACAGCTCTCCGTGGCTTGCATCTTCACAAACAGCAGCTGCCCGGTTTAGAAAAAACTCTGCTGTTGTGAAACTCCTCCCATTTTCTTTCATTGAGTCAATGGGTCATTGTCAACTTATGGGGTGTCATTTTTAAA
>VWYI01022603.1:30534-54193 GCA_013399455.1 Anthoscopus minutus
TCAGGCCGGGCCTCCCTCCACTCACAGCTCTGTCACCTTCAGCCACCAGAAACCAAAGAGGGAGAGTTCAGAGTTGCCCGGGCTTCACAGTGAGTATTCACGGGGGTGGACCTTGACTCTGAATAGCTTACACAGGTGTCAGTTCTCAGAACTAAACAGTCACTGGCTCTCTCTGAAATTCCCAAGAGCCTCTTTCAGGAGAACTATTTCCGGGGATGTCTTTCCTTTCCTTCCTCCCCAATACCAACCCAGGTCAAACCAGCACACCTACCTAAAAAGAAACAAAAGAGTGGGATTTCCAACACAGTGTTAGAAATGCCCTATTTATGGTCCTAAGTTTTACACTATGTTCAGTTTAGATTGCTAAGGCACTACAGTTTCCCGTGCTGCATTACTGAATTTATCACCCTCCCAGCCAGCCCCAAGAGAGAGGCAATATTTCTTCCTCCCAGTCATATCACTGCATAAATTTCCAAGCATCCAAAAACAATCTCTGGTCACCAGAGTTTTGCACCTATGCTACCAGCAGAAGCAAGAAGCCAAGAAACACTCAAGAGTACAAAGAGCGTGGACAATGATCACTTCAGCAAGGTTTGACCAAAGGCACTCAATTTACTTTTTATTACAGTAACATTTTTTTATTTCACATATATTAATTATCAGACTCATTCTTACCTCCTCTTGCTTGCCTGATTATTTTGATCCTCTATTTGATCCTGGCCCATCTGGAGGTGGATTTCCAGAGTTGCAGTTATCCTTCATTTTGTGTAGTCATTTACAATGATGATACATGCCTCTCAGCTCTGCTCAGAATACAATGGTACAAACGCAGTAGAGAAAGGTGGATTGCATTTCACACCTGTTGTCCAGATATCTTGCAACTCTCAGTGCCCCTTCAGAGAAACTAAGGTCAGATGTGATAAAGACATCCATTGCTTTGCCTGCAGTGCTGGTGAGGAAACCCCATCTCATTTGTCACATGAAATTCCCGGTCCAATTTCCACGCGTGCAGTGTTCCGGCAGCGAGTGTCCTTTACTCAGTGGTGGTGAAGGGCTGCTACTCACACAGGGCAATAAAGTTATATGTGCCTGGCACCTTGACTGGGCTGCTCACAAATTGTGTACATGCAAAAAGCATTTTTGCTAGCTTGTGGCTTAGCACACAACTCTGTACTCATCTTGTGTACAAGGCTGTGTCAAGATAAACAGGATATGTTTAGTCCTGCAGAAAAAGCCCAGGGAGATGCGCTAATAATGCTATTAAATACCTCCCAGTTCTTTCACTGTTGAAAACATTTCCAGTGAGAAACAAACTGTTGTAAAGATAAATTGGTACACCAGTGGGTGTCTCAGAAGGGTTTTTTTTCCTCTAAAATACCCCCTCTGATCTGCTTTGTATCTGTCATTACATACTTTTCAGAGCAGGGACTGCAACATGGCTTTCCCATTTCCACCCAGCAGAAGTCACCCTCTCCCCATTTTTTTCCCTATTTAATTAAGCGTATCCAAGGGAAGAGCTCCAAAAGAAGAAATTAAGAGAAGCCTGTTTCAGATGTCCTAAACTGCTGACAAAATTACTTTTCTGAGAGTTAACATGAACTTGGATAAGCCAAATTCATATTCCCATTCTGAGTCACACGGAAGGAATTTGAATGGATGGAAGAAGAGCAGAGTAACTGTAGGAGATAGTGTATTAACAATTGAAAAACAATAGTATTTTAGGGGGGAATAAAAAGTAAAAGCCCTGTGTTTGAAATAACTTATTTTCTTCTTTCAAGGTGTATGTGACCTCAGGAATTGAAATTTTGGAAAATATATCAACACATTGGAAGTGAGAGGTAGAAGAATGATTTTCTGCTTCAGAATCTCCTAGGCAATATTTGAGTTCAAATTGCTTCAGTCAAAAAGCAAGGTAACTGATATTTAATTAAGTGTAAAACCCACATGACAAATAATCTTCTAAGTCTGATCTGGAAAGGCCAATTATCCCAATCCAAATAGAGCACATACATGTTCAGGACTTTGAGAATGGTATTAGGTCAAGGCAATTCAAAATTGTTAATTTCATTCTTGTCAGGAAAATTACAAACCTGCAATTTTTTAAAAAGTTGAACAAATGAGGTAGTGGCCAAAGTTTAATTAGAAATTATGTACCTGATCAGTTTTTGATAACAATAACCAAAATTTTGTAGACAAGGAAAAAAAGGGGAAAAAAAGAAAAGAACAAAAACCTTAAAATTTGACATAAGTAGAATGGTTTTACTGAATACACGTTTAATTTCAGTCCTAGTCAGAGATTCCATCACTCATCCTGGAGTGAATCAGTGTGTCAGTATAAGGGAAGCAAACCTAAGGGGAGGGAGGTTTTACAAGTCATCCCCACACATCATGTTGAAAAACATATCCCCTTGCTGCATTTACAGTGCTATTCCATGGAAATAACAGTCAACCCTTTCTTAAGAAGAAGAACAGGGTTTGAGTCTGGACGTGTGTCCTGGTTTTGCCTGGAACAAAGTTAATTTTCTTCTTAGTAGCTGATACATACAGTGCTGTGGTTTTGGGGTTTAGTATGAGAATAACATATTGATGTTTTGGCTGTTCCTAAGTGCTGGTTACCCTAAGATAAGGAATTTTCAATGTCTTGTGATTTGTTGATGACCAGTTGCACAAGAATCCAGGAGGGAGCGTGGCCAGGACAGCTGACCTGATCTGGCCAAATGTGTATCCCATTTCACAGAAGGTCATGCTCAGTGTATAAACTGAGAGAGTTTCCTGGAAGGTGGATTATCACTTTTAAGGGATGTTTGGCCACTGATCAGCAGGTGGTGAGCAACTGTGTTGGGTACCTCTTGTTTTTCTTGGGTTCTGTTACTTTCACCCTCTCTTTATCTTTTCTATTACTATTGTACTATTGTATTGCACTATTATCATTATTATTATGAGCATATTTATTATCATTATAATATTTTGTTGCCTTTATTAAATTCTTCATATCTCATCCCATGAGGTTTATTTTTTCTTTCTCCACCCTTCTGGCATCAGGGTGACAGGCAATGGGAGAGCAGCTGCATAGTACTTTGTTGCTGGCTGGGATTAAATCACAAAAACATATGACCAAACTAAAGTAACTGGCAAGTTTTCTTTTGTTCTAGGATTTTACCCTTTAATAATGATGGGAAAACAATAATCATAACAATGATGACAATTAATGCCCAAGAAGGAGGTGGAACAGGACGAGCTCATATAACTTATTACCTACTGCTCTTCCTGCATCAGAGCTTTTTGAGCTCAGGGATTTTCCTGGGAATTCCAGGATTGTTCTGTTTAATAACTGGCAATGGTTCTCTTCAAAGCTGGTTCCAGGCTCTGCTTATATCCACAGAAACCTCTCCCCTTTAGGGGTGCCACAAGCCTGCTACACACTGATAGACAAATAACTTTATTTTGATAATTTCAAACCTGGTTTTCACTAGTTTCCTTTAAAGCCTGTAAAAATTGTACCTGACCTCTGCCCTATGGCAAGAAATTCTGGGTGAAGGGGTGGCCACAATAATAGGGAGGCCTGGCTTTTGTTTGTAATATTTTTTTTTCCATCTGGAATTCATTTCTACCACAATGATTCTTTCACTCTGACTAGGGGTTATTTTAGAATAGTATATAATTTTTTGCTATTGGACTTGACCTGTTTTCTTCCAAACCTCATTTGACAGAAGAAAAAGGGGCGTGCTACATAATTCATTAGATACCAGAAGTACATTAAAAATATATTTAACAAGAACTAATCCCACCAGGAAATCAGATAACAGCTCACTTCCTCAGAGCAATCTTGATGGACTAGGCCTGTATTTAAATATTTGAGACTTTCTTTATATTGATTGTGGAAAAAAATGGTTCATCATGCTGCTTATGCTCAAAAAAGTCCCCCAAAGAAAACAAAATACAAACCAAACCAAAACAAACCCAAACCAACAAAATAAAACAAACACAAAAAACAACAAACCAGAAAAAAACCTCACAAAACCCTGTGACAAGTTCAGCTGAACAGTAGGAACTTAATGGACCCAAATAAAAATTGCTGTACTCAAACTCAGAATACATGTACCTTCAGGCAGCGATCTTAAGAAAAACTAGTTTGTTGAAATATTTAGTGAACATGGCAGATCCTGGATGAAACCTTTTTTCATCTGCTCAACTCCAGATAAATGACATGCAGAGGTAACCTGTGCTTGGAGGTAAGGGCTTGTCTTCCCACAGAAAGGCCATACAGAGAAGTGAGTGATGTGGCAATTGCCCTGGAGCTTGTGGTTGAAAGGTGAGCTTGCTAAGCACAGAGGGCTTACTTTGAGTTCCCACAGGGGAGCAACACTGCCCTGTGTCAGTGAAGATATCTATAGCAATTCACTGTATGCTTTGAGAAAAACTGTCCAGAGATCTCCAGAACCTATCTTAACATCAGCCAAACATAAACTATTGATCACTGTGCTGTTTAGATCTCTTCCCTGTAACTCTTTGGATTTAACAAGAAAACATACTAGGGTATATCTGGAATACAGTCACATGGATGTTTTCAGAGGAAATGTTTTCAGAAGAAATGTTATTTCTTCTCTTTGTTTTTTAACTTTTATTTCTGTCAAGAAATGTCAGTATGAAAGAAATCAAAGCATCCTGTAGCTTTGTGTCAGTTTGTGGATCAGTTCAAGAGAAGCAAGGCAATTTTCCCAGGGAAATTCTCTCTGTTCTCCTTCCTGTCTGATATGCCCTCCTCCACCCTGTCTAAAAGGCAGATGCTAAGCCCAGAGTCTGGCAGCCATGGCCAAGAGACTTGGGGTTTTTATAATACAATAGGATGTCTTCTATAGGTGAGAAGGGAAAGAGGTCAACAAGGGTAACCTCATTCCTTTTAGACAGAGTATGAAATATCTCTGGGATTTTTTCCTATGGTTTTTGAAAATGCTCAGAGCATTTTGGCCTATTATTCTCATTTGTTAGAGTGTGAAGCTTTTAGGCAGGAGTGAGTGTGTGAGAGTGGTGGAAGCATAGCCCTGGAGAAGGCTAGAGGAGAATGAGGAATGGATTCCTTATAGCCTAGCAATTTGAAATCCTTAATGAATAAATTATTTCTTTCCTTCCCAAGAACTTGTCCTGCAGAACACATTGCTCTGCAGGAGCAATAGTCTCAGATCAATGGCCTATCTGAGACGATGTACATTTTCAAATCCTAAACCAGATATTTAATTACAAGGCATTTCCATTTCAATTACATTCATGCGTCCCATCAATACTCCTAACTTTTCATCAATATTTCCTTTTCCACTCAGTCTGAGAGGTGCAGGCCTTTACGAAGAGTTATTTTAGCACTTAGGTAACTAAAGGAAATGACCAGAGCTTCAAAAGTGTTTCAGCCTAACTCTTACCCATTAAAAGCAATGGTAGCTGCTATATATTGCAAAATGATGAGACCTCCACTGGTTGCCTTCATAGAAAAGGTCCCATCATTAACTAGTTATGGTTAAGACAGGAGAAGAAATATATTGCACAGTGGAGAAAATATTAAAAATGCCGGTGTTTCATGCAAAACAAAACAAATTATTAGCTTTAGGTTTTTCCTAGGCCTGTCACTTATTGTGTAGCATAAATATAAATTTGAAGTACAAAAACCAGATTGCAATTAAAAAAAAACACAACAAAAACAACCATCATGGAATAGAGTTCCAACTCTAGATAAATTTAAATTTCAATTTTAATACATTTTAATCAGATGAAAACTGCAAGTAATCAAAACTGCTTAGTATGAGTAACATTTGAGGGTTTTATTGTTTGCAATATATATATTAAATGAGATAATAGCAAGGAGTCCTTGTTTTTAAGAGATGCATCAGGTATTGAGCCATTTCTTTCCATGAGCAGTTTTCCCATGATCAGATTTTCACTGAAATTTGATCATTTCCTATCAAAATCTTGTTTATTTGGAAGCAGTTTATCACTACTGAGTCTAATTGGTATTAGATAAGAGAGCTGAAGGTCTTGCTTTGCAACAACAGAAACAGATATATTTCTGAGGTCTATTAAAAACACTCTTTAGTTCACAGCCACATACCACATTTCTCTTACTCTTTGCAAATCTTTTATGTAGATGACACAACTGAAACAGCAAAAGTGAAAAAGTACAGTTTGTGAATTTGTTTTTATTTTTTAAATTTAGCCTGTGTCCATTTTATCTTCCCCATAAAATGTGTATATTTTGTTCCCTAGCTGCAGTTCTGGGTCAAGGAATTGGTGGCTGTGACTCTAAATGCTATTATGAAGTTAGCCAAGATGTGATTTTTTTTAAAAAAAGTAAAAAGGCGTACCTCTGGGTTTGAGATGTGATGGAGAGAACATTAAGAAGATGTGAACTTAGCCTTACACTATAATCAGGCTTGGTCAGACATAAATTTTCAAATGAATTACATTTATTGGTTGTAGTTTCACATTTTAATGTGAACTATATAATGAAGATATATCTACAATTCATTTTATTTAATTATTTAATGAAGATTCAAATCACATTAACCAAATTCCATCTTGGTCCCCATCCCTATTTGGTGAGTATGTACCTTTGGAGTCACCTTACTAGTAGACTGGAACTTGATTTATGGTTCCAGTCATGCAAATAATTAGTACGACCAGTGGTAATAAAACCATTAAAGCTAATTACCAATTGAAATATTTGCAGCAACAGAGCCCCAAATCCTTAGACATATTACTTAGTTTTCTCACTGTTATTCAGCCTTCTTCAATAATTTTGACTGTAAAATGGAGTTATTTTCAGCAATGAAGGATGAAATATAGTGTTAGGAAAATCCATATGTTCTTTCTCTTAGTGTCAATTTTTAGTTTTTAGTATGAATCACATATGAAGCATGATCCATCAGAATACCTTTAGCCTAGTAATGTTCCTGACCATTCAGTGATCTACTACATCCTCTTGCAGAAAATAATTTGATTTCTAATGGGTAACCACAACTCTTTATGGATATGAGAAGCAATTTCCTGACATGCTAAATGTAAGAGTCCAGAGAGAATTAGATTTCCAAGACCAACTGCTATAACCCTAGAATAAATTCAAAATACTTCCATCGACACCTACAAGAGATACCAATTTCCATGACCCACCATTTGTACTTTGTGTCCAGAATGGCACTGTATTTTTTTCTCTTATATTTCAGAAGGCTGTTGATTGACTGTCGCTGCCATAAGATATTCTGGAATACATAGGTTTTGGTTGTGATGAATCCTACTAGAGCAGTTTCGGATCATCCATTGTCTCAGAGACCTTTACAGTCAGACACATAATGTCTGAGATGCAATGCTTTATGAGCAAAACAGAATCAAAGAAACACAGATTGATTTGGGTCAGAAGAGACTTTTGAAGGTCATTGCAGTGTCATAGGATGGCTTGGTTTGGAAGAAACCTTCAAGATGATCCACTTCTAAATGCCTCGCCATGGGTAGGGACACTGTCAACTAGACCAGGTTGCTCAAAGCCCCATCCAATCTGTCCTTGAATCCTTCCAGGGATGAGGCATCCATCATTTCTTTGGGTAAACTGTTGCAGTGCCTCACCTAATTTTTAGGTGAATTTAGAATTTTTACCTCATGTGTGATCTAAACCTACTTTCAGTTTAAAACCAAATTCCTTGTCCTCTCTTTATATCTCTTTATAAAAAGTCCTGTTCCATCTTTCTTCAAGGCTCCGTTCAGGTACTGAAAAGTTACAGTTAGGTCACCCTGAAGCATTCTCTTTACCAGGCTGAAAAATCCCAGCTCTCTCAGCCTTTCCTCACAGGAGAGGTGATCCATCCCTCTAATTATCTTGGTGGCCCTCCTCTGGACTTGCTCCAGCAGGTCCATGTCCTTCCTGTGCTGTGGGCCCCAGAGCTGGATGCAGGGTTCCAGGTGGGTCTCACCAGAGTGGAGCAGAGAGGCAGAATCTCCTCCCTCCCCAGCTCCCCACACTTCTTTGGATGCAGCCTAGGGCACTTTGGCTTTTTGGGCTGTGAGTGCCCATGGCTGGGTCATGTCCAGCCTCTCATCCACCATCACCCACAAGTTGTCTTCGGCAGGGCTTCTCTTGACTTGTCCATGCTCAGCCTGTGTTGATAGCTGTCCTCTAATTCAACTCTCCAGTTCAAGCAGGGCCACCAAACAGCAGGTTGCCCAGGATCATGTCCAATTATGTTTTGAGTACCTCCAAGGATGGAGACTTGGCCACTTCCTTGGGTAACCTATGCCACAGTTTGAGAACCCTCATGGTAAAAAATAATTTTCTTCTGTGCAGTTGGAATATGATTTGTTCTAATTTGTGTCTGTTACCTCTCGTACCATCAGTGGCCACTACTAAGAATAGTCTGGCTTCCCCACCATCATTTGTTCCCATCAGGTATTTCTAATCAATGTACATTGATCAGGTGCCTTTAAGTCTTCTCTCAGCTGAGGAGTCCCATCTCTTTCAGCCTCTTCTCACATGGAAAAAAAGAAGGAAATTTTCCACCTATCATCTAAAAAATTTTGGAAGGTTTTCCTAAATAAGAAATTTGAGACATTAGTTTTGATCTAGTTTTCCTCATAAGCTATGCAATTTCAGTTCAGTGTGCAAGTGCCAGATTAAATCATTAACAGGGTTTTAGTTTGGCAGTTTTTGTCAAGAAGCTCATCAGAGCACTATGTTGCACATCTGGAGATTTCACATACAGTTTGCCCAGGCTGGATGCATAAAAGCACAGTGGTGGCAGATCAATGCCGTGGTTACTGTTCAAGCTTTGTGTGCATTGACAACTTGTACAGTGTCCAGAATTTCCAGGCTGTTTTGATCAAAAGCTAATGAAACAGACACAAAGATGGTGCAAGGAATAACTGTTGGGAGAATCTGCCAAGGTCTTGCTCTTGATGGGAAGGTGTTGGTAGTGAGAACCACATGTAGTGGGATATCGCTCATTACTAGCACAGAAACCAAAGTAAGAAGGTGCTAATGTCTATCATCAAGGACTAAGGTAGGCTGTAGCTGAAAATAAGCATTGATTTCCCTTGCCAAAGAAAACTCTTTCTCCACAGTTTCTCAACATAGAAAACAAAAGTGACATTTGCTACAATTATATAATTTTTGATGCCTTAATTTGTGAATCAGCCTTGCTGGGCAATGGACAAATCTGTGCTGCTTGGCTTGTAGATGGCATTAATTTCCAAAATGTCAGCTAATACTTGTGTCCCAATTTTAAGTATTTTTTTTTCTATAGCTGGTAATATTTCTAATTAAATGACACTACCAGTGTTTAGGAAGCTGCCACAGCTGACAGAAGTGTCTTCCTGGAGACATCATGATAGCCCTCTTGACAAATGTGCTGCATTCCTTTGCTCTGTGTTTGCTTATTTTGATCATACCTTTCAAGTCTCAGGGACTGACATTCCCTAGCCCTGCAATTTGAAAAGAAATTAAAAGCCTGCAATACATTATGTGCACATAAATCTCTGATCTCTCTGAGCCTGCAAAAGATTAGTGGTTGTTCAAATTGTTTCTGAGCCTCTTTGTCAGTTTTGTTTGTGGCACTGCAGAGCCTGTGAGCCCCTGTCACTGATCAGGACATTTACTGCACTGATGGCTGTACAAACCCCAAACTGGAAGGTGGTCTGTGACTCTGAATCCCATAGATCACTGTGGGAATCAGGGACACAGGGAATTTTTCTCTGCCTGTCCTGAGCTCTCCTGACCCCCAGGAAAGTTCCTCCTTTTAAACCCCGTCCATGGAAAAAGCTTCCAAGGCTTTTTAATGGCCCAGAAGCAACCAGAGTGTGAATTAGATAGTAGTGTAGTTGGTAGCTGTTGCTTGGTGGAAGATGTGATTTTAGATTTTATATGGTAGGGATGTAAGTGAGGATTCGAGATAGAGGATTGTAGGTGTTGCCTCAGTTTCCCTTCTTCTTCACTGACTCCATGTTCTGCAGTGTTGGGAGCACAACCTCATTGGACAGAATTGGCCACAGTGCTGCTGTTACGTGAGCAGACAAATAACCAGTTATTGGTAGTAAAGTAATAACAACAGACATTTAGAATACACAGAGTTAAATCATCGGTTTGCTTGTTTTGTGTAAAAGAGGACATTTTGGCTTCTTGAAGCAGGATTTGCCTCATGTTTGCAAAGGGTGCAGAGCCTGTATCACCCTTGGCTTGGAACTCATGATAAGAAACAATAAACAACCTCTGGAGACCAATAGGTTCCTCTGCATCATTTATAAGTGAGGCTGGCACTTTTGGGGTTGCAGAGCCAAAGCAACCCCCGTGTTGGGGGGAAAACTGACATGTCACAAAGACACCAAGCTCTCTTCATCCTAGAGAAGTTTACCCTGCAAGCACAGGTTTCTGTCTCCTTATGTTTCACTATACATGAGCTAGAATATTTTTCAGTACAAGGTGGTAAATAGTCTACGTATTACAGGTGACACTTTTGTATGGCTGAAAATATGAAATTCAGAGATAAATACTTTTTTACAATTTGCTAGTGGATACCTGTACCCAGACTACCTGTAAATCAAACAGTGTCATTCTTTCATGTCTCCTTTTGCATGACAAAATACTTGACTCTTATTTTCCAGATTGTGAACAGTGACATAGAGAGATAATGTCCCAGCTCCTTCAGGGAATATATTTCAGTGCAAGTGTGGATTTCAGTAATTTTCCCAGCCTGCAGGGAGCAGCAAACTGCAGCTTCCCAAAGTCTAGGTTAATAATGTCCTACCAAATATAATCTGCTCCGTTCACCCTCAGCATTTTTCTACAGATAATAAAGAAAATACCAGTGAATAAAGCTGCCATAGCTCAGTCCAGGAAGAAAGATTTTATTCCATCAGATAAAAAGAATGTCTATAGTCTCCCTCTCAGGTCCTGCTAACTAATCTAAGATAGCAGCGGAATTTTTTATGTGCCACACTATTTTCTCACTAATCTTATTTTAAGAAAAGTAACATAATGAGCATTTATTTGGGACATTCAGTATACTTTTCTTAAAGCCAGACAAAAAAGGAAATATGATACTTGTTTTATTTCTACTTTAGCACTTTATCTGACAGCTTGACATAAGAGCAGATATAAGACCATAGCTCTGTGTAAGATATTAATCTTAAATGATCCCAAAACAATTTTCTTCTCTAGATTATCTAATTGTCTAATTGGCAAGGTTGGATCCTGTGTACATAAATAGTTTGGAGATGCTATTATTGTATCAGGGCAGTATTTTTTTTCTGGAATCTATTTTAAATGCTTTTATTAATTAGTTCTTTGGGCTTTTTTTTCCAAGTTGTTTTATGACTCTTTGGAAACTCTGAATTCTCAAGTGCCATCTCCTGACAATGAATTCTGGAACAGTGACCAACAAAAAGACATACCACTTGAATGACATTTGAACAAACTACTGCCCCAGAAAAATAAAAAGTTCTTGATGAGTGTGTCTCACAGTCTTGTAACTGAATATTTAAGTAGACTTTCGAAAGTAGTGGGTTCACAGTAGCCCAATGAGTTGCCATGATGGTTCTGAAGGTGTCACACTGTGACCCTTTACCATGAGTTTGATCAGATTACAGGCTGTGTATACGGACATCATATGAGAGCATTCAGACATATATAAATATGAGAACAGCCCTTATGAACTCAGTACAATAATTTATGCTTTTTAATTTGGGATCACAACATTCCAAACCTGGTGATGCAAGTACAGTTATCCTGATCCCCTCCTTAATATGTACCAGAAGAAAAGTACCAGGAGTAGGTATGAAACCACTGGAAGCTGCAAGCAAATGCTAAAGTGTTGGGAATTCATTAAAAAACAACTCTTACATTTTGGATATGAACTTTATCCAATGAACTGGATAAAGTTCATTGACTGTATTTTTCTGTTTCTGAAATCTCTTAAGTTTTGTATGTTCCAAGTGTCAGGTAGGTTTCTGAAACCCTAGAGCAAAAGAATAAGATGTAAGCTTCACATTCTCTCCTCATCATATGTTAAGGTCTTTTTCTCAGTTGATCTCAACTAGAGTTATAATTTCTTTAGTTTTGTCTGGAATTGCTACTGTGGTGTTTTTCTGTAGTTCTTTATTTTAATACCAAACTTTGTAGTGTTTGTTCTTTTCTATTAACAGATTTATTGAGGTGTTATGATGCCTGCAACATCAGGCTTTTGTTCCTGATGCCTCAGCATGCTGTTGACATCCCAAGTATTCCTTATGTATCAACTCCTTCGGGTTGCTTGGCCCCCTGTGCCAGGCACCACTGGCTGCCTGGGGCAAGGAACAGGCTGTCCTGCTCTGTTGTGTGGTCACTGCCACTTTGTCCCTTGCCACCTGCCTTGCCAGCTCACGGCACCACCATGCCTGCCTCTGCAGGAAGGGGTCTGGGTAGGTGCATAGAAGTGAGAGGAGTCAGGGAGGCTGGGAGTCCAGTAAAGGGAAAATACTTAGACAAATTAATGAGGAGTTGTTATGAGACGCTGTCACGGGGTAAGAACTGTGTTGCACCATGGAACCGGCTATTTGAAGTGCAAATCTCTAAGCTTTTGTAGTCTCATCTCTTAAACACCCTAATGACTTTCTGCAGCAGTCTGTCTCCTCCAGCCACTGTTCAGGAGCCCCGTGCCTTCCTGCAGGGATTGCCCTTCCTCTGCTCAAGGCTTTGCAGGAGCTTGCTGCAGGCTGGGAGCCCACAGCTGGATCTGTGGGAGTGCTGGAGCTGTGCCAAGCACTGTGGAAAACGGGAGGCATGGAAAAGTGGTGCAGAGCACTCAGACCTGATCCAGAGTTTCCTGAAATCAATGAGATCCCCTCCTGTGCTTGGCCTCACAGCTCTGGGGTGATCCCAATGGGTTACCTGTCTGGGAGCAACTCCACTTTCACAGAGCCTATGTCAGGACCAGCTATTTTTCTCCTGTTGTCACTACATATTGGTGGAAAGGAGTCTAAGACACACAAATAGCCTGTCTGGATTGCACAGCCCTGTGACAGTACACCCTGAATCGTAGTTCCCTCCCTAAGCACAGGCAAGAGAAATACATAGACATTAGCTGCAATTCGTTTTCCCATACAGCAGATGGAGTTTTTTATTTAAAATAGCTCAGTATTCTGTCAGAGAAAGGAGAGATGGCAAAACCCCAGCTAAAACACTGGAGCCAAGCACCCTTGAACATGGGAAAGTTGCCTTCTGGATCCAAGTGTTGGAGGGCTCTGGCAGGCCCACCTACTTCAGGAACAGATGTGAGTAATTAATATTTGACTTGAGCTAGCTGATCAATCCTAGATAAATTGCTTGAAGGTTAATCACAGGATTCTGAGTCACTTTTATTTTTATTTTTACCTGACTTCTTGTGGGATTTCTGCCACATGTGAAAGGAATATAAGGACTTTGATGTGCGAAAAAACTACATGGGGGGAAATCTCACTGCCATCATGAAGTGTTTGGTGATGGGAAAGGTAGTGATTAGGTATCAAAAGTACTCAACAAGTCTGTATACAAAAATATCTCTTCTTGGACGGATTTATAGAGGAAAAATCAAGAGCAGAATAATTGTCTTATGCATTCTAGAATGTGAATCACTAATATCGCTGCTAATTGGTCCCTGGCAGATTTATTCAGATGCATACCCCTCTGTTTATGCTTTGGGTCTGTCTCTTTTCCCTCCAGGTGTCATTCATACACTATTATCTGAGGTCACATGAAGCAGTGTTGTTAGCTAATAGACAGCTGTTCACCGATGGCTGAATGTCAATGTGCATAAAAAAGAATATCATTGTCTCCTTTGCTCATGTGTACAAGTGTGGATTCTCTGAAATCACTCCAGCTGTGCTGGAGTTAATCCAGCCAGGTATTTAATCTAGAAAGTACATTGGCATCATTTAGATGCAAAGTGCTGCTCAAAGATAATTCATTATCAATACATTACAGTGCTTCTGGCCAATTGCTTAGTGCTAGATATCTCTAAAAGTAAATTATTACCATAGAATATACAGTAACCACTTCAGTTTATGTTTGCAAATTACCATGAGAGCTAGTTGAAATTCTACTCTAACTATAACTTATTCTGTTGTCCTGGGAATTTTTCTTCAGTTGAAGTAGACTTCTGTTCTGTTTTAAGCCTTACAATCTCCATAAATCTTACAGATTTTTTTTTCTTTAATTGTAATGGTGCTTGTAAATTATTAGCAAAATCCTGCAATTTAGTACTGGTCTGCAAATATGGTAAATGCAATGATGACCTAAACCCCAGACAGGGGAAGGACAGTGGGCCTAAGAGTATTGTTCTTACTAATAGCTCTTTTTATTTACTTTTTCTCAGTAATATTTGTTGATCTGCCCTCAGGTACCAATAGTTTTACATGTTAAATAGGATTTCATCAAAACCTCCACAGAATGAGTGGTAGATCTGCAAGGTAAAGCACTTGTAAGTAGTGCCAGAGGTAACTTTGGCTGTACAGTCAAAGATTTGCACTTTGTGAGGCTGCACTACAATCTTTCAAATAATGGCATCATCACACTCTAGTTTTTGCTCAAGTCACTCAGTCTTATCAAAAAGGACAAAATTGTTCATGCTCTGAACTCAGAGTGGTACCCAAAATAATTTTTACCCCCTTAGCTTTGTATCCACTTGGACAGCTCTCAAATGTCAGGCCAGGAAAAATCAGGGAAAGGTAGGGAAAACAGTGAGAGAGATGGATAGGATGTACCATTTTCTTTATAGGGCCCATGCTAAGCACAAAGTGTCCCTGAGGAGTTTCAACCAGGACAAGCCCTCTGCCATCTGTGCTGATGGTGAGGCAGAAATGCTGATGTGCCCATTTCCTTACTCCACAAGGCAGTGTCCTGCCAGAGCTGATGCCCTGGAGAAGCATCCCTTGGGCTTTATACACAGAAAGCAGTGACAACCCATTATTTGTGGAAGGGCCACCATTTCTTGTCCTCAAAATTGTGGCCTGTGCATTGCTGGTGTGCCCAGCCTCTCTACAGAGTGGTGAGAGAAGGAGGGATGTCAGCTTTCTTGGGGAAAGTGCTGGGGCTGTGTGTGCTCCCTTCCTGTCATCCCTCATCCATTGCCATACTTTTTCAGGCTGCACAGGAAGAGTTTGAGAGCTGCCAGTGCAGCATAGGACACAATTTGGGGATCCCATAATTGTAATGTCGTGTAGGTATATGTAATGGTATCTGAAGCCTGCAACATCACCCTGCACTTGGTTTTGCTGAGACCTACTGGTAATTGCTCTCTCTTTAGAGTCAGGGGATGATAACCTTCACCACAGATGGCTGCAAGTTTAAACCATTTATTTATACCTCTCTGGAGGTATTTGAATTTGACCTCAGATACTCTGACCCTAGAATCCAGACTGTTCAGGTTTAGCAGTGACTTGAATTCAGCAAATTGTCTCATGTGAGGAAAATACTTAGTATTATGTTCTTAAATCTAATATTTAATACATAAATCTATACTAATTAATAAATTAATCTAATCATCTAAGTTTCCTGACCTTCATTAACTACACATGTGATTTTGTTTCTGCTGTGTTTTACTTTGTCACATAATTAAATATAGCATCTATTTTTCCCAAGCCGCTGAGCACATCTGCTACTAGCATATATGTAGTGGTTATGTTGTAATGGATTCCCAGTCTGGCATGTTGTAGTAGATCAAGGCCTGGCTGGTACAACATCAGCAAGTTCTTTAAAGAAAGCAGACAATTCTAAGGATTGCTTATGCCTACAAACATAGAATAATCAGGATGCATTTGCAAAAGAGACAAATATGTTTTGGTTTTATTTGCAGGTTGCTGCTCAAAGGTTAGCTCATTCATTAAAGTATCTCAGAAATGGAGAGTTGAGTATCATCTGTGAGAGTTCCTCATCCAGTCCCTCCATGCTGGGGCAGGATCAGTTATCAATACTGGGAACAGACTGGAAGTGAAAGAACATTTTTCTGAGACAGGCAAAATGCAAAAAAAAAGTAGATTAATTAGGGCTGCTCTGCTTCAAAGGCTCTCTGTTCTTTAATATATTGATCATAGTGTTCACAGTTCTGCACGATTCCTCCTCTCCTAAAAACATTCCTAATTGAATATTGGAGTATATTCTGATGACACCTCATGTAAATTGCAAGAACTCACCTAATGTGTCAGCATTAAGTGAATGCCAGAATTAAAGGCAGTTTCAGTGCTCAGTGTGCAAGTCTGTGATTTGAAGCTTTTTTTTTTCAGAGTGAAGAATTAAAGTTGCAGAGGTTCATAAGTGTGGTGCATGGTCCCTGAGTCAACATGAAGATTTATTCACCACTTATTGCTGCAAAGTGGAGTAATTTCTACCAAAGTGAGCAGAAAGGGTTTGAGATATTGTCTGAGACGTTTGAGTGAGGAGATTGAGAAAGGAGTTTGAGCAGCTTAGCACATGTGAGTTAACAAAAACAATCCTTCAGGTTGCTTGCAGAAGTAGCAGAAGTCTGCCTTGGCAAGCCTCCTCCCCCTTCTCACCATTTTTTTTTTGCTTTGTTGCCTCCATGAGACAGTCTAGGAAGCTCCTCACCCTGTAGGAGTAATGAGGCAGACAGTAATTCCATTAGTTACAAAGGGCCAGGTGATGTGATCCAGGGCAGGTGGCTTGACCTGCCCATGCTACTTTGAGCTCCTCAGCACACAGGGAGAAGGGGCACTATTGATCTGACACTGAGAGAAAACCTTACTGTGTGTATTGTGGAAGTTGAAATGAGGAGTTAGGCAAAAGAGAGAATTAAGGAAAAAAAAAATCTGTTGACACTTACCCTAACAGCTTATTAGCCTAAGCAAAGTTATTTTAGCAACTCTGTAGCCAAAGCTAGGGATTTTTATGTTCCTTCCTTCTACTTACTGATAACTTTCCAAAGAGAAAGAGGGCTGAAAAGCAGCTGTGTTGGGTCTCCCCCACTCACTGTCTTTTTTTTCTCACCAAGCCTGAGGGATGCAGTGGCTTCTTGTACACAGATTTCTGCTCCTGGGCAGCTCCCATCAGCTGTGGTGGCCTCAGCAGCTGGCTATGAGCTCTTCTGGCCCTCAGGCTCCGTCATGTACTGTTTATGTCCTAGCAAAAAGAAGTGCATATATTGTAGACATATCATAGGAACCAGTTTTTTTCTACACCTGAGTCCATAATTTTAGTCAAAAAAATGAAAAACATTGGAGAAGACACCAAAGAGCATAAGCATTCATTTAGACATTTTAATAATTAAAAATATCAGCCTATTTATATTGACATATTCTTGAAAAAATTTCTCATTTTCTTTTCAAGGGAGCACCTTTTTCATTATAATTGATCTGCCTCTAAAAGTAATGGTAACAAGAGAACAACAAAACTGAAACATTGATTTTTCTTTTGCCTGAGAAAAACCTTGAAGGCTGACCTAAAAACAGTTTATCTGGAATTTGGGTTTTTTGTTCTTTTTGGTATGTGACAATTTAAAAAAAAAAGAAAACAAGGTACTCTGCTGTATTTTTGTGTCATTCAGTAGTGTCCACCCACCAATCCAGTTGGGCTAACACATCTCCTTGACCACTTCTTGGTGTAACTAACAGAGTCAAGAAATGAGACAGTGATAAGTGATATTTAATCATTATCACTAGACTTTCATTAAATCCTCACAAAGTGCTCAGTCTCTAATAATCCATTTTCCCAAACAACTTCTCATGCAGTGGCATTTGGCAGAGTCACATCTGTGGCTAGAAGTGAAAAGCAGAAGTCTACACTTGAGTTATAAATAGCCCATAGATGTAGTTATAAATACCATTAGAAATCTGTTTCTTTTCAAAGGCTAGTAATGTTTTTCCCATTATGGGGAACATTGGAGAAGTCTGGCAGTATGTATTCCAGTGAAAACTACCTGTACTTGCCATGTGAAGTAAGAGAGTACATAACTCAGACCTGATACTGACCTTTTCATCATGTTACAAAGCAAGGCTTACTTCATCAGCTAAGCATGACCTGAATATATCTCTATTTTATTTCTGTTTGTGTTCCCTTAGGTAAAGCTTTCATATGTCTGTAGCTTTAGTGACCATCAGTTCTCACTGTTCTTTGTGGAAATTTCTTGTCTTCTTCTTATCATGGATTACCTTAATACGCCAACCTGCACTCTTTGAACATCAACTGCTAATCATGTGAAAGTGAAGAGTATTTGAAATTACATTTGAGTAGTTACCATAACGGGACTACCATAATCATTAAAATCATATCCTGAAACAGTTTTTCTACCTCTGCTGTCCAGAGAGGGAAATCAGCCAGTGTGAATGAGTGAGAGAATGAGACATGACTGTTTGAAGGGAAGATCTGTAAATTCCCTTAATAGGTCAGAAATATTTATGTCTATTTGGCTTATTTCAGCAAGATAACTGTACTGAATTGTGAAATGGACCACAAGCATCTCAGCCTAAGGATGTTGACAGGGCCTTGGTTGATTTATGCTCTCATCTAAACAAAAGGCCTGAAGTCCATAACTGTGGAGACATCCTTTGCCTCACTGATTCAATTTGGTTTCCATGAGCATCTATTTGATGACTTTTGTCTTCTTCTCTTTTTAAACACTGTTCTTCTTCTGAGCTGTCTCCTTTCACTTGTTAGTACTTATCACTTTATTCTGATGCACAACTTTATTTTTGTCCATGGTGACTCTGGTGAGGTAGGTCTTTTATCTGTAGTTACATAAGTCTCACAAAGAGCATGAACAAGTTGGGGCTAGGAGCTCTTCTCATGAAGGAGGAATGAGACATTAACTGAGCACCACCAAATGAATTGATATGAATGTCTGGCATGGTCTATGGAAAAAAAAATATTCCAGGTGATTCTCTTTAACACAAGCTTGCTTTGGAGTCACTCATGCAGTTAAGCAATTTGGAAAATACTATCTAGTTAGCACAGTAGTGCACAGATGCTTGCAGAAGTTCACTGCTTCATTAACTACTCACTTAGCAATGAAGCTGCAATCTTGGCCTCACCTAAAAAAACCCCAACATGATCAGCTGTTATGACTCCTAGATCCCTCTAATTGTTTAAAAAGATAATTGGAAAACTTGTCTCTTAGAGGTTGTACCAGACTCCAGTAATGCTTTTTTGTATTCAGCCAAGCTGAATTTTGATTATTGTCCAGTTTATTTCCTTTGATCTGTCAGCACAGGCTTTTTCTCTTGTCAAGCATTTAATCTCTGTTTTGCTGATGCCAGAGTTCAGCTTATTTTGCCCTGTGTTTGAGATACTGTTTTCTTCAGAAGCTGCAGGTCATGGACTTATCTACATATTCTCACAGACACTTAAGGTCAATGCCTTCCTCTTTTTCACCAGTATGCTATTGTCATTTCTCGATTGCAAAGCACTCTGTATGTGTTCAGTCAAACAGTGCTGTTAAATTTCTATCTCAGTGGACTAAAAGGTTATTTAGTACATTTATATAATGTCTCTGACTATCCTAGGTCCCACTGTAATAAAGACTTATGCTTAAGCTTGGCATCATGCGCTGGCCTCTGCCACTGCTTTCAAGTGCTTTCAAGATTAATCAGCCAAGGCATAAAGATCTGCCAAGGCATAAACCTTTGTAGATCCTGCGTCTTTAGGTGACTGGCAACTTATTTGATGTTATTTACATAGTATCAGGGCTCAGGCAGGTGACATAGCCCAGAGGTACAACCAAATCAAGAATTGTAGTGGGAGGGAAGAATATTGTGTTTCACCAATAGTTACATTTAAAATGCAAGCCCCCCTTTCAAACAAAGGACCAGGGTTTGTACATTAAGCAGCATGTGTATATGGAGGGGGGTTGTTCCAGTTGCATAGATTACCTGTTTATTTTCCATAAATTTTCAGTGTGGGGAGAAAAAAATCCTTTGTGCTCCCAAAATTGCCAGTGAACCTGCCTGGATTCTGGTTTTGAACCTTTCATTTCTGAAGAAATCAATGTGTCTCCTTATTTCCAGTGCTGAATCTCACATACTTACCTAAATCTTCTGAGAACTCTGCTAAAAAAAAAAGTTAAAAGCCAATTTAAATTTTAAATAAATGTTATGAATTGTTGGAGCTCCTAGGGTGGAAGATCAGTGCTCCACCATCCACAAAGGATGACCCAGCTCTGCAGCCCTCCAACACAGAGCCCTGGGAACACCCTTGAGAGTCGAGGGAAAGGAAACCAGCCATACCTGCACCTACCCACCTCTTTTTATCACATTTGTTTATGCCTGTAAAATGTGCTTCACCCCCAAGTTCTTGTCAGCACAGCAGTGGCACAAATCTGTGATTAATAATAAATAATAATCTATGATTACTGAACTCTAGCCCTTACTAAAGGCCTAAGATGGAAGACAGAAGGAAGTTTTGTTTTCAATGAAGGTGGCAAAATAGTGGCACGGGCTGCCCAGGGAGGTGGTGGATGCCACGTCCCTGCAAACATCCAAGGCCAGGCTAGCTGGGGCTCTGAGCAACCTGATCGAGTTAAAGCTGGTCCTGCTCATTGCGGAGGGGTTGGACTAGACGGCCTTTAAAAAGTCCCTTCCGACCCTAACTATTCTATGAGTCTTTGATTATAAAAACAAAAAAAAAAAAACCAAAAAACACGTGAAAAAGGATGGCTTGAGCACGGGAGAGTTCAGGGGTGGCGATGAGGAGGGCCGGTGTGGCGGCGAGCGCGGTCCGGCGGGTCCCGCCCGGAGCTGGAGGCGAACGCGAGGAGGAGCCCGAGGGATGCTCGGCCGGAGGCTCCGCGCCGCGCCCGCTCCCTCCCGAGGTCATCGGCGTGTGAGACAGCGCTCAAACACACCTTGCAGACAGCGCATTGCCTAAGCAGCCCCGTGCTGCTGCAGAGGTGTGTCAGTGCTTGGTGAAGTAGTAAAATGCGTGCTGGGCTTTGTAAAACAAGGCAGCATTAAAACAAAGCCTAAACCAGCATAATAGATATCAAATATAGTGCCACAGCAGTTGCATTTTTTGCTTTCCAGTGTATTGAAATCTGCTCCATGTGTCTATCTGATTCTTCTTAATGCTGTTCTTTTTTAGCAACCATCTTAGGAGCAGCATTGAGTAAATGATGGAAGCAGTTCTCTGGCACATCCGTTTAACTGGCTGACTTTCTTGGCCTTTACTTAGGGCAAAGTCTTTAAAGAAACACTGCCAGTATTGTGATGTTCATTTTGTTGTGTGCAGGAAGAGTTTTTGTTAAAGTCCACATGAAACTCATTTTCATCAGAGCTTTGACTTCAGGTGGATTTTTGTTTGGTGTTCAGGCTGCAATTTCAGAGGGAAAAAGGTTTTTCCTTTTTTCATGTTTGCTGCTTTGCTAAAGTTAGACCAACTTATTCCAGCAGGGAATGAACATTTCTCCCCAGGCACTCAATAATGTATTTTAGAGTTCAGGCTGCTGCAGGGTTCCTTCATTCAGCGCTGAAATGTCTTGATTTTGAAATGTACCAGTTTGAAAACAGACACCCTGGTCTGGCTTTTGACAAGCAGGCATTCTAGGTCTTGCTGTTCTTTTAAAGAAAGTGAATACCAGACTGGTAGATGGTTGTTTCTTCTTGTGACCACTCTGTATCATCCTGTTTCACAGTCGGTTACAAACTTTGGTGGTCCATACATGGTCTCCCTGGAGATGCAGAACTGGGGTGCAGGTTTTTAATGATTCCTGACACCTGAAACATAATCTTGCCTGCTTATTCTGCAATCATTTTATAGAAAACTTTTTAAAGCATTAGAAAGAAAATAACCTGGACCTTCATTCTGATGTCAGTGACATTGATTGGGACATGCACTGAAAAATACACATCTAAACCAACGTGAGGGCAGAATTAGGCCTGTCAGTTTGCACTGTGGAGAAGGAAATTTTCTCATCTGGTATGCTCATTCATGAGCATCTGGTCATCTGTGTAATGTAGTTATCACTTTACACAATGGGATATGTTTATGAATATGAGCTGTTTGTTTGTGTGATTTTGAGTCACTGGTTTGATGCTCAAACCCCAAGCTGAAACACTCACAGATATAAGTGCATGATAAATGTTATATTAAGCTGTAATTGTTATCAGATGCTGCCTCCACTTAAATTGCAGGAGGGTGTGTGAATTTTTTTTCACTTCCTGGTCCACCTGACTTTTTGTACCCATTCAGAAGCAACCAAACAGAAAAGCTTAAATGGGATGCCTACACACTTTACAAAATGACTCAATATACTCTGCCAGCCTCACTGCAGATTGTAACACAGGGATGCCTTCAGCAAGACATAAGTGAACTCTTCATTATTTAACAGTTCTAAAATGCTATGAAGCCTTCCAAGCTGAGTAGAACATTCAAAAATGGACCTTCTGGAGCAGCCCCAAGACTCACATCTGGAAATTTCCCACCTGAGCAAATCAAGTCTTTTACCCTGTAAAGACAATGGCAGAGTAGCAAGCAACAAATAATAAAAAAATGCCAAAATTCTGCTGCACATCATGTTTTTAGGGATCTTTGAAAATTAATTTTCAATGTTTGCTTGCACTATTTTATTTCCCTGGGGCTGAGTCACTGTCAGGAAAAAGAAAAGAGCTTTTGTAAATTCATTGCTCAAGAGAAAGACACTCCAAACTGTGTCATCTTGAGTTTATAGCCAGAAGGGGAAAGGGAAGAGATGTGCAAGACTGGCAATAGCTTTCACACAGATTGTGTTATTCAGTCACATGAAGCTAAAACCAGGGCTGGAGATGCTGTTTGCCCAGTAAAAGAGAGAAAATGGGGATCTTGAAAACTTCCACCTGGTGCTCTGGGTATACTGACTACAGCACCCACACAGCCTCATGCCACACACCCTGCCCATTGCACCCTTGAAGACTGAGTAGGCAGAAGAGTTGGGGCAATAATTCTTAGTCTGTGTGAATTTCTATCAGCACTCATGGGAGGCCCTTGAGCCAAAAGAGGAGACGTCAAAGTAAGAAGGAGCAGTCTAAAGAGGAAGCAAAGCCATTTGCTCTTTTAGACAAGTTGATAAAAGAAAATCAAATACTAGGAATAGAAAAGGCAAGATTGAAAGAGATGCTCCTGGCAGCCCAGAGTTCAGGTAAGCAAGTGGTGACAGGCAAGGCTCAAACCACACAACAGGCATCACGCTTCAGTATTAGTTATTGACTGCACTGGTAGACAAAATGTCTAATGCACATGAATAAACGACCTAAACTGATGAAAAAAAGTCCTGCTCCATGCATTAAAGACAACTGTTGTGGGTTTAGAGCTAGCTAAAACTTACTAGCCCACTTATTTTCTGTTGTGAGATATGATTTTAGAAGAAAGGAAAACGCAGGCTCAAACTTAAGACTATAAGGAAAATTTATTAACAAAACAAACTAAAAAGAAAATGAAAAGTCCAAATGAAACTTCCAGAACACTTCCCTCCCCTACTTACTTTTCTTTCCCACCTGACAACATAAAACAAAATCTGGGATTTTTAAAATCAGTTGTCACTTCTACAATAATCTTTCTCTAATTCACATAGGGCAAGGAGTCTTCTTTTTCAACACCCTGGAGATATGTCCACAAGAGCAGTTCTCTGTGGCTTGCATCTTCACAAAACAGCAGCTGCCCGGTTCAGGAAAAACTCTGCTGTTGTGAAACTCCTCCCATTTT
>VWYI01022603.1:54704-72770 GCA_013399455.1 Anthoscopus minutus
AAAAAAAAAGAGTTCAGAGTTTCCCGGGCTTCACAATGGGTATTCACGGGGGTGGAACCCAACTCTGAACGGCTTATAAAGCTGTCAGTTCTCAGAACTGGACAGACACTGGCTCTCTTTGAAACTCCCAAGAGTCTCTCTCAGGAGAACCATTTCCGGGGATGTTTCACTTCCTTATTTTCCAATACCAACCAAGGTCAAACCAGCACAACAACTGATTACTCATTTCACAGTTGTACCAGCACCTGGAGGTGCCGAGGAGCACCCAGGTTTGGATTCCTGAGGTCAAGTGTTGAGTCTGATTTTCTGTAGTGCTCTGCATTACAGCTGTGGATTGGCCTAAAACCACCTATTAAAGAGGCTTCTGACCTGCAGTGCTTTAGGAAAAAGACTGCCTGTGTAGTTGGAAACCTGACTCAATCCATCTCATAATTCTGATGATCATCCTCAGCCAAATGTCGTATCCAAAATGTTAACAGAGATTTTCAGCTCCCCTTTGGTTTCTGAACATAAATGTTCAGATTATTTATGAAAAGAAATGTCTATCATCTTGTAATTTAGGAACTGACTTTGAATCTCAGTTTTCCTCTCGCACATGAATATTTGAATTAATCTTGGAATCTGGTTCAACAGCATCATTCAGCTGGCACTGATGGCTTCTGAAGTTTATTGTGAGGCTTGACAAAAACAGCATCAAGAGTATTAAATCAGTCTTGGAAGTGTAAATGACTGTAACATGATGACCTTAATGTTAGAAATAAATTTTGTGTATGCAAGTATATACATATGTAATATTCACATATACACAACACGCATGTACAGTAGAGACTAATTTTCAGGGCCATAGTACACATCTTGACACTATTCCTCCACGTACAAGTTTTGCTGATTCTTTCCACAAGAAAAAAATTCGTCCATACATGAGCTTAGAATTCTTATTGAATATAAAATGCTGAATTAAAATTGACATTTCTGTGCCACCTGCAGTGCAAGAATTTCTGGCAGAAACTGTTAACCGATTTAATGCCATACAGATTTAGCCACAACAAGGAAAACAGTAAAGCTTTATATCATGAAATTAAATGCTGCATTTAGAGGAGAGAGAAATTTAGTTACTTGGCCCAGGGCATCTTTTAAATGCTCTCCTGGAGAAAATAAAGCAAGCCCATATTTTCTTCAGATCCTGATCAATTAATTTGTTTAAAAACACTTTGTAGGATTTTTTCCTGTGCCTTTTTCAGTTTGGAGTTCTGTGAAATGCCCAGGGAAGCCTCTTCCTGTGTCTATGGCAGTGGGTGGCAGAGCCTCTCTTGCTCTGGCAATGCTTGCTGGTGAGAGGAGGACTAGAAAAGCAGTGTGAATGGTTTTGTGTGGACACCACTGCCATCACTTCTCCTACTATGTGAGGAGCACCTCCAAGCCCTGCTCCACCTCTGGGGCTGGGTGACAGCCACCTTCCCTGTCATTACAGGGACTTGCACAAGACACTTCACTTTGATTTTCATTCATGTTTCTAGTTAAGTTCCTCCAGAGGATAGGCTTAAAAATGAAACACAGAAATTTCTTTTTCCTTAAATAAAGTTACCATTCCTCCCAGCTGTGGTCTAACTGGTTTTTGGTGGAAGTGAGGATGGTGTGAAATGCTTCAGGGATTTCTCATTCTCAGGCATAAGAGCTGTCACCAAGTCCTCTCTCACACAGCTCCTGACACCTGATGACACTACTCATGTGACTTTTGTCCAGAAGGAGAGGATTTGTAACTCTATGAACCTGATGGGTCTGGCTGAGCAGGCAGGGCTGTGTGATCATCCCAGAGCACTGCCCCTGGCTAGAGCTTTTAGTAAATCATGCGGTACTTTTAGGCCAGCTAGCATAAACTAGCAGTAATCTTACAGCCCTGATAGACACAGTATCATTTGTAAGAATTTTCCAGGATGTCAGAAATCTGTTGTCTACCAATCACTACACCTTCAATTTACTTGGACAAATGTTCCCTTTAAACTTCATTGTTTTCCAGTTGTAGGTCCTCACACCTGTGTCCACACCGCAGCAGAAACATCTGTTCTCCAGCTTTGCAGCTGGAAGCTAGAGTCCCTCTCTCCCTCTCTCCTAAATGCAGTGCAAAAGGTGTCATGTACGTTTGGATTGGGTCTGAGAGAATTCTCATTATATTTCCTCTAAGATCTTTACTCCAGAACTGTTGTGGTCATCATGAACAGATATCCAATCTACTCCATAGGGAGCAGTGACATACTGCCAAAACCAAAAACAGTGTGCTAAGGATTGAGATATCCACATCTTAGCGAAAAGGAGAAGAGAAAGTCATTTTGTTTTGGTCTTTTTCCTCCTTGGTGAATCTGGGGTGTCCTGTTATGGAATCCAAGGGAAAGGCCTGAAGCTTGTTTCAGGTGAAGTTTGGGTTAGATATTAGCAGAAGGCTCTTCACCAGAGGGTGACTGGGCACTGGAACAGGCTCCCCAAGGAAGTGGTCACAGTACCAGGCAGAGCACAAGAGGCGTTTGGACAGAGCTCTCAGGCACAGGGTGTGACTCCTGGGCATGGTGCTGTGCAGGGCCAGGAGTTGGACTCCACAATGCTTGTGGGTCCCTTCCACTCAGTGTATTCTGTGAAATTATTCCCTTGTCACATCCTTTAACTACATGCTTTTCTCCTCAGGCTTAAAAATCTTAATTTCACCGAAACCTCCAGTTCACAATCTTCCTGCAGACTGGGTTGAAATACTATATGGCAGAGCGATGGACCAAGACAAATGGAAAAAGAAAATTGTATTTTTCAGGCTTAAACATGGTGCCTGGAAAAACTATTTGACACCAAGGGCTGCAGAGCTGCTGGGGAAAAGTGCTTTTGTGCCCAGAGAAATATTCCCAAACTGCTGCTGGCCACTGTTAAAACTGAATGGATTTCTGGCTCTGAGTAGAGTGAATATTTGGTGACAAGTGTTGCTGACAGCTTTTAGGTGTTACAGCCTTAGAGGGAGAAGTAGTTCTGAGTAAATGTTTAATCCACAGGCTACATCCATCTTGTTGGATAAGTGGAAGTAAAGGGGATTTATAAGGAAAAATGTTGTGAGTCTGAAGGCCTTGAGGAGGTAAAGGGTGGCAGGACATTTTTTCTGTGAGCCTTTGAGGTCCTGTCCCTGACTGTGAGGACTTTACTATTTGCTAGCTTCTTAAATATTGTTTTAATGAGAATAACTTTTTGTGTTACTTGTGGTAAGATTATTCTGTAATTACAAAGTCTTAGTTTTCGTTTCTGTTTCTGTCCAGAGACAAAAGGAGTGTATTTGGCTGGTATTTTGGCTGCTTAGAGGAGGATCACAGAACTATCAAACCTAGATTCTAACCACGGTTTCATTCTGCAATAAAATAAAATACAAAGTTCACCAGTGACTAAGCAGGGAAGATTTCAAATAATGTTCTCTTCCTTTAACTACACTAAGTTTAGATTAAAAAAGTTTTTCCCATCATTATGGTTTCTGAGTTGCCCAGTCAGAGAAGACCATTTAGCTGTATTTTACCAAACATGTAATAGACACTGAAAGCCTCAGCCAAGAGAGCCTGGCCTTTGTGGCTGTGCATATACTCACACAGGACTCAGCCAGTCTCTGCTGAGTACAGTACCATAAACCCACAAAATGTTCAGTTTCCAAGGAAACTGAAAGCTCTGCTTTTTGACAAATGCACACAATTTATTACTCATTTCTACTACCACACTACTTCAGAACTATTTTCCCCAGCCAGAATATGTGTTTTCTAACACAAAATGAATTGAGGAACTGGCAGCAGCTGTAGGACAGAGCTTTTTCCAGGATCTCCATGGTTTCACCCTAACAGTGCACAACACTCACATACCTCCCCAGAAAAGGCACCTGATGAGCGTGGTTCAGAGGTGACCCCCCAGAGGAAGTCTGCCAGCTTGGTGGCCCCATGACCTTGGGCCACGTTTTTAAGGGAAGGCAGATAAGGGTTCACTGAGACTTTCAAAAGCTCTTAGACACCTCTTTCACCTTGAAATCAACCCATTACTGCAGCTGCAGCCTGTCAAGAAAGTGAAGTGAGAGCTAACAGAAAAATCCCTTCCTCTATTATAGCAAGATGCAGCAGAGAAAAGTACGGCACTTGTTCTTCCCACCTCCCACCTCAGGAGTAAGTGCTTGGTGCTTCAGAGGGCCCATAGTGGCTTGAGAACCACTCTGCTAATGTTATCATCTCTGCTGTGACTTTCTGCTGAGCTTCCCATGTCTGGGTGCTCCTGCTCAGAAGGACAAGGCAAAGAGGCAGCATGAGATTTTATCTACTGGCTCAGTGGCAGTGTGGGTGGTTCTCAGTGGTCACTCACCAGCAGAATCCAGGCTGGGTGATACATGCTGTGTCCCCAAGGCAAGCACAGCCTGCACACAGGGTGGCATTTTAAAGTCTGGTGTGTGGATGGTCAGGGCTAACTGTGCATCTGGAGCTAGTGGAAAACAACAGTGGTAAGCACAAAGATGCTTTTTGTCCTACTCTAAAACCCTGACTTTTAGGTGTCTTATGCCTGGAAGAAACGCTTTCTCCTTAGGGACTTACTCCTATCCCCTGTGGCAGTACTGATGCCTTGGGCTTTTGGGTTTTCTGTTCTGCATTGGTTCAGGGTTACTAAGATCCTTTTACAAGGTGATGAAGACACAACAATCCTACTCCAACTGGGACTCAAGGACAATTTTTTCCAAACTTCAGGCTCAAAGTAAAAACAATGTGGAAGGAAGAGGGTGGGCAAGCAGGACTCCTGCATGCAAATGGACCCAAATATATAATAAATAAATAAAATGCGTGATCTTGGGACTGCCCCCCCCTCACTCCCTTTGCCTCCATTTTGGAGCCATACAGACAGAGCCTGATTTGTAACACTGGTTCTATCTGGGTGTGGCCTTTGAAGGCCTCAATAAATATCCTTTATTCTCCTTTACTCCGTCTGGCCTCTGTTCCAGCTCTTCCAGGCATCAGAACAACACAACACTTTCAGTAAGGAGACTTAACGTATTTCCCACATGCAGTGGGACAGGGGAAACCATTAGCTGTCAAATGCTGCATTCTTGTTGGAGCAGAAAAAAGCTGCAGGATTACATTAAGGGCAGACAGAGGAAGGCTGTGTTTGTAAAACCAGTGTTGAATGCTGCAAGATCTGCTTACCCTGAAGGACTGAATGGCAAAGGCCTAACACACATTTAAACAATATCACTACTGCAAGTTGAGGAAGCTAGAACTTGTATTTCAGGAGTGGATAGAACACTGAAGGATCTGGAAAAGAGCAAATGCTTTCAGTTAGATTAGAACTGAACAGGCATTTGGCTTTAAGCTGAGGACAAATGAGAGCTAAAACTGGAAATTCAGGGTTCGAATTAGGTTTCTGGTATCCCATAAGTAAACCTGGTAATTTCTCAGAACACAGTGCCAGGAGTTAAACATTTATGTTGTTATTGACTTTGCAAGACTGGCCAGTCCTGGTCAGTTCTGATCAATGTAGAAAAGGGGGCACCTCCTAGAAGCCCCCCAAGTCCCAAACAGAACAAGTCTATAGTTCAGATCCCCATACTCTGCAAAATGAACTTGGTGTGGAATCTGTGTTTTGCATCTGGTCCATTCCTAGTCAGCATGGATTTGAGTAGTGTCAAGACTGACATAAACTGAATTAATGCTTTCAGAAGTTTTAGAAGCGCTGTATTTCTGTTGTAATTTTCTCCTTTCATTCTCATTCTGTAAGCATCATTCAAGCTGTTTTCCCAAGAAACACCATTCAGCTGCATTTTATCTGTGGCTGATCCTGGACAGCATAGAAAAAAGTAGTTTAATTCTTCACCTTAGGCCCTAGACAGCAAAGGATCTACTATCACTGCCAGTAAAGAAATGGCGATTGGCATCACCACAAAATTATTTCAGAGTCAGCAGCCCTTAAAGAACACTCCTTTTAATATAAATTGATGATTTAAAATTTTTGGCATGATTTGCTGGGTTTGAGGTTCTTTTAGTTTGTTAGAATCTGATTTTTCAATTAGATTAATTTTTTTTCTTTAAGCTTATACAGAGTATTTAATCGATGTAGAACAATGTTGAACACGACAAACCCATGAGTGGCTTGGCCTGATTTAATTCCTAACTAACACTGCTTTGAGGAGGAAATTGAACTAGGTGACCTTCAGTGGTCCTGAATTTTCTCATGCTGTAAATAAATCTATGAAAGTTATGATGAGAGGTCTGAAATCTGAACTCCCATATCCCACTAATATCACCCCAGTGAAAAAATCTTGCATTCTCTTGTGGCATTGTTATCTTGCAGGAAAGAAAATAAGTTTAAATGTCATGATGTCTAGTTTATTGTTTCAGTTTATATTAACATCATTACTTTCAGCTGTGTTTCCTAATACCTTATATGATGACTGTATCCAGTTCAACTCAAGGAAATTGCCTCATGTGAATATGGTTTTAAAGTAATAAAAGAGTACCTTTTGGACATTCACACATAATTATCTCAAGTTATTCTGAAGCCAAATCAAAGTGTTCATGCGGTTGATGAAAATGATTTTGAATTAGCCACATCATTAGCTGTTCTGGAGACAGGGGAAATTTGAGTTCTGGTGGGTTAAATGATTTGGCTCTGAGGAAATACTTGCTCAGGTTCAAAACTCTAGCCTTTATCCCAGTTTATGATTTTGTTCCTATAGTTTTATTCGCCTATGAAGATACTAATTGGCTTTACTAAACCATGCTTAAAAAAAACCCTTGTCCAGCAAAATCAACATATTAAGGCTTGGAGCTGTCTGGGACATAAACAAAGTTTAGAAATGGCTGGAAATGTATATCATTTTCAGGGGCAGAAATCCTTAATGACATAGCTTTATTTTTCTTAGAGAGTGCTCAACCAATCCCATGCTAAGCCATATGGTATCTAGTCCTCTCCTCTCTTTTCCATCACTGCCTTTGAAATTCAAAGCAGATTCTGTGTGAAACTGTTTGTTTATTTTTGGAAAACAGCTAGACTAGGAGAAATGTGCCACTATCGTATGCATATTTGCAGGGAGAAAAAAGCTATTAGGATTTATTCTTTTTCATTTTGCATTATACTCAGCATTAAAATTCTGTTCAACTTTGCTCAGTACAGAAAATTCACCTTAGAAGGGAATCTTTAACTGACTTATATGATCTCCTAATTTCAACAGCTGCTGAAGGAATATAATTTGTGACCTATGTAAAACACAATCCTCTTTAGAGACTGAAAGGAAGCTGAGGTTTTCCAACAGATCTGCAAAAAGCAAAAATCCCTCGTACTTCAACATATCTGTGTGAAAATGCAAAAATTAGCTCTAAAAACATCAGTGAAGTAAAAAATTCTGTAAGAAAAAAAATATAAAAAGGCAGCTGTCCCAACAAAACATTTTAAAATTGTATTTAAACATTTGCTTTGAGTCTGGACTGTTTTTAAAGTACTTGCACCTGAGTTTTGGCATAAGAACTGCAGCTCAGGTTCTTCATGCCTGTTGCACTCTTGGTGGACCAAGCAATCTGCACTATGTCCTCCCCCGAGCACTGTGCTTTTGAGAAAAGGGGAATGCAAGGGGATCTAGGCTGTTGTCCCTGTTGTGCTCCACAGTAGCCCATGCAGGTACATGGTATTTTTTAATCAATCTAAACCACAATGCTGAGCACAAATGGAAAATTTGGGACCAAATACTTTCTTAGTGGTGGATCAAAAAGTTATAGAAAAATTAATATTGCTTCTCTCCAGTCATTTCCAGAAAGATATTTTCTCTTCAGAGACACTTCTACAAGAAAACCTGCTGACTAGGTCTCTTCATTGGAGAGCAGCACAATCTGGCAGCACGTTTTTCTGGCCCCTGACAGTTTTTACTCTTCTGCCAGCAGCTGGGGTCACATAGATTTATCCGTGCTGGTCCTATGCCGCCATGGCATTATGGATGTTAGAAGGCTAAATAAATACTTTGTAACAACCCCATCTTGTCATCTGAATAAAGTGGAGTTTATAAGTGCATTTTAAATAATGAAATTAGCCGGGTCTGTGTTGTTTGAACCCTGCTGAAGAAGATAGCTAGAATTAACACAAATGGAAATGACTGATGAAACAAGCAGCAGAACAGAGATGCCATTTCTGATTTTTTCTTTTATTTTTTTAGATGAGGAAAAGAGAAGATGTTCTCAGCTGTGTGGAAATAGAGTTCAAATCACAATCATTACCCTGTTTTACACAAACCGCTGGAATCTTTGGTTAGGATTCAGATAATTAATGAAGAGCAAAGGGAAATTCCTATTTTTACTGAAAACATACTTCCTTTTGCTAGATGAAGTTATTTTATATTGCTGGGAAATGTGGCATACTCCATTTGTTCCTGTAAAGCAGGGAAGATAAAATGCTTTGAAGTATTACAAGCTAAACTTTTTAGTTGGGCAAAACTCTTAAACTCCCTTGGGGGAAAAAAAAGAGAGAGAGAGTTATGACAATTGGAATGTTTCTTATGAGTTCTGATTGATACTGCAAAACTGATGTGCCATGAATGGGGGTTTGAGGCTGCAATCTGATCTTGGGGCTCTATACTATGTAGGATTGTTGCATCTTCACCTTTCCATTTTTGATGGAGGTTTATTTCTGGTTTTTGAAACTGAGGGATTTTGGCATGAAAATATTTGTATTTGGAGAATTAGTTCCCTTTCCAGGAGAAAGAAGAGGCTTAAATAGTGCCTTGCTATATGGTGACAAAGTTTGGAGGATCAGGGACTATGAGGAAATCAGCCAGATTTCCAACAATTTGCAGAGTGTGCAACTGAATAGAATAGAAATAGAAATAGAAATAGAAATAGAAATAGAAATAGAAATAGAAATAGAAATAGAAATAGAAATAGAAATAGAAATAGAAATAGAAATAGAAATAGAAATAGAAATAGAATAGAAGTATTTCAGTAGGAAGGGGCCTACTGGACCTTTCCTGTAGGTGAGCCAGAGGTGATCACCTGTCCCCAGCCTGCAGAACTGTGATGGATGAAAAGTTGCATCAGGCCAGTCTTGTTCAATATCCCTTCATTTAGAAAGGACTCAGAAAAAAATACAAAACCATGGGAAGGGTGTAATACTCTCCCACAATACTTTGAGTTCCAGAAGTAACCTGCGTTGCCTCAGGGCAATTCTTTCCTCTGTAAATCTGCCTTGCCCTGATGCATCTTGGGCACATACATAGGCTGCTGTTATTTTTTATTTAGGCATGCATTATATTTAGGCATGCAGACTCACTGTGTAAAGTCATGGTCTCTGACCCATGGCAAGATATTTATGTGGCCTCTGATTGCTTGCAGAGACAAGAAGTAAAGAAGGGAATTCTGAAATTTGCAAAGGATTTCACAAGGAAACTCATAGGGGAAGGAGGTGCCTGCAGCAAATTGTGTGGTCAGCAAAAAATGTTACTCAAGAGCTGTGGGAGTCTGAAAGGAGACCTGGTAAGCAGTATCTATCACAACTAAGCATAAACATGTTTCCAAACTTACCCAGAGCTGCTCGGTTTGTTTTCTTTCACCATACCACTCTACAGAGATGACTGGAAGTAGAGCTCCAACAAGGGATTTCCTCAGGCTACTGAGTGGTCCATGAGGTCGGCAGTAGGGCTAGGAATATGATGGTCCTTGGCTGGCAATCTGCAGAAAGCTACCAGGATGTTCACAAAGTTATTAAAAGAGCAGGGCAAAGTTACAGCAACTCAGGCCAAGGAAGCATGTTCTCCCTGTGCTGGGGTGTAATCACAGCTGACAGTGAAGTGGGAGAATATTTCATTCTCTGTCCATCCAGGTAATGGGTAGTGGAAAGCATTAAAATGCTTCCAGAGCACTTAGTCAAAGATTTGCACAGAGTGATCAAAGTAGTCCTTTTCAAGGTACTATCAATTACATTATCTTTGGAGGAGACAGTGTCATTTCCACCAAGAATTCTGCCCTGCACTGCTTTGGCTGTGTCTGACCAGTAGATCAGACTTAGTGCTTTGTCTCATGAGCTGCAGTTTCTTGCCCACATGAAGATTGGAGAAAGGTTGAATGTTATTAAAATTCGGGTGCACTGGGCTTTATCAAGAGTTAAAATATTCATCAAGCCACAGCCCATCAATAATCACAGCAGGAAGTGCTGTGGACTTAGCTCAGTTTCAGGTAATAGCAATGTTGCCACCGTATTAACTTGGAAGATAGATGAAAATGAGAATATGATTAATCATTGTTAGCCTTGCTTGGCTGATGTGTATTTGCCTTTTAGGTAATGTATATGCATGATTTTTTTGAAAGCACAAATATCTGTTATGGATGTACTGCCACACAATTTCTTTCAGATTTAGTTTAATAGAGTGAATCATTTTGAGAGGAGTCAGGCAGTTTGAATACTTTGCATTGCCGTCACAGACTAACAAAACTCAGCAGTATCCCATCATGTGCATGCAATTTTTAGCAGCATTCATTTCTACCATCAAAAGTACATGACAGGTGTTTTAAGTCACTGGCATATTATGAAGATTCCTTGTATTTTTCCTTATGTCTAATCCCATAGGGATGATCAGGGAAGTGATGGTGAAAAGAAGGTAAGGGTAGGTGAAAGGGAAAGGTTTTTCAGGGAAGGGACAATGAAAGGAAGGTAAGGGTAGTATTTCATGATACCTTGATTCTTCAGGATAAATAGGATTGTTCTGATAAAGATCTGCACAATTGTTGTGGTTTAACCCAAGCTGGTAGCTAAACTCCATACAGCCACTGGCTCACTCCCTCTCTGTGGGATGGGGGAGAAAATCAGAAGGGTAAAAATAAGAGAACTCCTGAGCTGAGATGAATATGGAAAACAAATTCCATGCACACAAGCTAAATAAAACAAGGAGTGCATTCACCATTTCCCATGGGTAGGCAGGTGTTCAGCCATCCCCAGGAAACCTCTGCTCTATCACATGTACAGGCGACTGGGGAACAGAAATGCCAACACTGAGCATCCCCCCTTCATCCTTCTCTGTCCAGCTCTGTATGGTGAGTGTGATGTCATAAGGCCTGGGATATCTCTCTGGTCAGGTGGGGTCACCTGTCCCAGCTGTGTCCCCCCCAGGTCCTTGCACAGCCCCAGCCCTCTGAAGATCTGAAAATGCCCTGTGGGTCTGTGGAAGCCCTACTCAGCAATAACAAACATCCCTCTGTTACCACAGCACAGACCCAAAAGATAGCTCCATACAGCCACTATGAAGAAAGTTAACTCTGCCCCAGACAAAACCAGAGCATCAATGGCCAAAAAGGAGAAAGCTGCTTTTTCATGCTTGCAGCAGACTGGCAATGAATTCAAACTTCTATGATTATCCATTCTTTTGGAGTCCTAACATTACCCTTGGCAGGGTAGGTGTATAAATATGTATTCGAAAATGAATGTTTCCATGGGGCTGCAGCATATGAGAGTTTTGAAGGCAAGAAAATTTTGTAGAGGTGAAAGATATGAAAAGCTGCTTCAGGCATTCATGGCTTCCACTTATACAGCCTAGAGATTTTTTTCCAGCTGTCTGGATTTGATGTGTATCTTCTCTTTTGAATATGATTGTAGGCAAACTGGCTCTGATCTTTATATTACCAGTTAGCAAAAGCCTTTGAACAGTTCCAAGGTGCTGTGTAGCTGATCATCCACCCTTCTGGTGGAAAGATAAAAGATTTTGATGGGGCTTATCAGAGTTCTGTTTCAGCTCCCTAAAAGCTTACTCTACCTCCCACAGGTCAAAATTTTAGAAGAAAAAATATTTGATGCAACACTGTCTTGTTTAGAGGGAAAAAGAGCATATGTTCCAAGAGAATCTCACAGGATGTCTGAGAAACATATTTCATCTGAAGATTTAGACTCATTTAAGCAAATAAAAGCTTGAATCACGAAAACTGCCATTTTCTTGAAGCTCACTTTCTATTGGAATATCCAAGTTTTAAGATTTTATTGGATGAAAAAGTGACATTTTCTGTGAAAAAAAAATTCAAAAAAATCTTTATTTTATTGGAAACTCAGGTTTAGGCTGTTCAGGGACTAATTTTTTACCAGATAAAAAGCCTTACATTTTTATTAATCCCTCATGCTGAAACAAATCTTTTCGAAGTGGTCCCCAGCCTTTGGCTTTCTCAGGTGTGGCCATACCACCAACCCCTGCAGTCGCAGCAGTAACACTGAAGATATGAGCACCAGAGACAACTATGTTCTCTCATTTTCTGTCTGAGAGCACTCCACTTCCTTGGCATCAACCCTAAGGCTTCTTGCTGCCTTCCTGAGCTTCAGCTGGGATGAGCAGAACCACATCATAACCAGTGAGACAGGAACTCAGAAACGCTGAGCTGTTTTATCAGCCCAGAATCTTTGTTGCAATCCAACAGTTTCTCCCCACCCAAGTTCTAAAACTGTTTCCTAATCCTCTCTTCCAAGACATGGAGAATTAAGAATTGTCTGGAGTTCCTGACAAGATCAGTTGGGATTTTTAATACCCTGGCTCTGCTAAATTTCCACTTTCTGGGTGGAGGTGAGAAGAGTGTATATCCTTGTGTAAGTGTATATGCATGCTACAGTTCTGCAGGATGTATAGCTGTATGTTTCCATGTGTGCTTACCTTCCCCTGATGTTAATGGAAGCTATGTGGAAGTGCCCTTGTGGAAGAATGTTTTAGAGAAGGGAATATTCAGCTAGATGGGGTCTTCCTGTTAACATTTTTATTGAATTTCTAAAAGAAACCTTTCTAACTGTGAGAAACAATGAGAAAATTAGCTTGCTTGCTGACCCAGTCCAAAACCAGTTACAGAGTGTATATTCACTCGATAGGACCAGAAATACCTCAGCTTTTTAAATACATAGGACCCATTTGTTTTACTCACACTGTATTTGATACAGCTACTCTTAAGAGGGAGCATGCCCAGCAGAGCTCAACAACTGCATCTGGTCAGTGACATCTATAGACACGGTGATGGATAGAAACCTCCCATCCTTAAAAATTAGTGACTGTATTAAATGGCAGGGACTCAAATTTCAGGTTCACCGCTGCAATTTAATACTTTTATTATTTTTTTTTAATTGCAATTCATTATTTAATACAAGTAGCAGAAAATACCATACAGAAAGAAAAAAATATATTTCTGTCATAGTTTCTTGAACTGAGTGTACAGTTGTTACTAACACTGGTGCTTGAAAATTTTCCTCTTTGGGCCAGTATAATTTCTCCATGTTAAAGCTGAAAAGACTGTTTAGGATCTGGAGACTGAAAACAAAGGAGACACAGGATATCAGGGAGTTGAATCATCAGGAAGCTCTGAAATCGAACAGGTTTTTGTGATGGTCAATATGAAATAATAGGATGTTAGATGTGGTTTTTTAAGAGATGAAAATCTTTAAACTAAGCAGTTAAAAGAATGTGAGCTAGGAGAACACTTCATAACTCTATTGTCAGCAGAAACACAATTTTCTGTAGTCATTTGAAATTACAGGCAATTATAATTATATGCCAGAGAGAGCTGAAGGCTGGCTGGCTCAGCAGCAGCATCTCTGTAGTGGTGGAGCTCTGACAGCAGGAAAATGCATCATGATGGAGCACCTGAAGCTCTCCAGGAAATGGAGGCAGAAGTGAAGGGATTCTCCCCCCGTGCTGATGCCGGTACAGCCTGTGGGGTGGGCAAGCTTTTCAGGCAGCACAACAGCAGCTTTATCTCAGCACAGCAGTGTGAGGCTGCTGCTGCTCATCATTCCTGCTTCCTCACAAGCATAAAGATCTCAGCAAGTAGGCTGTGAAGCACTGTGGTGCTCTTTGATTAAGCTGTGCCACGTGCAGCCCCCGAGGGACAGACTTTGGCATAAGGACATGCCCTGTAAATGTTGCTCAGGTAAGATTCCATCCCGTCCCATCTCCTGTCTTTGACAACCTACATCCACTTCACTTCATACTCCACTTCTACTGCTGTCTTAGTGTGGTGGAGGCCATCAATGCATAAGGCTTTCATGCACAAAACCTGCATCAGACTTGGCTGCTTACCTGCTCCCACATCAGGATGTGGCACTGGCTTCTGAAGGCTCATCAGCTGGGATCCTGACTCCTGTAATGAACCTTGCTTTGGTTAGCCTTTTACCCAGAACAGGGTGGGATTTGTTGTATGCTGGTCTGGTATTGTGGGGTGAAACAACCATTTGGGGAACCATAGCTCTGCTCCTCTGCCCTACAAAGCCAGCCAAGCTCTGGCGAATCTGTCCCTCACTTGGTCATGTCACCTATGTGTACAGAACAGTATATAAAACAGTATAGTCCCTGTGCACTGTTTACTTTGTAACTCCTTTTCACATTCAGAATTTCTTTTCTTTCATTTCTTCTTTGTCTTCATTAGTCACTTCTGTTTTCCTTTTCACTTCTTATTCAGTGAACTCCTTTTCCTCACAGCTATCACTTTTTTAATTGTAGCTTTTCCTTCTTTCCATACCTTTTCTTTTCTTTTTTTGAATGAATATTTATCTTTTAAATAAATCACCAGGAGACACATTCAGAGCCTCCAGGGTTCACTTTGAACTATGAAAAGGAAAAGGCTTACTCTGTGCCATAAACCAAATGTTAATTCGAATTAATTGAAGGAAATGCTTTGCCTATGATAGACTTGTTTCTAAATAATTAATAATTTTGGCCAGAAAAGTAAACATTATGGCCCTGAATTTTGCTTCTTAACCTACCAGTGTCATCCTAGAGCAGCTCTGGAGATAAGAGCTGAATAGATCTCATTTGATGTTAATTCAGTCAAAAGTAATCTTTGGGCTGAAAGCACCATGGGAAAAATGAATTTTGGTCTGTGTTGAGTCCAAACATTTTATAACACTTTTAGTGCTCTCCCCCATCTCTAATGCCTCATTTTTCAGATGTATGGTTTCCCTCATAGCTGAAACACGGCGATAACTGGAGTGAGGAGTAGGGGTAGCTGGGATTCAGGAACACTTTGGCTGAGGAAGGGGCTGTAGTAGTGGGAGGAAAAGACTAATGGTTAGTAAGATCTCGTCTGGAACAGGTGGGGAAGTGTCCCTTGTCCAGGAGAAGCCTGTGGGCAGGGAGGGGTTAAGGGCATGTGTTGTTAGAGGACACAAAATAGAAGCGTAGACTCATGAATACACAGCGAGGTTTGATCCCAATGAGGGAGGAAAAGCCTTTATTTTGGGGTTTGCAACCCTTTTTATAAAGTGTTCCAATACAGGTTAACATGATTGGCCAAAGGAAGCACCTCTCTGGTCCCATTGCTAGAACAAGAGAAAAACACGTTCAGAACACCTGTGTGACATTGTTTTGAGAACCGAAACCTATTTACAAAAAACAGTTCTTGAAAGAAAAGTTCCCAAAAGATTTTCCCTTGGGAACAGATCAGCCAATGCCAGCCTGGAAAACTCTCTCAGGCTCAGAAAGATCATCTCCACAGGCATGTGCCAATGTCTCTAGTGTCCCTTGGCTCCTTAAAGCATTGGCCTGAGAAAACTGTCAGGTGTGCCTCTGGCTTGTGGCCCAACCTCCCTTCTGTACTTTGAAATAGGAGGAATAAATAACTTCTTCTGCTTTATCTTTCCTTCTTGTGAATATTGAATCCTTCATATACAGATCTTCACAATGATGATGTGGAAGAGGGGAAAAAAGAGTGCATAATGCTGAAGGAGAAGAAGAAAATATTACTTGGAAGAACTGCTTTCTGAAAAGTAAGGACTCTTCTAAGCTTCATTACACATGTATTCCCCCCTACTCTGCACCTCTTTTGACAATTATTGATGATCTGTTCATTCTTCTCTTATATGAAAAGCCCTGCAAAAGAGGGACAATCACACACACCTTTATACTGCCTGCTAATCCAAAATTGAAGCAAATCCTACAAAGCTTTATGTCAGAATCACACACAGAGAAAGCATAACAATACAGAGGTAGAGATAAGTGGAGTTATTGCAGATATATAACAAGTATTATCTTGCATGATATTAGTATTTAGTATTTCCCACAATGCATGATAAAAACTACTCTCCATCAGAGATCAGTTTATTCAAAGGTGCATGAAATTAGTCGCATTATTTGGGGTGGCTCTTAAAGACACTTTTCCAGATTCCTGTTGAATGCATATCCTGAAGATGCATGACAGGCCGCTTCACATAATCTCATAGTCCTTCCAAAAAATTTCTGCTGACAATTTCAAAGAGGCACTTGGCAAAATAGCCCTTTGGTTTAACCCATGACCAAATGCGTGGTCTGGATCATAGTTGTGCATTTCCCATGAAAACATGAATCTTCAGATGTAGTTTTCTCTAAAACATCACAAGATTTCTTGACAGCACAAGGCAAAGGAGAAAAAAATATTTTTAGTTTTTTAATTAAAAAGAATAAATTGTTTTGCCTTTGGTCCTTTCCCAAGAGTCTGAGACAACATATTTACCAGTTCTATTTCCAGTCTATACAGATTCTTATAATGTATTAATGCCCTGTCCTTTCCAATAACATTTTTCATAAATTCCATGAGGATCAAATCACTCTTGGGCAGTGTCTACTCTCAAGCCACGTTTTCTGGCATAAAAATAGCATTAAAAAAACCCCAAAGCAGGTTGGCACAATGCAAATGTGCCAACAAAGTGATTGACAGGTTAAAAAAGACCATTAATTTTACATATAACAAAAGTGGAAAAATGCATAAGGTTTAGAGTGTGTGAGAAAATTTTGAGTAAAATTGCTTGTTTCCACCATAATAGAATTGTAGTGATGAGTTTTTAGATTTTCTATGATATAGAGTAATCTCAAGATAGAAAAGTCTTAAATATTATTCAGCTCTAATAGAGGAAAAACTGCTTAAGCCTATCAGTCTTTACAAGGCACTTACTTTTTCTGTACGTGAGGTGATTCTTGACAGGGATTTGAAGAAATGTTAATGGAGTCTTCTCTCCCTGGAATTAGAAAACTATGGGGTCTGAAAGAAATACCTGAGTTAAAATTTTGATCACAGATTCAGAAAATTATTAGAAAAATAGATTTGTAGAATAGTGTTATTAATATTGAAATCAGTAATACCTCTAAAGAGTTATAATTCCTCTCTGCTAACAAGACTCTTAGAGAGATTTATTTTCTCACACTGAATAATATGAGTCTCAAATCTAAAGAGTGATTACTTTGGCAGTGAATTTCTAAAGTGTAGCAGTCAGGAGAAAGTACCTGCTTTTATGGAATTGCCCTTTGAAATGTAAAGTTCAACCCTGCATTAATGAATCTGTGTGCACTTTTGCCAGTGTATGCTACTTGTATTTTGTAGTGTCTTAGAAAGATCATAAATTATTTATTTGACAATTTGGGGTTTTTTCCATGCTGTATTCTTCTTTTTAATTACAAAAAAAAATTATGCCAAAGAGGAAGTGTCCTTCATGCTGTGCAGAGAGGTGCTGACATGCTGATGTCTTATTATTCCTCCAGTAGCTGAAGCCTCTAATCATTGACTTTGAGAACCCAGTGAGGTACCCAACGTTGCTGCTAGCTCTCAGGAAGTTCTACAGTGTGGTGAAAAACACCCAGGAGCAGAAATCCTACCAAGAAATTAATCTCCTGAATGTTCAACATAGAAGAGCTGGCAAAGGCTTCCATGGAGAAATAACTGCCTGTGGAGTTAGGAGTCTTTTCCTGTGAACCTTGTTGATCTGTTTTAGCGATGGGACTTTTCCAGCCCCTTAAACCCGACCCTTATGCTCTGCAACGGAGTACCTGACCTGGTGCCAAGAGCTGCTGTTGATCTGCACCAATCAGAGGCAAATATCTTGCTTCTGTTTGTGTCCCAAAACATGTTTAGAAACAGCTTTTGAATAAATGAACTTGTTTTCCTGTGTACAACTTTTCCTTAGAGAGAAATTTCTTATTATTATTTCCAGATTTTTCTTACTCTTCACTGATTTGTTTACATTTGGGAGTTTCTCTTTTCTTTTTCTTTTCTTTTCTTTTCTTTTCTTTTCTTTTCTTTTCTTTTCTTTTCTTTTCTTTTCTTTTCTTTTCTTTTCTTTTCT
>VWYI01022603.1:73060-119694 GCA_013399455.1 Anthoscopus minutus
CCTTCCCGCGCCTTCCCTTCCCGCGCCTTCCCTTCCCGGGCCTTCCCTTCCCTTCCCGCGCCTTCCCTTCCCTTCCCGCGCCTTCCCGCGCCTTCCCTTCCCGCGCCTTCTCTTTTTTTTCCTTTCTGTGGCTCAAAACCTGATCCAACCCCTAGTTTCTTTCACTAACTTTCTCCCCCATTTATGCTGCATGAATTTGAAGAATGTTCCTCAGTTCCCCTTTTAATCTTCACCTCTCTTTCTCTCTCTTTTCTCTCTCCCCTCTCTTTCTTTCTCTTTTCTCTCTCCCCTCTCTTTCTTTCTCTTTTCTCTCTCCCTTTCTCTTTTTAGCTCACTAGTTCTCTGGCTAATTACCTCTTTCAAAAACCTCAGGCTTCAATCTCTCTCCAACACCTTCCTTATCCTGTGTCAGAGCATTATAGGTTAGATTGGTTCAGTAACCAAGTGAAGCTGTTGCATGTTTGGAAAATTAACACTGTTTACTGTACTTAATTAAGAAGTCTCCAAACCCTTAGGTGAATCTTGACAGCTGGACTTGGTCTGAAATACAGTAAATGAGTTTATTTGTGTGATTGCAGCAAGAGATCCTGTAACATGACAGAAAGGATGTGGGCAGGTATTGTTCATTCATGCTGGTGCTCCTGAGGTGCCTTTTTGGCTGATGATGTGCCAAATTATCCTGCTTTCTTAGTTTCCAAAACTCATTTTCTGTCTTAAATTCAGCTCCACTAGTGATCACAACAGTTTCAGTGCCAAGCCAGATACAGTTGGCTACTTATTTTAACCACAGGGTCATCTAAATATTGCTCTGAGCTACTCAACATACAGCAGAGGTTCTTCAGCTCTGCTTTCATCCATGCAGGTGCAGAAGGCAGCTAAATATTACCATCTGGTCTCTGGAACTGCATTTGCAGGGGCAGCCAGAAAACAGACACCTGTTTGGAACACGATCACAAAATAAATCATAGCTAAATTATGGTGCAAGAAGGGTATGAGAGAACCAAAAACTGAAAGAGGAAGTGGACAACTCATTCCTTACCTACAGAATAAAAAAAAAAACGAAACCAAAACCAAAAAAACAAGTAGGGTAAGAAAAACAAAGCTGTTGGGGTTGCAAATTACATGTACAATGAGGAAGTGGGAAACTCGTTTGTAAATTTAGTTCAACGAAAGGCAGCTGCTGCTGCTACTGCACTTTCTGTCAGATCATTTGCCAGTTTATGTTATCTGTCAGGGAAGGGCTGTTTGTCCAACTCCAGCTGAACCGTGGGTAAGTCTACATCGGGCTATTAGCTTAGCATAGGGAACTGTATCTGATTTTGTTCCTGATTTTGGGTTCATATAAACATGGTTTGGATTGGAACTTCACCTAGTTCCAATGCCCCTTCCATGGACAGGAACACCTTCCACTTGATCAGGTTATTCAGAGGCCCTTGAACACTTCCAGGGATGGGGTACCCACAACTTCTCTGGACAACATGTTCCAGTGCCTCACCATCCTCAGAGTAAAGAATTTCTTCTTAATATCTATCTAAACCTGCCCTCTTTGAGTTTAAAACCTTACCCCTTAATCTTAGCACTACATGCCTGTGTAAAAAGTCTCTTTCACTTTTTATAGGCCTTATTTAGGTATTAGAAGGCTACTACAGAAAGGGCCCCAGCATTTTCTCTTCTCCAGGCTGGAGAGCCCCAGCTCTCTCACTCTCAGGCTGGCCTCACAGGAGAGGTGTTCCAGCCCTCAGTTTATCTTCATGGCCCTCCTCTGGACCTGCTCTAACTGGGCTCCCAATCTGCTGCCATTGTCACTTCTGCTGAGTGACTTCTGCCACCTTTTTCACTCCTGCAGGAACACGTCCCTTACAACTGACAAGTGTTCTCATAGCCCCACTGCTGACTTCAAGAGGCACGACAACAAAAATGTGCTTATGCAATTAGAAACCAGATTTGCTTGCAGTTTACTTCTGGCTGCTATGTGAAGGTGAGCTAAAATGACTTATAATTAGGACCCCACAATTTACATATAATTAGGACCCCTGGCGTCTTGATTATAAGATTTATCAAGACTTAAATATTGGTAATATAGTCCCTATTTATCAGCCTTTATCTGCTCAGATTCCAACCACCATATAAACTTTTATTTACTTTCAAATACGTTTTCACAGCAACTTTGCGAAAGTGGATCATGGGCTTCAGGCAAAGTATTGTCTTCATACTGCCTTAGAAACAATTTCTTCCTTCCTGCCTTTGTGTTATAAATCATGCTGCATCTTTTCAGTCATCATTACTTTGATTTTCTAAAATTAAGGTGAAACAGTTGTTTCTCCAAGACATTGTGTCATTATGTTCTGTAAAGTGTATAGAGCAGATGTTTTTTTCTGTGTGACCTTAGCCTTGCATTTGACTTCTGCTTGTTGACATAGATTTTAATTGCAGATCCTTCTCCCATCAAACAGCGATAAATCTTCAAAGGAATGTAACTATAGCTCTAAATTACAATGCATGGGTGCGTGTTTAAGACCTCAGGTTACCCACTTGCTCAGGATAGTAGGTGATTCAGGAGAGGAAGTTTCTAACAGAGCAGCAAGGTTATTTTGATCAAGTTTTCTTACATGTGCTGTTCCTTTGGTTTGGAAGACACAACATTATGCAGTAATTTAGGCTTGATTTCATAAATAACAGCCTTGGCTTCCAGTTTGATTCAACCTTCCTTTGCTTCACATTTTCCGGGCATTTCCTGCCAAGCTACATTTTTTCTTCCTTAGCAGATTGCTCTCTGCTATCTCCTGGTTTCTCTTACACCAAGTCCCTTTAGGCACCATATCATATCTTTTGAGCTGTACTTTCCTGTGAACTGCAGAGGAGCTGAATGGAAACTGCAGTTCGAGGAACTGGTAATTTGGCAGGACTTTGTTCATGCCATAAATCAAACTGACAATAAATCACTATTATTTGGTATGGCTAGAACTGAAATGAATATTGTATTTGGAAGAGTCCTTTTATCCTTCTATCCTGAGAAGCCACATGTTTCTATTTCTCTGTCTAAAAATGAAGACCACCAATATTATTCCTGGGTATAGGAAATTGAAACAACTTCTCATCTGTGTTATAAATATTATTTGCTTAAGCTAATATTTTCATAACGTTTTTTTGTTGTCTCACAACTTACTAGCTACCTAGAAGGGTGTTTCAGTTAGTTTATTCTAGTATATTAGTCCTTCAGAAAGAGTAAAACTGGAAGAGGGAAAGTGATTGTCTTTTTCATTAACAAATTTAGCTGGCATTAACCGGCATTTAGCTTTTTGGGTTTTTTGTAAGATTTACTACAAAGCTGCCCGTGGTTTGATGATGATATATAAAAATTGTGTTTATGGATATATTACTTCTGTGTACCTCTAATAATGAGATGCTATAAAGCCCACAGGCAGAATTTGTTAGCTCATAAAGTAAATAAAAAAATAAAACTAGACCAAACAAATTGGGTCAAGCTTCCACATCTTGAAGGTGAAGCAAGCAGGAATGACTTAATGCTTCCTGGATTAAGAAGCCCTGTTGTGTAAGCAAATGGAGCGTGTCCATCTGTGAGAGCTAGGAAAGGAGGAAAAAATTCCAAGGTTCCTATTCAGAGTCTGTTTTCAAACCTGCTGGCTTTCTGATGCTGTGGGTTAGAGCTGTGAGTCTGAGCCAGCTGAGGTTGGAACTTGACCCTGGAAAATGAGGAAAAAAAACTCTGTTCAGCAGCAAATCCAGGTTTCCTGCAGTGCTGAGATGTCTCTCTGTTATCAGTCTTGGATCATCAGGGAAGCTGAGTATCCAGAGAATGTGTTGTCTGGGTTGGCAGCAGCCTGGGTATCCAGGTCAGGAAATGAAGTAATTTCACATATTAAAGCTCTCTCAGAACCCTGGTAGCCTGCAGCAGCCCATCCTAAGGGATTTCCCAGAATCACCACATTCCAGCAATCAAGCAGCACAGTAGATCAGCAGCGACTTCTGGCTTGGCACTGGCTGGTAAACCAAACAGAAAGAGGGTTGTACAGCAAGACTTGGTTCTAAGGTTGGGAAATATTCAAAACCACAATTGGATTGTAAGGAGCATGGTGTAGAAATGTGTTTTTTTCAAGGCTGGTTGTATGACTGGATTTTTTTGGTAGCAGGTATTTATGGCATTGTGGAACATTAAGTGTGCAGATGCTGCCAAGCGATAACATGGCAGTGTTATCAGTTTGTGTTAGCTCAGCACTTAGAAAGTCAAGATCTTAACAGCACTGGTGCAATGTGTTCAAGTGCTCATTTGTCCCACAATCTCTGCCAAAACACCCTCTCTCACATCCCTGTCAGAAATGATGATTTGAGTTGCACAGGTGTTTGGGATATGGAGAAGTGAGTATTCAGGTGTTATAAATTCAACACTGCTCCTTGTGCTCAGGAGACAGTTTGAATCTACACACAAAAGCTGTATTGAAAAGAGGAGAATTGTTAGACTTTGCAAGGAAAGACTTACAGCCTGTCTGAAATTAGGTTTTTGGAACCAGTTTAATTTCAAACATTGTCTTTAGTTCTGTTCCAGAAACATACTTGGTAAAGTCAATTCTGTATTTCCAGTCAAGCCCAGTAGAGTCACTTGAGAATTTCTTTAGATTTCTCTTCACTCTGTGAAAAATAAATGAGTCCTATATGCAAAGACTGCATATACCTCAAACTCCCTGCTGTAGAATATTAATAAATAACTATTTTTACACAAAAAGCTCTCTTTTTTGTGAGAAAATCTTCAAGATTTGTTCTTTTATTACTGTCTTTATAATGATCCAAAACCTGGCCTCATTAGTTCCTGTTGCACAGAAATGGCAAAATGTTTGACAGCATTAACTGAGCAAACATTTGATTGAGGTCTTTCACTGGGCTAAGATTATCTCAGTCTACAGCAAAGCCCCTGGGGCTTACTGGTGTGACACGGACTTTTCCCAGTTAACCAGTGTGCCTGTGGCAGTCTTTGCCAGTAGTACCAGACCATGTGCAGAATTAGCTGTGGTATTTGCCCATGTGTGAGCCAGGGGAAGGTTTAATTAAAGTTTCTTCTATGCACCCCTGTATTAAGAGATATGAATCAAATTTTAAGTGCTCTCTAGTTTTTCAGAGAAAGGTGTTTTCTGTCTCTATTAGACATTTTTTTTGCCTTTCTAAGCCCCAAGGTCTGTAAAGTTGGCCCAACTTCTTTATGCAAATGCAATAAAAACATTCAAAAAATATCCCCTGAAACACAAATCACTAGGTTGTATTAGAATGGATTCTTGTACTCAAACAAAATTCTCACTTAAATGTAGAAACTGGAACAAACATTTACTCTGTAATAAGCTTTCTTTTTTAAAAAAGGGAATCAAAACAGTTCTTTGAAGAATATCTGAATATAGACTTAACCGAGAGCGCAGGATGGTTTTAGGAGAAGAAACATCCACTGGTTTTGGAAAGTAAAATATATTTATAGCCATCTAAAATACATAATGAAATATTTTGGTGTCCTTGGAAAATACATACACTTTGGGTTTTTTGGAGTGAGAGAATAAAATATTCACTTTTAGCTAACTTGAGAAAAGTCAAGCCCTTAATCCTTGTTTCCTGCCGGCAGTTCTTTGTCATGCTGTGTTATGAACGAATGCAAAATGGTGAGTCAGATTTTGTAAAATGAGGGGTGAGAAAAATGGGAATTATATTTTTAGAAAAAAACTCTGACATAGAGACCATTTGAAAAAACTTAGATTCAAAAATATTGGCTGTAGAAAAAATGAAGCGAGCACAGATTCTGTATGTCAGGCCTGCAAAACTGAAAGTCTGAGAGGAAGTTTTCTTATCCTGATGTAGACCAGCCTGGAAAAAAGTACTTCTTGCCTTGAGTGACTGTTAAAAATTGTTCTCTCTCATCAACATGCATATTTTATTTATAACCTGGGTTGCCTGAATAAAATGGTAATCTGGGATATTTAGCTGTTCATATTCAATGAAAAAAAAAGGCTTATTTAGTTTTGCAATATGAAAATGGCACACTTAAAAGCTGTTAGAAACTAAGAACATAAAACTAGCAAAAAATACAAATATAAATAAAATTCCTAAAAGTACACCTAAATAATTTAGTTAATGATATATGAAATAAATCCATATTTCTGTATATCAGGCTGTGTTTTACAGTTAATGATCTTTGTTTATTGAATAGATTTTACTGCTCTTTATATTTACTGCCCCAGTGAGTGGAGGCCTTTTGTCCCTGGTGCTACAACTTTCAGAAATTAGGAGTTAGTATATTTTACCTCCCAGTGTCTTGTTTTCATTGATAGATTGGGAGAGGAAAACAAATTGTCTTTGCTCTTTTTTTTCTGGATGCCATATGATGTAGGTATAGCGCTAAAATGAATAACTGAAAGAAAGAAAACTGTTGGAAAGGAAAGTTGTTGTTGATAAACATTTTAACACCTTAATATGCTTTTGTTTCATGTTCTAAGCTTGGCTCTTCACCAGTTTGATGCCTTCTGAAATTTTGACTGAAGATTTGGATATTTTCAATGTAATTTTTCTCTAGGTCTATACAATCTGTCATAGACAGCTCACAAGTAATATCAAAACTAATTTGCATTAAATCCATGTTAAAGGAAAAAGTGAGGCTTTGTTTTGCCTGGGATCTTAAATTTAAAACATAATTTACTTTGCCTAGATATTAACAATATGGAGAGCTCAAAAACTGTGGTACATATTGGAGAGAGCTGTGGAATGCTCCAGATTGATTTAAGTCCATCTCCATCCAAACCCCCTTACTGAACTCATCACGTTGCACAGGACTCCCATGCAAGTATTGGACAACTTGATCAACAGTTTTGACCTCTTGGCACCTTCCACACTCTCCCCTACAAGAGCAACATGCAAAGTGCAAGGTTTTGTTCTGAACTCTTTCAGTTCTTCATATTTTTATATAAATCTGTGTAGATACCTCCATATTCTTCAATGTGCCTTAAGCTGGGAATGGCACTGATTCACATGGCTACATATTGCTTTAGACTCTTAGCTTTGGGCTGCCTTTTTAAGTCACTGGCAGGTGATATAAAGCCACAAACACCTTCAAATAATTACATAGTGCCTCTAGCTCTGTGTACAATCTGATTTACTCTGGCTATTAAACCAACATTATTCACTATTTTTCCCTCATATTCCTGCTATTCAGAAATCCATGCAAAAATCAAAATTCCTAAGATTAAATTTAACTTTTGAATTTGTGTACACTCTCATACCTCTTGTTTTTAATTCTTGACCCTCAGAAGACCTTGGCGTACTATTTCCCAGTGAGACGAACAATCCTTAAAAGGGTTGGATAGTGGGAATTTTGCAAGACAAAGTGGAGAATTGCCCAGACAGTCACTGCAGGGGAGGTATAAATTGTTGCTACTGTGTGAGCCTTTGCATCCAGTTATCTGGTTTGTGTTTATTTATGATGCATGAATTATACAATATGAGCAGGCTCTTTCAATTACTTAATAAAATACAAATATGTAAATACAGGTACCATCCCCAACACACTGCTTTCAATTCTTATCTACAGCAGCACATTTCCTGGATTTTACTCCTTCCAGCCCTGCTGGAAGTGCTGATTCGATAAAGAAAACAGAAAGTAATTCTTCATTTCAATAATTCATGGAAAATGAACAGAAACTATGATATCTGTGACACATGAGAGCACACATCTCAAACTGGGGTAATAGTATTCAATGCTGGGACTGTAGCCCTGGAATATATGCTTAAAATATTTCTAAGCCCCTGCGGAATACCGTTTCAATAGAAATTCAGTAATATATTGCAATAAGTCGGCACAGAAAATTATGATATAATTGGAGCTCTTTAATTGCCAGTTATGTTCTTTGGTTGATCCCCTGAAACAATGTTATTAGTATTTTATGTAAAATTTCTGCAGTAAAAAAAGCTGAATTTATGGAGTGAAAGGATAATCTTCCATTTAATGAAATATAACTGGCAGATGGAAACATGAAACAAAGTGCCTCCTGACAACTTTCACTATACCTGCTCATAAACTTTCCTATCTTGAGACACTAGAAAATTTCCTTGGGACAATTAGCATTTACTGAAGGATCTGCTCTTCCTCCACCTTCACAAGAGCTCAGCTTTTTAGTCTTTTTTAATATATTATCTAGCACTTCATTTAAATGGGTGGTTGAGTGGAGTTGTGTGGCTCTTATTGTTAACATGAGAACATGCCAAAGTGTGACAGAGGCTGCTGTGGAGTTTAGGTCCCTTAAAGGATAATATTTTACATGGGATTGAAGAGTACAAAAGGTTTATTTCTGCCTAAGTGGAACCTGGATACCCCAGCTTGTTTTACTGACTTCTTCAGAATTTTAAATCAATACTGCTTTGGTTTAAGTCCAGCCAGCAACTAAGCCCCTCACAACCCCTTGCTCACCTCCCCACCCACCCCCCAGTATGATTTGGAGAAGAATCAGAAGGAAGTTAAAACCATGGATTGAGACAAGAACAACTTAATAATTGCAATAAACAGTAATAGTAACAGTAACAGTAACAGTAATAGTAACAATAATAGTAATAGTAATAGTAACAGTAATAGTAACAGTAATAGTAATAGTAATAGTAATAGTAATAGTAATAGTAATAGTAATAATTATGATTACTTAGGATAAAGAGTATTTAGAAACAACCTAAACTATCAGTGTGACATCAACATTATTCTTATACTAAATGCAAAACCACAGCACTATACCAACTATTAGGAAGGAAACTATCTCAGCTGAAGCCAGGACATTTGCCCCATCACCAAGCTGAGACCTCTTCTTCATCTGGCTCCTAGTTGTGGAGCTTTGAAAGGGTGGACATAAGTTCTTACATAAAAGTATAGCTGTGCTACAAAAAGACATTCTCCAAACACAGCAGATTTCAGAGCCAAGTCATTTACAGCAATTTCCTTTTAATATCATGTTTTTATCTTTGATTTTACACTACTGCCTTTTCTCTCAGTACACCAGTCCATTAATTTATCTTATTGACAGATAATCTATTTTTGTGAGCAAGTGCAGCTGCAGATGAGTAGACACAGGTTTTTTCCTCCAAAGAGGAGACCTTTTTCTTACCTCTGCTCCATAACACACCTCTCCAAGGACAACAGCAGGTTGTATTCAGTCCCAGATCCTAAAAGCTTTTCTCTGCAGAAAAATATTTTATAGTTCGGAAGTCTATTGTTTCAGATCTTGGAAACCACTGCTGTGAATGCTACTTTGAGTTCAGTTGTCTGTGAACTTTAGCAAATGGTCATGTCCCACAGAACCAGACTGATGCCGCTGCCGTATGGCCAGAGGCTCCTATGCTGTTCCTCCTCATCAGCAAAGGTTTGTATGAAAGGATCCCAATATGATTTCAATGGATTTGACATTATTTCATAGGGACTGTTAGAATATGTAAATATTCCACTTGGAACAATATTCTATGCGGAAGGGTTTCAGTAATAAATGCAAACTTTCAGAAAACATAGTGGGAATTTTGGTTTCTTCTGAGTGGCACTGTTAAAATGTTCATTGGGGGTTCACTCTGAGTGTGCACTCTTTAAAAAAACACTCCTCTGTAGGTACTTTGGCTGGATATCACCTGATACATTATACACAAGTTATACATTATATAAAAGTTAGTGGAGGTTGTCTGGCTTCCATTGCTGTAATAGATTAAGAATGGCTTATGCAACCTGAATATTTGTTATCATCTCATTAAAACTCAACATTCTAGAGTGTCTATATTGTTTTTGGTAATTCAGGAATAAAGAATGTATCTTCTAATGAAATTTTTTATTTGCTGTGCTTTTGTATTAAGATATGAAATAATGGCGCAACACCATTAATAGACGTATTTATTGAGACTATGAAAGTTCTATAAAAAACAAGGGGTTTAAAATCCAACAAAACTGCACTATGAATTTCTCACAAGAAATTCTGCACTGTGAATCTCTCACTAGATGTTGTGAGGTCCTGCTTTACAACACTCCCCAAAACACCTAGCAGCCATCAGGGAACAGCTGCTGACCAGCTGAAGTCCCATGCACTCCAACTGCCCCCACCAAGCCCTCTGTCCCCACTCACTGCAAATCACTTTGCCTTTCCCACCACGGTGTTTTTAAGGCAGATGTAGAGCAGAGAAGGTCAGCAAGAGGAAGCCTTCTAGACTGAATGCTGGTGAGAATTAGCAGTCAAAGAGGGACCTCAGAAACTCCATGAAGAAATCCTCCAGAGAGGTGTGCTTATGTGGGACTTAAATGCCTAGTGCAGTGAGAGGACATGAGAAGCTGCAAATCCAAGCCTGGGTTCCAGTTCATGCAGCAACTTAGCAAAAGTTCCTCTGTTGAATATGTAAGAGGGTTTAAGACCTTCAGACTCCTTGGCCATACTTGATTGTCAAATTTTGCATATTTATAGTATCTAGGAATCGGTGCACATCTCAAACACTTTGTACTGTAGGCAGTTATGTTTATTTTTAAAGCATAGTGTGAGGAGGGAATGTTTCAGCACAAGTGGTGCACTTTAGTTAATAATTGACATGTTTAACATGCCTTTTCTATGACAGCTGAGACCATTCAGTTATATATATATATTGACCTTGATGTCAAAGATTACTCCATGTAAAATTACTTGAAGTCCTGCTTTTATTGTGTTTAGTGAATGTTTGGGAAGCTGGACTGTAACCAGAAAATCAAAGGGACAACAAACACCAGCATTTGGGCAGAAAAAGGTGGCCACAGTTAAGGACAATGGCAAGAACTTGTAAGTTTAAATTAGCCCCTGCTATCTCAGCGAGTGAGATCAGACATCTGGCACAAAGATATGCCTTGAGATGGGTCAATTATGTGCAGGAACTCCTTAGTACAATAAGGAAGCTGACATGAGGAATCAAAGGCTACAAATTATTAAATTTATTACTAAAGTGAAATCCATGAGGAAACCTGGCAAGTGTTTTTGTTATAGTCAAGCATGTTTCTTGCAATAGTTTTGCCTCCATTCCTCATTCCTTCAGAATATAATAATTCAGTGTGTTAGGTGCTTTCTGTGCTGGTTTGTTTGGTTTTTCTGGGGTTTTGCTTATGTTTTATTTAATCTCACTTTTCTTTTGTTTATTTGTTTGTTTATTTTAATCCTGCATGCTCTTCTATACAGATATCATCACTGAGTCCATATTGAGTAGGATGAACAAATTACATCCACAACTCCTGGGCTGCTTTTTGGGATGAGAATGAAATGTTGTTAATCTCCAAGACTCACTGTAGGGCTTATAAAATGAGTATGTTTGTACATAAGTCTGTAAATATAGATACGCACACATGCACCAAACACACACATAGAGATATATTTTTATGACACTTTTATCCTCCTTCTAAAGTGTAATCTCTTCTTCTGTTCACATTAATTTGATATTTTCTCTGCATCTAAGTCCTGCTTGGCTCAGTTTAAAACTCCCAAAAGCTGTTTAAAGTCTCATGGGAAAAAGAGAAGAAAATGTCCTGTGAACCTGAAAGACATTCAGCAATTGACTGAATTCTGGTTTTTAAGAAATGGACGTACAAGCATGAAAATCATCTGTGCCATGTGCATCCCTCCCACACCCATGAGTATTCTCCAAACTAGAGCTGTACAGGAACGTCCCAGCAACTGCTCCCTTGCTCTCCTCCTCGCCCAGCCAGGTATTTCTGTCTTGAAAATTATTTCCTCCCTTCTGTCCTCCAACTCTTATTCCTTCCTAATCTTTTGAGCTCCCTTAAGCAGAGTGACATGATTTGTTGTTAAAGTGCTGCCCCTGTCAGGATGGTCACTGGAGGCTTTCAGGTGTTTGTCATAAAAAAGGAAGAACAGCAGCCCTGGGGCAAGAGGTGACCTGTCTTGTCTTGTTTCTGCTTGGTTCCTGCTGGGAAAAGCAGTTAGATGAAGTGGTTTTACAGAGAAAACTCCTAGGATTCTACTCACAGCTGAGGCTTTTGTGAGCCTCTCTCTCTCTCTGGTGCATAACTTTTGACCAAAATCAGAATTAAGGGATATTCCCATGTGCCATTCTGAGAGTCAGGTTTTATGATGGCAGGCACAGCTCATACCTTTCCATTTTTCTGTCTAAGTGGAGATGGCACAGTGATATAACCTCATGCTGTTATCCTGGGATGGGCTGTACTTTGTTTAGTGCCTAACAGGACACTGTCTATTTCTTCCAGCCTATGAGCTATTATCAGCATCTTCAATGCAAACAAGGCAAATCTGATTGAAATTTGAGGGGAAAAAAAGCATTAAATAGAAGTAAAAGTAAAATAATTGTGGAACACTGGTCAGTTTACTTCAACTAGCAAGGCAAAAGAAAACTGCTAGTGATGCACTACGTCTTTTGCAACAGAAATGATGCTTTTTATGATGATCTTCAGGGAAATCAAGTTCTTAAGGAAATTAATGCCACTGGATAATACCTAAGAAATACTGTTTGAAGGGATATATTGTGAAAAGTAGCACTCTTAAATCAGCTGGTGTCCTGCATACATTTACACAGATGAGATGTATCATAATGTTTAATTTGGAGATTTCCATAGCTAACTGCCAGATGATTGATGCTTCATATTTGTTCTTGAAATACATCTGGAAAAGCCATAGATTAAGAGCTAAAACTGTAACTGTACAAATAAGGGATATATAAGGTAATGAATATGGATTTTATTTTCCTTTTTTCAAAGAATTAGCAACCTGTAAATGTAAGTTTCTACTTGTTCTTCTGCAACAACATAATGAATTTCTTTTTGTTCTAGATTCATACGTGGGACTTAACATTCAAAATATGTTGATTGGTTTTTTTACTTTGTGTGTCTGCACTGCTATATACAGGGGGCTTTGTGACTGATTTTCTCAGGTACTAATTTGGTGCTGAATGAATTCTCATTCTGAACAGAGAATACAATACAAAGTAAAATAGATTTCTGAAGGCATTTTGTGCACAGAATATGATTAAGAAGCAATCAAGCACAGGAAACCTACTCAGTCTCCTACCTTGTTACTGGGTAGCTGGGTCATGCTGTAAGGAAATGGATTTAAAGAAATTCATTATTTTACAGAAAGATAAGCTTGAAGTTGTGTGGGCACATGGATAGTTCCCCTCCCCAACAGCTTCCTGGAGTTTATTAAAGTCACACAGTAGAAAAGGAGAGAAAGAACTGAATTATTTTTCTTTCATTACATGAGAGCTTTGCAATTGGATACTTCTGCAGTTAACTAGTTTCCTTCAATTTTTCTCATGGCATCTTTTGGAAACTCACATATTTTGAGATTTCATTTACTATTCCAGATATGCAATTTACATTCTGGTAATATGTTGTAGACATCAATTCTTGAGTCTAGGCAGTGACAGTAGAGGATTAGATAGCCCAGCCAATTGCTCCTCAGTTTTTGGATTTTTTTTTTCAATTAACTTTGAGCAGGCTGGATCAAAAGTTTCAAACTCTAATGTTGTAAAACCTCTTGCAAACCCTGCATTCTTCATTTAAAAAATTAATAGGCCTAGAGTAATTCTGAAAGTGCTGTGTTATGATTATGGGTGTCAATAACTTGCACTGAGCAACAAAAAGGAAGCTGATGATAAGCATCAAGGAAACTTGTTGCCTGGTGTAAATTTCCAGAGAATAAACAGAAGTTGACAAGTACCTCCCGTCCAGCAATGCCACTTCTAAAGGCAAGTTGAAATAGGCCATTAGCTTTATTAGAAAATCCCTTCCCAGAAGAAGTGTTATTCCCCTGTGTAACAAGGTGCCATGCATCAGATAGCAAAGATTTCTTTTTCCCTAGATTGCCAGTCTTCTGCTGCCCTCTCAGACCCTGTGTTCCCTGTAGGCTGGTACTAGGAATGGTATTGGCTGGATGATTTCAGGTAGATAACCAAACACTGACTTGGCATTTTACTTGGATAATAAAATCAGCTATGAATAAGATTCTTTTTCCATTGCAAAGCTCTGATGTCCCTGTCTTTTATTGAGACCTCGCAGTGGAAAATGAAATTTATTCATAGATGGAGGAACAGGCATGGGTAGCAGATGCAAAACTCAGAATAGTATGATGATATGACATGTATTAGAGCAGGCCACTGCTTTTAATGGGAATGTCAAGGTAATGAATGCCCTGTAAGAGCAGGCATTCCAGTTTGTCCTCTGTCCAATCTTCATCACTGCTATCTGATGCATCAATACTGTAGGAAAACAGGGTGCTATGGAAAAATTCAGGGGATGATTTCCTCTGATGTGAATAATGGAAATGGCAAAATCATGGAGCAACTAGTTTTGATTTACTAAGAAGCACTAAATACTGTCCTGGGGAAAAATATCAGGAGGTCTCTGCCTCCTTTTTCTGAGTTTGAGGACAAAACCATATTAGCCTCAAAAGCTCTTTCTTTGAAAACAAACAAAAAAAGTAATTTATTGCTGATGGTTTCATATGTCAAAATAGCTGCAATGGAGATATTTCCACAGAGAACAAAAATGCTATTTTGAGATGTTTGTTTTCATTGCCTTGCAGGGATTTGTTCTCTGCAATGTGTGAAAAATAGGCTCCTGTATTTACAATCATACAAATTACAGCAGCCTGTTCTCACAGGCATTGTTTTATCTCTTAGCCTCCTTTCCAGCGGGTCTGGAATGCAGACTCGGAGAGGTGCGTGGGGGGCTGCAGAGAGGAGCCGCTTTGGCTGTACCGTGTCTGTGATGCTGCAGAGCACTGGCACTGCAGATCCTTGTTTTATGTAAAACGGGGCAGACGTGCTGGAGGAAAGGACACGATGTGCTGACCAGGGTAGCAGGAGGTCAGATCCACTGCGTAGGATAACAAGAGCCTTTTGGGAGCTGAAGCGATTTCTAAATAGGAGCCGAAGAGCTCACATGTGTTCTCTCTCTCAAGCTCACACGTGTCCTTCCTTTCTCAAGGGATGACACACATTGCTTTAATGGCTGCTGCTGGGGCTTTAACTTTCTGAAAGGAAGTTAGAAGAAACAGTCAAAAGGTGGCTGACAGCCAGAGCTGGGGAGAGCAAAATGTCCCCATGAAAGGAATATGGCCCAGCGCTTTACACTCATGATAAATTTAGGAATCGTTGGAAAAATTACCCTGTTGGCAAAGAAGTTAGCCTCCTTTAGGGAACTTACCCTTTTCCAGCACAAATTTTTTTGACTGTGCATCACCTTCCTAAAAGAAAAAACTTAAATGTATGAATTTGCAATTAAAAGCAAAGCCTACTTGCCATTCCTTCAGAGGGCTTTGTTGCAACCATACCTTTTGCTGTCCATCGTGGAGGACCAGGAACAGTCACACTGAAATCCCAAGTGGAGTCTGAAAGCTTAGAATCCACCTCCTTTTCTCACCAGAATAATTGTCATCAAAACTGACTCATACATCTATTCTTCTATTATTTCCCTCTATACTTCAAATGTTAATTACTTAATCACTGAAGAGACACTTTTTGTTCTCTTCTATAATATAGTTATTGTTTAGAAATCCAGGAGCTAATTGTCATAAGAACAGACTTTCTCCTGAGCAAGGAAAAGTAGAAGTTCCTTTTGTCACCCTGATGGCAAGACTTCCTTGCTTTCTAGTGCTGCAGCTGTCACAATACTTTTTCTTAGAATGGCGTGCACTTGGAACCCAATACAACTGTGGTTGTCATTTCTCTACCCGCCCAGACACCTGGGGTACAAGTTTCCCTTTATGCATTTAATCTCCAATATAATATGCAACCACTGCTCAAAATGCCTCGTTTTTTGTAGCTAGCACTCCTCCCTCAGCTGTGTAAGAACAGTTTCACCTTTTCTCAGCATTATAAATGTGGCAGATAGGCAAAGGCAGTAGCTGGAAACGAGCAGACGGCTCCTTTCAGCCCCATGCTGTTGTCATTATCCTGACGTTTCACAGCATAGCTGCAGAAACTCCCAGCTGAAATAAATGCAAAGACAATTCCACACTAAAAGAGTAATTTTTAACAGCAGTGAATTCCGTTTTTAAGGTCTTTTTTGTTTCCTAGGTACAGAATACATTCTTGATTAATTGCTCTACTTAACTGCACAATTCTGACCTCAGTGGAGACAGCAGTTTTACACCTCCTGGAGCTGAGCTCTGTCCATGCTGAGCAACTGCACAACAGCTAGGAAACACCTCCTGGGTGATGCTAACTTTATTTTTTTTTTGTTCTAAAACACTTCTGTAGCTCTTTCCCCAGTAAAATCCACATTATTAAGATGCTCTCCTGGGCCACGGCACTGCTGGGTATATGCAGGGGCAGGAAGGGGAAAGGGAAAGTCTTGGGGAGGGCTTGGAATTCTGTGTCCCAGCCTGTCTGGGTAGAGAGGCCTAATGAAAACCATCAATGGGACAAGAACAAGTTTTAGCCTGGGACCCTCCTGGACTTTTTCCATTTTGATTGCATCCCAGAGATTATGTGAGGGGCACTCCTTGCACAGATTGCTGGGATTGCCTCACCTGCAAGTTTCCTTGATTTGACACTTCAAAATAAACTTTCAAGCATGAGTTTTTAATTCATCTCTTTTTTCTTTTTTTTCCTCAGTAGTTTAGTCTGTAAAAATATTGACTTAGCAAATCAAGAAGAAACACCTAGATTTCTCCATAAAAATAAATCTTTAATATTGAACTTGAGATTGAGGATGCAAAACTCTGTTAATGCTGCATTTTATTGCTTTTATTAATGATCAAACATTATCACACATCATGCTTTTAAAGAGGAGCTTGAGGAGCTAGCTCCTTCTGGGAGACTACTTTTAATTCATGGTTATTTATTCTTGCTTTTCTTTTCATACAGACTCTTTGTTGTTGGCTTTGGTGGGTTTTTTTGTCTATAGGAATAAATGCTTAGCCATACATAGCCAATATATAGCCATACCTGCCTAACAACTACTTGTTCATAAATCTGCAAACCAACACCAACTCATTATTTCAGAGACTGAGAAGAAAAAAGTTGGTTCAATGAATTTTGTCAATGCATCCTATTCCAGAGCTTGACTAAAACCCATTCCTAAAACAAGCTGAAGAGCAACACAGCCTTGATCATTGATTTACATTAGAGAATTTTGGTCAAATGCTTGCAGTGAGTCTTCTGTTCCCATTTGCACACTTATTTAGGAACCTCTGGAAAGGAGAAGGGGGAGACTGTAGTTATGTCATGAGCTGGCTTCACTAGAGTGAAGTTACGTGAGTGGCTTCACCCCTTGGGCTGTCCACATGGTTCTCACCATATCAGTGTTGGCTGGAGTTGGGGGTTTGTTGGGTTTTTGTTAGTAATGATGTCTGCTGTGTGATGCTGCTCTTTTGTCTTTAGCCCGAAAAGGATAAAAAATGGAATTTCATCTTTTTGAATATGTTTGAATATAGGAAGGGGTATCCCTGTACCAGGCACCTGTTTACTGCCCCTTCTCTTGCCTACAACACTACAATAGTATTTGGGAAGAAAAAAATCCACTAAAGTCTCACTTTAGTGCTAATGAGCTTTTCATTTACTATCTGTTTATGACACATGGTATTAGGAATGTGGCTTATCCTATCAAGGCTCAGAAATGTTTTATGGTACAGAAGCTCATGTTTCTAAACAAAGCAACTGCTATCTTGATTTTGAAGTAGCAAACATCTATAATGAATTGCTGATGAATAATTTGTATGTAAAAATCATTAATTGAATTTTTTAAATCAATATGTTTGTGGAATTTGCTACTGGAAAAAAAAAGGAAAAAATGAGATTCTGTATCAGTAATTAAATGAGTTACTAAAAATTCCAGTTAGGAACAAAATTCATGCAATTAAATAGAAAATCATTAAAAATTCAGCTTAGGAGTTTATTTTTCTGATAGAATTTTGTCCTAAAATAATAAGACAGTCTGCCTCACAGAAACAAAATTTTAAGCTGGCCTCTAAGACATGAGGATTTCAGCTGAAGTGTTAATGATACATAAAACAGTGTGTGCTGTTAAAATTATGACATCCAGTCCTGCATACATCAAGACTTTTAGCACTGTTACATTAATTATGCACTCACTATTCAGGACCTATGCGTAGAGGGTGGTCCATTTGTACAAGTTTAATAAAAACAAAAATCTGAACAAAAAATTTATTCTGCAGCTGTACAATTGTAAAGATGGAGAGTGAGCAGTTAGAACAAGGAGAAAGAGGACTGAAGGCAGTGCAGAAGATTCAGCTGACTTACTTATAACAAGTACACCAGCATTACCACAGATGTCATTCTGTATAATTTATAGAGCAGTTTGCAGTTCTGTTAGGTTGAATCAGTCATAACTGGAGAACTGACTGTAAAGTTACACAAGAGTACCACTCTTAACTTGTAGGACAGCAAAACAAAATGATTTATATGTGTTAACAAGGCTAAATGCCCCACAGATACTTAGAGGAAGACATGGAATGGCTGGGTTTGAGCTGTCAGGGCTGGCAGAATGAGAGTCAGGATTACCATTCTGCATGAAGGTTTCACAATCCCTGCTTTGTTTAGCAAAGCAAGCAGGTTAGTTTTCAGTGGAATGCTGTCACAGCCTTCACCCAAAAGTTTGGTACCTGTGTCAGTGTATCTTTGCAGGAACACAGGCAATATTGCTGATGACTGAGCTGCAGGCAGCCTCTAGCAGGAAAACTGGATGATCCAGAAGAGCACTGATAAAGAATTATGATGCTATTATATGTCACAAACTCCACTCAGATGGAGCCTTACAATTTATGCAAAGCCAAAGTTAAGTGGTAGGCCTGAAGGAGACCTTGAAAACCTCCACAGAATAATATGTTGTGCATTTTATATGGGAATTTTTCCTCACAATTTGGAGTTTGATGTGCTGGAGAGCTGTCCGAAGGACTCTGAACAGAGATCATTTTATTGAATATATTCTTGCCAAGGGAACAAAAAAAGCAATCACCACTGCATGTTTGATTTATAATTAACAGGAATAAAAATGTAATCGCAAATGTAGCTGACACATCTAGGCATGGTATAAATATTTTATGCAGTACTTCAAAGTTGCATATAATGTGCACTGTAAAATTTGGGTATCATAGTAAATGAAGTTATTAAACCTTTAAACAAGAAATTCTGGACTCTCACAATTATGGAAACTCAGGCATGTTGGGAAATTATCCTCTAAATTACAGCACATAACAAAAATTCTTATCTCTCTACAGAATGTGCAGGAATATAAATGTCTTGTAAAATTGGTAAAAATGAAAAGCTGAAGGTTGAAAGGACTTTAGATGAACTTTATGAATTCTAGTCTCAAATATATAAATAAATAATATTTATTGTTTTAAGGTGTTGGTAAGTCTTTAAAAGGGCATGTCACACAGATTATTCACAGGTCAGGTTGAAGGTTTAGGAACTTCAGATATCCTTTTTGGAGATAGTTCTTCTGCATCTCATTTATGGAAATGGAGACCTGTTCCAAAAATGCCATTATACCTGTTTGTATTTCTGTCAGTGGCATATCTGAGCACCACCAGATACTATTGGCGGACACTTCCACTGCAAAAGCTTGGAAAGATTCTGGGAAGCCAGGTCACTCCTTTGATGCTGGCAAGAAGCCCAAAACACCGCATGGCAGCTACTGCAGCAAGTCACTGGGTTTTACTGTGCTCGTGGGAAGTGTTGGGTGTTGAGCAGCCTGATTGCCAGAAACATGAGTGATGTGTGTCACTTCAGCCAGCGCTGATGAACACATCCTTCCTGCTGTGCAATCTGGGCATCTGGCAGATGGCATTTGTGATTAGTATTGATTAATGGAGGGTGTGAAAGGTATCTACCTGAGACTGAAGCAGAGCAAAGCAGTCAGACGTCTGCACAAATGCCCACAAGCACCACAGAGAAGATATTTCCATGTCTTTACCATCTCAAAAGTGATGATGTCTTGTATGACTGGCAGCTAGAGACTGCCCAAAAAGCTGTTGAGTGTCCATCTCTTCTTCCTTCCCAGGACCAAAAAAATGCTACAAAACGGCATCATAACTTTATATAGAAAAGATGCTGCTGCCAATAATGACATTAGCTTTTTTATACTCCCTGAAGGCCACTCAATTGCATATAATGTCTATATAATGTATTATTGTATGTATTGTGTATATAAGATATTAATGCATAGTGTAGTAAGCGGGGTTGTCTGATTAAGTTCTTGTTAATGATATTTTAGGACAAGAAGAAAAAAGATTTGACATCAAGACAGGCACATACCAAAAAAAGGTAATGAAATGGAGGAAGATGTAGCAGAGGAGAAAATAAATTACAGTACTAGTATATATTTTTCTTAGTTAGAACTAAATAATAATTATGAACTTACTTCCCTTCTTCCATCCCAAAGTTAAATAAAAAATAATTGTATTTCACTGTGGGTACAGTTGATTTCTGATCTGAAAAACATCCTCTTCTGCAACAGAATCTCATGTACATGGAGATCAATTCTTACAGCAATCCTTCTGCTCTTCATAATTATTTCATCACTGCTGTGGCCAAGATGGAAATGTCAGGATGGGAAAGGGAGATTGTCAGTTAGAGTCTTCCTTGCAGGTTTTCTAAGTCCTGATAAAGGCTCTACAGGATATTTGGGTTGCTAAACTGCGCTGAAGCTTGTATCTTTTGCCTCTTTTGTGGCACAAACTTCAGAACCATTACCTTTTCCTTTATACACAGAAACATCATGATGTGATGTGATGTGACCCTCACAGCAGGAGAATTGAGGTGCATGAATGTCAAATGAATGCAAGACAGTGGACAGTGCTCTGCTCCAGAAGGGCCACAGCGAGGGGATCATGCCCAGCCCCACAGAGCAGGGAGGCAGGCTGGAGGCAGGACTGCAGGTGGCTGCTCTGAAGGCCAGGAAAGAAGATTGCAGATCAAGAGAAAATGGTATCATTTGCATAACAAAGAAATCAAGACAAATTTGGGATGAATTATTTATCCAGATTAAGATAATTTTCAGGATTTTAATGTGAGGCTCAGTATTCTTTCTGGTGGGATTTAGAGCGCCAGAGTATTATCCCTGAACACCAGAGAGCTGTAAAGAACTCAGTATTAACGTAATTTAGCTGGTCAGTCTTGTATTTGCCAGTGGAAGAATAGCAAAGAGGAAGGTGACAGCCTTTTCTGTGTGCCATAAGAGTACCCAAAAGTATGCATGTCATATTAGCTGACAACACAATTAGACACAGAGCTATAGCTATTTATCTCCTGTAAACACTAAACTACACTAAAACTACGTATACATTTCTCCAAAGATGCAGAACCATCAAGCAATCATGATAATAGAGCTCCTGAACTAAAGAAAGCTTCAAGTTCATTAGTTTGTAGGCATTCATAGAAAGTCTGTGATATTTTATCAGGAAAGCATTTGCAGTAAAGAGCAACGTACCAAAGTAACCCACACTTCAAACATTTCCAAATAGAGTGTTTTCTGGTCTTTAAGCTGGAAATGGACAGATTTCTGGGAACTTGGCTGTAACAACATGCAAGAATGATGCAGCTGATTCTTTAAATACTCTGCAGTGTTCATGTCCCACCCACTCTTGCTGCCACAGACTGTAATCTGAGAAGCATCATACAAAATATGATGTAGAAAACAGCTGTCTGGATCTAGACCTGACCTTGAATGAGAAAAGGAAAGGAAAAAGTCTGTGTGGCACAGCAGATTGGAAAAGAAATTATATTTCTGTTCCCTTAGGAGAGTCCAGTCTGATAGGAGGAATTGAGAAAAACATAAATAAACCTGTTTACAAGCAAACTGAGATTTACTTTACAAATTGTGTTCTTCAAAAGAGAGAAAAATCAACGAAACAATGCCAATTCTCAGTGTGAGCAGAAGGCCCTGGTGGAACAGTCTTGGTTCAGTCAGTAACAGAGAACAGCAGAAGACTTTCAGTGAACTCAGTCCAATCTTTTCCATTTCATTGGAAAGTGGAAAGCCTGTGAGTTACAGCACATATCTATACATCTGAATTAATCATCCTGTTTCCTTGAGCAGACATCAGAGAGAAATGGGCAATGGGTTATGTAATGAACCTTCAATATTAATTTTTTTTTCATTCTAGCTGCAATTAAAATTTTCAATTCATTTTTAAAAACAGATTTTTAAAATAGAGATTTCTAATAGAAAGAGAAGTTCTGTAGTACATCTAAACACATATATAGTGAGAATTCCTGCCTTTCTGGTGCCCCACGGGAAAGGAAGAACAAACAGGGTTGGATTTTTTCCTCTTGTTACTTATCTCACTTCTATTTTTGTTTCTGAAATGGATTACTGCAGAAACTCTGCCACGCAAAAGATGCTAAATTATTACTTTTTCCTCATATATGGAGAATACTTCAAAGCAGAGGCTGTGTCAAAGTTAACAGGCAGCATATTCCACTAATTGCTATTCATAATTGTCATCTCAGTCCTGCTACCCACAGAGTGGAAAGCATAAGAAATTAAATAATCTGAAACAGGAAGCTTTTGGGCCATTGATTTACTTTTTTCAGTTTACTCTGTATGTAATCCCACAATAACTTTACATATTGTTTCTCAGGCCCTCTATCAATGCACCCATTCCCAGAGCTCTTGTTCGTTCAAAATTCAGATGTGAACCTCAGCAAATTGACAACACACACACACACAAAAGGTTTTGCAAAAAGCCAATTCTGCCCCATGTTTTCTGGAGAATGGCGTTGGTCTCAGCAGCATGTATTGCAGACAGGAAAACTGATAAAGGCTGCCCACAGAATGAAACCCAGAGCCCCTGATGCTGCATGATACCACAAATGGGTGAATGCCCAAATTATTGAAGAGCTAGGATGCCCTTAGACTATCAGAGGAGTTTAGTGAGTAGAAAACAGTGAGCTAAAATGCCAGTCTGGTTGTTCCTTAAACAACATTAATGTAAAAATTTACAATGCTAGAAACTTGGTGTCATCAGCATTTGCAAATTGGTGGATTTTTGAGCAATGTCAGTCAGTTTGTGGCTGCTTATAGAAAGCATATGAGCCCTGCAGGAATATCAGAAGCAAACCACTGTGCACATCTGGGTGTCTGTGCAGTGTCCTCCCCTGAGGTGGCACACATGTACAACAGAATGAATAAGGCCTCAGGTGGGCTTCTCATAAGCAGAGGAATTTACTTTTCTAAATGAAGGCCCATCTTACTGGTATCACAAGTTAATACCTGAGTTTTTTATTTCTACATTTTCACAGTTTTGCTGAGCATTGTAAATACCTTGAAAGAACTAATGAAGACATGATCTAACCATGGTAACACTAGAACTGAAAAAAGGAAAGCGCTTTCAGGGGAACATAGACTAGAGGGACCAAAAGATAGGACCAGAAATATCAAGCAAGAGCTAGAAAATATATCAGGCAAAGATGGAACCTGCATGTCCTTGCAACACAAACTGATGGACTTAGGTTCCCAAGGAGTCACTCACTTCTGTGACAGTGTCTTCTCTTGTTTTAATACTTTGTGTGGTGTTTTTCATTCTTATTCATTCATTCCTGCCCCTTCCTGCTTAAAGATATAACACCTTCTAATCCTTTTGTGAGAGCTTAAAGGCTCCTCGTTCTGGTATTGCTTCTAAATATTGAATTTTGAATTAAAGGCAGCCTGGAAAGATGCTTCCAGACATCAGTACTGCATTGAAGGGTAATTCTTGCAGGAACTTGTAGTGACTTGAGTTCACTCCATGCAAGCAAACTGTTTAATAGGAAAAGCCATGTCAGAGCTTATTAAGCACTGTTTACACAGAGTTCAGGACAAATAACACAAATCTCGCTTCTCAGTACAAAAATATGTATCACTTACGTAGATTCACCCCAGTTTGACTCTATAAATTGTTAACAAATAGTGCCAAGGCCTACCAAAATACTAGGCCGGCTTAATGATAAACTAAAAGCTTTCCATTTCCTTGCCTTGAAATAACAACTCCCATGTGTTTTATACAGTTATTACCTTCAGGGAATTTAGACTTTCATGAGTGCTCTGGCTATTCACTTTATTTGCTAATGGAGTTAGCTAGGCTGTAATGTGAGGAAAGTTGAAAGGGCAAAAACTGGTTTGTGTTTAGAAGTGCCTAGCAATTTGCAAAGGAAATAGTAAAAGTAAATTAAAAGAAAAAATCTAAAGTAGTCTGTTACTTCTAATAATGCAAGGAGATGCATTCCCACTATTTTAGCTGCCAGCCTTAACATGGTCAGAGAGAATTTTTAGCTGAGCAACTGTTTGCCAAGTGTAATTGTTTAAATTCCCCCTAGGGCAAAGCAGGTATGTCTGCAAACCTGCAAAGTCACCTTGGCCATTTTGTTGTTCCCCTTGTTTATTCAGACGATTTTCTGGTCCTGGGAAGACAGCCCCACAGACCTGGTGATAGACCCCACCAGGGGCCCATCCCTGGAGGTACAGGGCATGAAGGGGCCTGACCCTGTGTCCCAAAGGGCTGCTGGGTGCCCAGGCTTGGGTGCTCTGTGCTGCTGAGGTTCAGGCACCTGGGAAGTTAAAACACAGAAGCAGTCAAAGAAGCAAGACCCAGGAGATCACAATCAAAGAGCTCCTGGGGGAGACTGGCCCTGTTAGTACAGGCCTGGAGGACTGGGGAGAAGACTCTGGCTTTGGCTGGCTTAAACAATACATCTTTAATATAAAATCTCCCTGGGATAAAATCTACAAGAAGCCCTGTGAGGAGGGAGCAAAGCCCTACATGACTGATTGAAGTGTTTCTCACAGCTGGTCTGATATCCCAGGGGGCTGCGTGTGTGAACTGGACTTTGATGCATCTACTAACATTTCCTTCCTTTCGTCTTGGCGGGATGACAGAGACTCATTAGATTTTGGACAGAGGCAGGCTCACTCTTTCTGGGCTCAAAGCTAACTGGAGACCTCTCTCAGGCCCCTCCATGGCCTGCTCCAGAGCCTTGGGAGTATGTAACACACCACGGAACCCCACAGCTCATAAACCCCGTCCCCAGGATTTACAGCTCTGGCCCAGCACTGTGCTGATGTTTTCATGCAACTTCCCTTTCTCCCCCTCTCCTCCATCTCAAATGCATGCCCTTGATGTACAACACCAGCATACTCCTGCACGCTGTACTGGTAGTATTTCACTCGTAACAGAAAAACAGAAAAATAGCAATCTGTCTTATGTTGTTAGCTGCATTAGCAGCACCCTAGATGCCATCCAAGGGCAGAGGCTGAGTCTTAGTGCCAAATTATGGATATTCATTATTTTAAAAGCCCTGTTACAATCCCATCTGCTGTTTGTTTGCTGCAGCATTGTCAGATTTCAAACTGTAGGAGAGGAAAATAGAAACTACTGCAACAAATAAGGCTGTATTCATTACTGAATGGCTGAATTTCATTGTTGCAGAGGTTTTTTTAATGGGTTTAACAAAGACTTTTTAGATATTATTGTCAAATCATCTATTTAAACAGGCACAAGGTGCTAGATACAAAATGAGGCAAATGAGGCATCTAAATCCTCAGAAAATACACTGATAAAATATCTCACTTTCTTTTGCTGTTTTGCTTCTGCTGCCAATGCATGAAGGGTTCCATGCAGCAAGTTGTACAATTAAAATTATTGTATGAGCTAGAAAGCAAAACTCATCTGAGACAGCTCATACAAATACCAGTTCTGTTTCTGTCTTTTGATAGACCTGGGCTTGCAGGGCAGCTCTGGGACATGTCCGTCCCTGTAGTCATTCAAACATTGTCAGGAAGATGTTGGCAGCAGGAAACAGGCCAGTCTGGTAAACATCACCGTTTTCCAGCGTAATTGAAATGCAAGAACTCAAAAATAAGGGAAAGTGTTTTGTCTTTCCAGAAAAAAACACCAATGCACAACTTTAAACAATGTAAGTAAAAAATGCGCTGTCATCCAACTCCTTTATTTACTTTAAATCCTCCAGAGGCCATGGCAGTGACCTGAGCGGACAGGAGTTTACTAATATTGGAGTGAGTAATTCTTTTCAATTGCCTTCAGCATAAGGGATTGGGGTTGCAGGAGAAGATGTGGATGTGGCCAGCCTGTTAGAAACTAGAAGTGAATGGGAACATGGACTGTAAACCAAAACATGTTAATCTTGAAAATCTTTAAAAACCCCAGGCGGAGGAAACTAGAAGAGCTGTCTGAATGCCAGAAATGAGCTGGGGTGCAGCTGGAGCAGCAAAGTTCTGTTCCCTGACTCTCTCTTCCACCAGCGACCTTTCCCTTTTGCAGGACTGTGAACCCACCTCATGAGGAGGCTCAGTGCACACTGTGGGCTCCTACAGAACATGATTGAATTTCTCTTTTACTGCTTCTCCACTCTTGCTGCGCAGTGACCTGTGGAGTTAATAAACTTTTATGCACATTATTGTTACTCATTACAATAGACATTATCAGCATCCTCCCCCTCCTCTTCAACCATTTTATCTTGGCAATACTTTAGTAAAATAGTACAATAACTGAGACACTTTATATATTCAACTGTCTGAAAGACAGACTAAAAGGCAAGCTACTTGCCTGTTTCTAAAGGCTTGAGTATAAAGTTGTTAAATACAGATGCTATGCAGGGCTCACAACTTGTGTAATTATTTCCACAAGCTGTTTTCTCTTGTAAGTAAAAACTTTAGTTATTTTTTTTTCTTCACCACCCTCTTCAGAGGGCAAGAATTCTCATAAACGCAACCTTCAAATAATCATGTTTTTACTACCAGTATATAATTTAATTTAAAAGGAAAGGAGGGGGAAGTTTACAGGGTTCTTATTATCCAACTGTTACATTTCATGATTAAATTCATTAAAGCAATAATTCAGAGCAAAGGGGTGGTGCTGAGGGCAGGAAAGTTTACAGTGTAGATACTTAGTGAGCCATGCTGTATAGCCAGACCTCTTATCTTGTGAAACTGATTTATAGAAAACAACTTGATTACATTTTCAGCCTTACTACTGCTGGGTGATTAGATGGGAGCTCTTTGTTGTTATGACTGTCTACTTTAACTAAACTTAACTCCATCTGCTTTTCATTTAGCAGCCACCAGGTCTCTCTGGCAGGCAGCTGCCAGGTAAAGAGCAATTTGGAGACTGATGCTGCTGGGGGTTTGCAGCCCTCAGTTCAGTTCCCTGACCTCCCACAGGCTTCCTGCCAGAAAGTCTGACATCCCTTAATCCCTTAGCAAAGTCTCTTGAAATAGCTCCTCCATCTTTGTTTATTTAGACTAAAAATTTCTCAGGCAGGGTCTCTTTTACTAGACTGAAACTCCTGCATGTTCAGGCATTAATGGAGTGCAAATACTACAGACAGGAAGATTCGGTATCATTATGTTTATGTTGTCTGATAATGCAATTGAAAACAGTATTAGGGTTGTGCCTGAAGGACCTGAGCATCACTTAGGTTTTACCACTATTGTAAGTGGAGGAGAAAAAGAAATAATCTAACATCTTCCGATTTATCTGACTCCAGCTTGTGCCAGGCTCTTTACAGCAAGGACTTCAGTATGTGCAGTTGTGTTTGGAAATGGCATTTGTGGAGGAAATGAAGACAACCTCTTTTGACCACTTTCCAATGCATGAATGATTGCTGCCTCTCCATTCTTGTGTGCATATATGTAATTTCATTTAATTTTTTATGCTTTCCCAACAGCCAGGAAAATGTTATAAGGTTCTTTGGACCTAATGCTGCTATCAGAAACACTGACATACATCCTGTGGGATAACCATAGTGTGCTTGCTGATATGTATGCAGACAAAATCTTCCATATCAGATCTGTAAATGGATGTCTATGTCCACCACAGATGGGGGAGCTCTTCTGCAAGAGGGGAGAAACTCCCTAACTGGTCATCTTGAGGGTTTCAATATTTGCATTTGACATGGAGGAGACCATGAGAGCGCCCTTGGCATTGCATGGGGCTTAGAGTCAAATGTGAATGTTTCCTGTGAGGTACACAGCAAATAACAGACAGACAGAGACGAGATCTAAAGCTACATAGACCAGAAGAATTTCTTCCTATACATTTTTGTACTTTAATCTGCGATAGAGATGTAATTACCACCACTAAGGGTTCACTGCTTAGACCTCAGACCCAAACCAAAAGCTTAGATTTATTTTTTGTTTCAAAGAGAGAAAATATTTTCCATCACTCCAAAAGGGAAGAAGAGGAATATTTTTGCCCACCTTTAACATAAGTACTCCTCTTGCATAGAACCCCAGCAATCCATGCTCCATCCCCTGCCTGCCTGGCAATAATCTTAAGACCCAGGAAGGGTCTGCATCCTCAGGTGCACTCTTAGCACTCTGCTCACAAGTAACAAGAAAAAATATTCACTACAGAGGACAGAGCAATCTTTTGGCTTATGAATTAGAGGCATCACCTTAAGCTCAGGAAAGCTGGATTCTAGTCCTTTCCCTGGATGATTAACATAACATGATATAATTGTGCAATGGGGCTGGGTAGCACATAATTTACACTTCAGAGCAGTTTCTCAGCAGGCAGGTGGTGGGAAAATAATCTTTCAACTTTATCCCAGGAGCCTCACTCAGGAAACCTACTATAATAGGGATTTTATACTTTGTTCCCTATTGAGGGGTAGGCCAGGAAGGTTCTCATTTCTCTTTTTCCCTAGAGGCAGCATGTTGCTTATCTAGTCCTTTCATCCCTCCCCTGGCTAGGAAATGTTGTTCCATAGCCTGTCTTATACCAAGCCACTGGAAGTGAAGGTTATACATGTTAGCTAAACAAATCAAATTACCGGCTTGTAGGTCCAGCCTAAGTGAAGAGAGGGTTATATGTGCATTCAGGGAAGCTATTAAAAGTGAAGTTTTTGTGGCTAAATAAAAGGAAATGTGTGCTTGGGAGACCTATTTCCCTGTTTAGTCTGTTTTCAACTGGCTCCCTAAGGTTTCTGGTTTCATTCAGGTCTATATCCTCAGGCCAGGATATTAAAGTTTCTAGAGACAGTGAGAAAAAATGGAAACACACAGGCACTGCAAATGTCCTTAAAATTAACTAAAAAATGGGCTACAGTGCAGGATAGACAAGAAACCCTTCCTGCCCAGAACAATGCATGGTTCATGCATTCTTTTCCTTCTTTTCCACCAACAGGTTACTGGATTTTTTCCCTAAAGATTGTTACAGGTACTTTATCTCAAAATGCAACATACATGATTACATCGTGTGCATTTTTGGTGTGCTCAAACAATATATTAAATCTTTAAAATAGCAGCTACGAAGTGTCATTATGTCCATTTTAAACAGGGGCAGAATTTTAGTAACTTGCCTGCTGTAATCCTGGGACAAGAGACCTAAGAGGATATTTGGCTCAGATCCTGTTCTGTACCTGGATTATCCTTCTTGTAGTCATGATTGCAGTAGTTACAATGGGACCTAAGTGACTTCCCATCTCACAAAATATTGTCTCTATTGCTTGAAATCCCTCTGATAGGTGTAAGAGGAAATTAGAAGGGGAAAGTAACTGGCTAAGGTATATGGGCTGAGATATATCACATCTGCTTTGTTCCATCTCTAAAAAACAAGGCAGGCTTTCTGAAAAAGATGAAGCTGTTTCACCATTTTTCTATCTAACATCTTCCCCAGTCCTTTGTGGTAACTGTGTTTCTCTCTACCCATGCAGAGCTGACTGCAGATGATGTTTCATTTTCCAGGTAGTAAAGGGTCATGCTTGAAGGAAGATCTCCAGAACCATTCCTTATTTTACCTGAAGTGACAATGTGGACTTCATTTAGCTGCTGCACATTGTAATGATGATAGTGAGATCACCTCAACTGCCCACTGAAATCACTTTTGGCAGGGTAATGAACAAGGTCAGCATAAAATTGTTTGAGTTTGAACAGGTTTTCAAGATCATCTAGTTATAATCATAGAATTACAGAATATCCTGGGTTGGAATATGTCCACAAGGATCATGGTCATCCATCTCCTGGCTCTGCTCAGGACATCCTCCAGAGTCACCCCATGTACCTGAGAGTGTTGCCCAAAGCCTTCTTGAACTCTGTCAGGCTTGGAGCTGTGACCGCATCCCTGGAGTGCCTGTTCCAGCGCCCACCCTCCCTCTGAGTGAAGAATCCTTTTTGAATATTGGATATAAACTTACCCTGACACAGCTCCAGGCCCTTCCCTTGAGTCCTGTCGCTGGTCACCAGAGAGAAGAGATTGGTACCTGTCCCTCTGCTTCCACTCATGAGGAAGCTGCAGACTGCAATGAAGTCTCCCCATCTCCTCTAAGCTGAACAGACCAAGTGACCTCAGCCATTTCTCATAAAGTTTTCCCCTCAAGGCTCTTCACTGTTTTTGTAGCCCTCCTTTGGACACTATAGCTTTGTAAAGTTATTAGAGAATAGCTTTATAACCTTCTAATATTGCAATGGCTAAAATTGCACACAATTTTAGCCCCCAGTGTCCCCAGTGCAGAGGAGAGCAGGAGTATCACTTCCCTTACCCAGCTGGCCATGCTGTGCCTGATGCCCCCCAGGACATGGTTGGTCCTCCTGGCTGCCAGGGCACACTTCTGACCCTCCCATGGGCAGGGACACCATCCACTAGTCCAAGTTACTCTGGACCCTGTGTAACCTAGCCTTGAATACTTGCAAAAGTTGGGCATTCAAAACTTTTCTGGGCCACCCATTCCATAGTCTCACTCCCCTTATGGTAATGCTGTAAAATGCTTATGTGTTTGCCAAGGGAACTATGGCTGACACTATTCTCACTTTACTGTTGGTCATTCTGAAAATGAAGCAACTTGACATGGTTAGAAAGAAATTAATGTTGATGCTTAAACCACACTTAATGTGATTTATTTTAATAAGGACTTATTTTAAGGATAAATAATCAAGAGGACTCCGTTTGAGCTCATTTATGCCAACTACTGCATGGATCTCCTGCATTGCTTGCATTGCAAAACAATAAATTTTAATTCTGTCATTATATACTGCCCACTCACAGTTAGGACAATCATTCATTTCTGATGTTCACAGCAAGCTGTGAAGCTAGGAGAAAAGGGGAAAAAGAAAGTCTGTTCTCAAACTGCAGTGCAGGACAGGAACATTTGCTAAAAAAGAACCTCAAAATCCCCATGTGATGCTAGTAAAATAATTTCTAATATGTGGAGAGAAGATACATCAACACAAGGCCTCTTGTTTTGCAGCAAGAAATCTTTCACATATACACAGGAAAAACAAAGTATATCAGAAAGGTGCCAGAATCTTGTTCTGCATTAAAACATTTCTTGCTGATATTTTTCTGAAATAAAGTCAAGACATTGACAGCTTCCCAGGCATCAGTCGAGAAATAACAATATGAAATGTGACTAGAGCAACTGACACTAGAGGAAAAAGAGGTAAAGTCTTTGACTTGAATAAGAAAAGAACACTTCAGTTCTATATGAAGCACTCGATCTCATCCATCATGTGTCAGACTTTATCCTCGGACAACAGAAAAATCAGGTAAGCAATTGTGGAATTGCTAAGAGCTGAAGGAATAGTGAGACTCCTCTTTTTAGAATTCTTCCTAATTCCCTTGAGTCAATTCCCAGGTGTTTCCCTGTTGTTTCCTAATGCCTCAGCAGCCCCCCCTAATTTCTCTGGAGTGCTTAGAATTCTGTCCCCTTCCCCTGCTAAATCTAGTTTTAAGCAACGTTAATGAATTGAGCCATCTTATTCCTCCCAGCATTCACAGAAAAATCAAAGAAATATCAGTGAAAGATGACAAAAATTATTCTCAAATCCAGATCTCTCGATTACCAGAAACACCTGGCTTTGCTTGACCCTTCTAACATAGCATCACTTGTGGATCAGATATGGGATTCTGGAGACAAAAAAATGTGTAGAAAAAAAATTACTGTGAGCAATTATGAAATCATTTGCCCAAAAGGAAACTTTCTTCCCTACTCCCAACTTTCAAGTTGCATTTGGCAAGAGTTAGTTCAGGCTGCATGACCCAACCTCTTCCACAGTGACTCAGCGTTTCATTGCCTGCAGTTCTTTGCAAAGCAGCCATAAGGTGAAGTCTGTTTTCTTTTCTGAAGAAACAGGGACAGCAGATGGCTTGTGGAAGAAACTAAGCTACATTTCAGGTCCTCCTGGGGCTTATTTACCTCAGCCTTCCACATAAATAGTCAAATTGTGCTTACTTGCCAATGAAGAAAAGTCTGTTTTCAAGTTCTTTTATTTTCAGAAGAAATAAATGTCAGCAGAGGTTGAGATAATGCTCAAGCAGTTTTAGTAAATGAGTAAAAATGAAATTTAAATTGCAGAGGGAGGATAATAATATCATAACTTCTATTGTGAAAGACTAAAATAAGGGAGAAAACCTATTTCACAAACTTTCTGAGTTTTTACAGTAAAAATTCTTAGACTGCCATATGCAGATGTGAGCAGGTAATGAGCATTCAGACCTTTAGTTTCAGGCTCTCTGATCAATTTTTTTAGACTTTGTGTGGCTGATACATTTTAAAATAAATTTGCTTTGATATTTATTCATATTTATTTCCAAAATACACTTTATATATCTTTCTAGTGGTAAACCAAGCTTATTAAAGTATTAGAAATTTTTCATTTCAGTGTCTACTTGTAGTCTACAAATAAAGCACAAGAAATACCCCATCATTTGCAATGCAAGCTGATACAAATTATTGTATTTTCTCAATCAATAAACTAGGTTAATACATACTTTTATCTAATGCTCATGTTACAGACATCTGACACAGGGCTGTCAGGTTAAATTATCTTCCAAAAGTTCATTCAAAGACATGTATAAACAAATATCCAAAACGAGATGAGGATTTCTGAAAAAAGTTCTACCTCCCATTATCTGAGTAATGTGTACATCTTGTCACTGAAACCCTGAACTTTACCTAAAAGATCTTGTAAACTGGGATTCAAGATGGTTTTCTTGTTTCCTATTTCTACTACACCTTTTCATTTTTTAATGAACTTTAAAAAAATGTTTCCTAACAGATATAGAGCTATGAAGTCCATAACATGGAATGACAACCTACTCAAATAACATGGAATAATATAATTGAAAAAGAAGATGAAAATAGGGAGTTCTGTGAATAACAGAGCCTGCAGAAAAAATCCCCAAGCCCCTGTGTTATATAATCTGAGTTAAATGTCTATCCAGTCTGTCCTAAGACAATTGTAGTCTCCTGAGGACATCCAGAGCTTCTCTCCTCCCTGCTGCTGCAGTAGGATGCATGTGGGGTTTATGGCCTTGTTCTGGGGAGCACTTACTGACTTCTTCAACAGCTATCTCAAGAGCAAACATATAACATCTGTCTGTACTGGAACAGCCTCCACACCTCAAGTAACTCTCATCCATGCTAGAAAAAAAGACCCCTGGTACAATTTCTCCTGTCCTGGGTTCCTGGGTCTTGAGTAACAAACAAGATATGGTGTCAGGTGTCAGGGTTTAGTTTGTAATACAACCCTGGTACAGCAGTGTTGTTAATCATGACGCAAACTTTGAGAAATGCTTTATTACATTGTTAGCTCATTGCTAATTCTATTTACATGGCACTTCTTTCTATTACTAAATTAAATATACCTTTAATAGATGGGATGACATCCCAGAAAGAAAATGTTTCTTATAGTTGTTGGAAGAGATTTCAGAGTTCATTTTGGTTTTGGGGAAAAAGATGCTTTGTAAATTGGTACTTCTCTATTTGGCCTCTGGGGGTATAATGTCCTCCAATAAGTAATATGGGACCTAGATAACAGCAAACACCTCTTCTGAAGAGAAAATACAGAAGTATTATGTTATAAATCAAAGACAAGAGTGTGAAAGAGAAAGGTGCTTTCAGTTTGAGAAAATTGAAAGGAGGGCAAGATACCAATGAAAACACTATCTAAGAATGGACAGCAGAGCTTAATGAAAAAATACTGTGTTCAAACAGTCCTGTCTGGAAACCAAAGAGAAGTATAAATACAAAGTGGGAGAGAAGGCCTTTAAAGTGATCATTGGAGAAAATATCAGAGAAAAGCTTTTGAAGCTAAAAAAGAAATATTTTAGCAGGTGAATTTATCAGAGGACATGGTAACCTATAGGACTCTGAGATGTTTTTATCTTGAGATTTCTGCTTGAATTCTTTCCTTGATAAATCTCACCTTTCATAAGAAATCATGGAAAGAAAATACTTCTACAGAGGAAGTGAGCATGGCACGGTGACACTGGGGTGCAAGCCAGGACTCATCTAAGGAGACTGCCTGGAACTGAGAAAGATGGACTTTTCAGAGCATACAGGCTCCTGTTTCTACCTCCAGTGGTTATCTGTAAGAAAACACCCAACAGATTTCATCCCTCATCAGTATTCCCATCCTAGAGTTCTTGGATGTTTTCAAATGTGCTCTTTTGCCTTCTCTTTAAATGTCTAAGGGGAGTTTCAATATAAGTTTTGTAAATTGTTTGTATGGCAGTTAGGTTTTGGTTTCTGGGAGCAGTCAGTTTCTTCAGAGCTGTCAACAAGCTTTTAGGAGAATTTTCACAGATGTTATTTATCATTTCTGAAGCCACTTGTATCTCATCCCCTAAGGTGAGGCTGTATACGCTTATGCTTTAACTTATGTTTAAAAACTAATATGAAACTTGATACTTATAAGAATCTTGACCTTGGAACTTTTCTTGAGGTTGTGTGAGTTTTCTTATATAGGTACGACCACCTCTTTTCAGGAAAAAACGTCCCAGTTACCTGAGGGATATTTCCCATGTGCCAGATTTATAAAAGAAAGAAAGTTAAAGCACACCTTATTCTGGGAAACAGTGAGTCATGGTGGTGACAAAGAGAAATATGATTCATGTCACATTTTCAGGTGTTTCTGTTCCTCAAATATCATAGATAATGATTCACCAATTCTGATTCTTTACAGATTTTCAAGTGCTTCTCATGTTTTGCTCTAACAGCTGCGATGGCTGACAGCTTTAGGAGTCTAACTACAAAATAATGAAGCCTTAAAAGCATGCACTAAAGAGTTCTACAGAGAGTACAGGCCCCTTGCTTTTGCAAGCAACTTCACAAATAAATTACTGACATTTTGGCCTAGGCATCTGAAGTGTGCCTTGCAGTTCAGACCAGAAAGTAAAGTGATCTGAGGAAGAGAGGGAAAAACTGACTGAGAAGTGGAAATTGAACAGTGAAGCTGTGTGCGCATTAGAAAGGGCAGTCATCCTAGCTTTCACAATCAGGGCAAACTTTTGCTGGATATGGGTACTATTCACTTTTTTTACTGCCTCACAAGAATTATTTTAAAATGCTCACTGATGTTTTAGGAGGCAAGAGAGGTCTCCACAGCACCTGGTTTTTCCATTCTCATTTCCTCTTTGCTTCAAGCTTTTTATGGAATGATCTTTTTGCCCTATAAACTTGCAGTGAATCCAAATATAAAATGAATTAAGAAGAATGCAACATTCAGCCCCCCTTGACTACTTACTGCTGAGAACTTCCCTCTGTTCTTGGAGATTTAATAGCAGAGCTATTTTTCATGTAGCAACTACAACAATAGGAATCATGGCAATAGTAATCTCATTGCTAACTTCATTTTTGTGACTGCATGGATGAACCCCTATCTTGTAGCGTTCACAATTCCAGTAATAATAGGGCTATTCCTTCTGAATATATAGAATATATTTTATGAAGCATTTTCTTTTTATCCCTGTGTGGAACTGTGCTCTCATTTGCAGTATTTAGCAATTCATAAGTCTAGCATTTCTGTGTAAAATTACGTTTCCATATATTTAAATCACAATTTTATCATCTACTGACATTGTCTTTTAATATCTAGTCCTGTGGACTCTTTTAGTACAGATTATTATTATTTTATTGCACCTTCCCAACTCTGAATTTCAGAATTTTAGCAGGCACTGTAGTTTCAGTTAGGATGCTCAGCTTGGAAACAGCCCCTTTTCCATATGCAACAGTCCTAGGCTCTCGCTTTCCAGCCACATGCGTTCTGACACCCTTCTCTGTTTTCTTATAGTGCATATATTCATGTTCATATTTGGTTTTGCTTTCATCTTTATTCCTGACTTTTTCATCCTCTTTTGCAAGGTTTGCCTGTCAACCCACCCTGGTCTCTTAGCACAAAACCATGGAGGACCCTGAAGTCTAGAAGGGCTGATTCCTCCAGCTCTTCACTGCAAAAAGAGTTTTCACTGCAAGATATTGCTGCGCAGGAGAGTGTGTAATCACATTGTTTTACAGCATTGTCCCTCACCTTATTTTTCTCCAAGGACAGGAAGCAATTTGAACAGTTGTCCGAGGACTGCACTTCTGCAGTTCTAAAGAATGGCTTCCCAAGAGCTGGGTGAGGGATGGGATGCTACTTATGGGTTATGTGTGGATGGAGTCTATTCACTGCCAGGGGTGTGGTCCTGCCAGCTACTTGTCAAAGTTCTTTCAGTACCTAATGAGCAGATGTAAACTGAGGGTCTTAGAACATGATACTTTGCTGAATTTAAAGGATTTCCAATAAGCAGTAGTGTAAGCCCTCAGTCAATTGGGCTGATCACCTGTATCATATACCACATACCACTCTACTTCTACTGGATCCAATGGCTTTGCGTTTTGATAGCACATCTTCAAAGCAAATTGGGCTACTTTGATTTAAGGATGAATAGAGTTTAGGAAATGATGGATTTTCTGAGCAGTTTACTTCAGGAAGTAATCTTTTGGAGTGTTACTTTGTTTAGTACTCTGTTTCCTATTAGAATTTATCTGATTCAATTTCTTAACTTTTCTTACCCCTTTCTCACTAAATAAAAGGCTATGTAGACCCCGCTGTTTTCTCCTTGTGAAGACATTATACTCTGTAATCAAATCACTCCTCAATCTTCCCTTTTAATAAGCTAACCAGATTTAAGCATTAAGCTTTTAACAGCAAGGTGTTTTCTTCAGAAAATAAAATAAGCACTGTGGTTATCATCAGAGCTCTCTTGAGACTTCTAAACCCCATTATAAATGCAGCCACCAAAATTGCATGCTGTATTTCAGTATTTGCCTCACCTGTGCTTCATATAGGAATAAAATTGCTTTTACTTCATGGATTACAGGGTCCAAACAGTGTTTTTTCACTAATACGTGTCACTCAGAGGCATTAATTAGGTTGATTTCCCTGCTGTGAATTTTAATTCCTTGCAGAGCCTTTGCTTTCCAGGGTACAGTTCTGTATTCTGTTGGTATATCCCATCTATTAAGAAAGCTTTTGTTGTGTAGCTTCCCTGTCTGCATTATTGTTTACCAATGTCTCAACACCCCTGCATTTTAGCAGAATCACTTTTTTCCCTTACTTTGTAATTTCCATTCTTAAACATCATGGGAGAGTAATGGGGTCCTACACAAATCCTTCATTAAAGGTTTCGTGGACTGATGACATTAATAATATTGATTTTTCATATACTACTGAGAAGTGCTTGTTGAGTAACTTGCTCTGGTTTGTAGCTTACAGTACATTCCACTGGTTTTGTTACTGAACCATAAGTGATCTGTGAATACTTAGTGTCCCATATTCCCCATATTCCCCATATTACTAATAACTCTGGGGCAAACAAGGATGTGTTGAAGGCTTCACATAACATCATTCTGCCTATCTACTCTCTCTGTCTTTCCTAAAAATGTTGCATTTTAATCTTATTTTGGGCATAGCATTTTTCCTAAGGTTTTAATACTGTGGCTTAACAGTGTGGGGTTTTTTCCCTGAGAAGGTAAATTTTCTACTAATCTTACACATTTTATGTCTCCATATCCCTGAAAATCACTGTGCACTCAATTAGATGGATGGCTTTTTGCTTAATTTATCATTAATAATACCTTCCTTCCATCTCTTACCTGTCTGAGAGATTTCTCCTGAATAAAATGACCCTTTTTTCCAACAGGGCAAGTCACATCTCTGCTAGTAACAACTTGTCATTTGTCTTTCCTTGCCCATGAGCTGAGAAGGAGCAGAGAGGCAGCATCCACGTGGTCTGTCTTCCAAAGCCTATTACACCACACAAAATCCCTTGTGGTGTCCCATCCTTGGTACAGACTGTTTTTTCCCATCCATTTCTAGTACTTGTGCCAGGGTCAGCTCACCATCCTGCAGCAATGAAGGACCATGTCTGCATTGTATTCATGACTAGATGCTGATTTTTTATTACCTCAAAATGTCAGGAAGGATCATTGGTTCTTGCACTGGTTGATCATTGGTTCAGTATGCTTCTTGCACACTGAAGTTTCCTATAATTTTTATCTGTTTTAATAAAAAACCAAGATCAACACAACCCATAACACAGGGAGACCTGTGTATAATTGAAATGAATCTATAATTGAAAGGAAAGCACCAGACAGTTGTGCCTGTTTGGGCTGTCAACACCACAAGAGGCATATACTCAATAAACCATGCCTTAGCATGATGCTATTAAATCTACATTTATTTATCATGCACAGCCTTCTCCCAAACAATTCATTTCCTCTTGTGAATAAAATGTTTTGGAGAATCTTGAAATAGTTGATACTAAAATGAGATAGGAAACCTGTTGCTGCCTCTTTTTGTGTTTCCAAAGAGGAAATCTGTCCCGCATCATTCTTGCTTAATATTTAGCATAGATGACATTTAAGGAGGAGGAATGAATTATTCTGTCTTCAAGGGCAAGGTGATTGCATTTTATTCTATTATCTATAAGGAACATTTTTTAAAGGAACACAATTTCTGCTTCCATTTTTCTGCAGGAGAGTAATTTCTGGACTGTTAATTTTATCATTTTCACGGTTTTCAGTTTTTCTAGTATATGCAAGAGCATATACTCTTACTTAGGTACTACAAGGATTTAATATGTTTACATGGAAATTAATGTATCATGCCTTGATTTAGACATGATATGCCAATTTCCACTTTTTGTTAATTGACAAAATAATTTCAGCCATCTAACATCACTGGAAGGCCTTGAAACAAGTTCTTTCTTATGAAATCAGAAGAAACTTTGCTATTCATTTCAATTGGGTTGCAACATGTGCTGGTCTTCAACCAAGTGGTTTCACTTTGCCTTGCACACAAAGAATCTTTACAAAAATAAACCAACTTTTTATATAAGAAAGGATTCTCCTATACTTTCAATCAAACCCAAGCTAACACTTTCTTCAGTTCATCGTAGGTGGATTTGTTTGGGCATGTCTTCATTATGAACTGCTTTCTTGAGATGTCAAAATAAATGAATTCATGAAATTATTTAAGCTCTAGGAACCTCATTATGTGTGGAAGAAAATGTGCTGTAAACTGACCTTTTTTAAGAACACTTGCTGTCTCAAAAAATCTGCTTGTATAAATATTTAAACTGAGAACATACTTTATTATTACTTTATGACATGAGCTGCCAGGTAGTGGATCTATTTATATTTTTGTTTGATTAAATTTAATTTTATTTATTTGTTTGTTAATTAAATTTCATATGAAAAGTTCAGGAAAATGCAGAAAATAATAGTAAATATCAATTATGTAACCTCTCAGATGAGCCTGTTCAAGACAATTTCTCAGAATCCATCTATTTTCTCCATACCAAACAGTAATTTCTTTTAAATATTATGCTACACATGAATAAATTACATTAGTTCTCTAATGAAGCTGCAACTTCAAAGACAAAACCAAAGAGATTATGGGAGAAAATGGACTGGCAGTTCTAGATCAATTGTGAAAGGAATAAATGGAAATATATTTTAACTTTACATCACAAATTCATCTGCTACTGAAGTTCAACAACAAAACAGCAAACTCATATAAATTAGATCTCTGAATGTTAATTCAGTTCTGACTCTGAAATACTGTCCTGTCAACATCATTAATATCCAAGGGATGTTAATAGTCTTTCGGATCAAGAGCTGCTGAGCTGGAACATTCTCCAGCTGCTTATAGAATAAGTTGTCCATCTCTTCTTCCTGGTAGGGTAGATGACAACAGACTCCCAATAGGATGTCAGCCTTGTTGGCCTTCTCCTTAATTCTTACCCATAGGCATTCAACTCCATCATCACTAGTTCCAATACCCATGGCATCAAAAGCCTCCCTAATATAAAGGGCCACTCCTCCACCTCTTGTCCCTTTCCTGTCTCTTCAAAGAGCTTGTAGCCATCCAGAGCAGTGCTCCAGCTATGAGAGTTGTCCCACCACAGTTCTGTGATGGTGACTACACCACAGTTCTGATGCTGCACCATGGCCTCCAGCTTTTCCTGTTTGTCACCCATGCTGCATGCATGCATCTCTGCTGGGCTGCTGATTTTTCCCTTAACTCAGGCTTGCCACCCTTGTGCCTGCTTCCAGACAGCCCAGCTACATCTCCTTCCAGAAGGCCAGGTGCCAAGAAGTTGCCCTATGATCAAAGAACCCAAAATTCTGCTGATGACACCAACCCTTGAGCCATTTGTTGATAATGTGGGTTCTCCTATTCCTTTCATCATTTTTCTCTGCCACCAAAGGGACTGAGCAGAATGCTAACTTTGTGTTCTATCACTTGCCCTATCAATCACTTGGCCCAGTGCCCTAAAGTCCCTTTTAATTGCCCTCTCATTCCTCTTTTCAACCTTGTCACTGCCAGCTTGGAGTATCAGCAGTGGGTAACAATCAGAGGGCCAAATCAGCCCAGGGAGTCTCTCGGTAATATCCGGTACCTGGTCCCCAGGGAGGCAGCAGACCTTCCTGTGGGATGGGTCCACTTAATACATGGGACCCTTTGTTCTCCCCAGAAGGGAGTCACCCACTACGACTGCCCTTCTCTTCTTTTTCAGGGCAGAGGTGGTGATCTGTCTGGTAAAAGTGTAATTGGGAGGCCCAGATCATTTTCTTCCACATCATCTGGCTGACCCTCTAGATCCAGGGCCTCATACCTATTCTGAAGTGGCACCTGGGCTGGTGATGGGGGTCAGAAGGAATTTTTGCCTCCCCAAGGAGGGACCCATTTCCACTCTCCTTCATCCACCAGGTGTCCTCCTATTGCCTGACAGAGAAAGCCATAGGAGTCCTCTGACTCCTGGTAGGTCTCCCNCAGTGAAAGCCATAGGAGTCCTCTGACTCCTGGTAGGTCTCCCTTAAAGGTGTAAGGGCTGAACACCACCAGTCTATTTCACTTTCCCTAATAGTCCTTAGTCTTTCAACTTCCTCCTGCTTGGTCACCAGCCAAAAGAGATTGTTCACACCACAGGCAGGCTCCTTCTGCAATGCCCCCTGGAACCACTGATAAGCTCAAATACCCTGCACAGGATGGGTCTGGACAGACACATTCTATTTAGAGGGTTCTATTTGGCCACCTACACTTTTACTAACTGAGTTTTTTGATTGTGTAAAAAACATTACTAACAAAAAAACCCCAAACCAACCAACCAACAAAACCACATCAAACAACAAACTAAAAACCCCACTAGCAGGAGGAAACCTGCAGTCCTGCCTGCGCAAAGTGACCTGCAAACTGACACGCAAACTGTTGTGCCATGCCCTCAGAGACATGCCACACATGCCCTCAGAGATGTGCCATGCCCATTTTCCCCTCAGAGATGTGCCACACCCATTTTCCCTCAGAGACATGCCACACCCATTTTCCCCTCAGAGATGTGCCACACCCATTTTCCCTCAGAGACATGCCACACCCATTTTCCCCTCAGAGATGTGCCAAGCCCATTTTCCCTCAGATACATGCCATGCCCATTTACCCTCTCCTGTTTGCTGTGCTCCCTAGCGCTCTCTTTTAATCACCCTGTCACTTATCAGAGGAAAGGGCTTTCCTCTTGGAACTCACCTGCTCAGTGCTCTTCTAATCACCCATTTATAAACAATACTTCTTAGAATTATTGTATTCTTTAAATATTTAAAAGATCACTGAAACATATATATAAATGACATTAGTGTTATTCATTTTCTCAGCCTTAAAAATCTGAAGCTTTCACAATTGGTTCTAGTATCTCATTTTTCTCATGTTAATGTATAATATATTTGCAAATTTCTGGGCTGAATTGCATTACTAGGTCTAGTGGGCCATGAAGCACAATTATTGTTCATAGAATTCATGTTATGAGAGTAATGCAAAATCATTCTCCAGATCAACGCTTTTCTTTAAATGAGTTCAACTGATCTTTGAAATTTAGAGGTTTTTGCTGAAAAGGGAATTTTAGACAAATGTAAGCTTGAGATATTTCTGCCTTCTCTTATTTGAGTGTTTTGTATTGTTAAAGAGAATGTATTTTAGCTTTTTAAAGCAACGCTTCTCTTTATGTTGCCTTTGTTTGAAAGCTGGCATGATGAGGAGCTTCCTGTATTCTAAGAATACAGCATGTGTTCAAGGCTGAAATGTGATCACATCCAGCCCAGGCTTTTTGTACGCTTTTGGAGAAGTTTTTGCTTGGACATTATGCTACTATTTTGTCATTGAATGTTTGCACTTAAATTTTTTAAGCTGTATGGGGAATTTTATCTCATCCTGTTCTCTCTACATTTCTCTTCTAAATACTTATACTAAAAATGAGCTACATAAACAGAATTGCTTCCTGATTGCTATGATATTTTAAGTTTTTAATAACTTTTCATCTTTCCTCCTGCTGAACTGAAGCACAGAAAGATGATGTTAGGATTTTCAAGCTGATTTTAATTTTCAACTGAAATTGTTGCAGGAGATGTGTAGGCTTTTGAGACTGTCCTCTACAAGAAGAAAAAAAAAATCATTGAGAAATTGTTTTCATGTTCTTTGACTAGCCATTATCATTATGCATGAATTCCTCCTTTGAAAAATTATTTGATAATCTATCAAAGAACTGGATGTGAAAATTGTTCTTCAGCAAGCTGACAGATAGGTTGAAGCTGCTAATTGACCTGTGCTGTAGCTAGTCCTGTAGTTTCTCAATGAAGCTGCTAATTTTCCATGAGATATTTAGCCTTAAAACCCAGGCAATATTTTAGAGAACATTTTTTGGTTTAAAGCTTTTTGTTTGCACACTTGGCAACTTGAAAAAGATTTTATTCTATTTTTCTTTCCCTGGACATTTTGAACACTGAAATATGAAAAGCTCTGCAGAAGATGCTGTATGTCTAAATTCTTGAAAAAGTTGCAAACCTGTACTGTGCATAGAGTCTGTGCTTCCAGCCTGCACTGTTTAGAATGTTAGGAGATCCTATATGATGAAGATTCAGTTTTTAACAAAATAAGTCAGTAGACAGGCAGTGGTTTGCCATCTACATCACATGTGGGCTACCACATAGTCAGTGTGCCCCATTGCTTGTGTAAGTTCAGTCTGGTGAGGAAAAGAGACCGGGTGTCTACCATGAAACTTCAGCTCATGCTGGAAGTACAGGAGAGAGCAGTAGGAGAGGCTGTGCCCATAACACCATCCCTCTGTGTGCAGAGATACGTCCCTACATCAATCACTCAGCATACAGGTTCAGGAATTTTCACAGAACATAGTTTGCCACATGGAAGAGGCATTTGAGGATGTCTGCCATTTCTGTTTGTCCAAAAAGCTGTCCTCTTACAAATGTGATAGACACTTCCCAGTCAGACTGAAATGTTGCACCATAACAGCTGAACATCTCCAGAAGCCCCCAGCTCTCATGAACAGCTGCAGAATATCCCACATCCCTCTTGTCATGTAAGGGGAATTTTTTCCTTGACAACATTTTTATATGTCACAGGAAACTAATTTCTGTATTGCACACATAATTTATTCTGGAGACTGGATGTGAACATGATTCACATGTGTCAGAGATTAGTTAAAACACTTCCAGAAAGTATTTAAACATGAGATAAAGAAGGCAGTAAAACAACCTACACAGAATAAAGAACAACCTGCATTTCTGTAAATAATACAAGTCAAAATTATTTTTTTGTCCTTGGGATATAAGTCATGGGCTACAGCAATGCTGACACACAAGTTTTGAGCACTCCCACAGCAGTTTGACAGTCCCAGAACACAAGTTCTCTTATGAAATATAGCTACTCCATCTGCTACTCCCCTGGCATGAGATGCTCTTCTTGCTTTCGTGCCAGTGTGGTGGGAGAAACACTCCTACTCACTCTAGCTATAAAATACACAGACCATAACTGTTTTTCTGTCACTGCTACTCCTTTTATTTGTTGCTTTACCCAGTGTCATTGAAATTTCCCTTCCGTTTTCTATTGTTTCATTTCCCAACTTGAACTTCCATCAGTCTGGAAGAAGTTTGGACAGAAGTACTCTTTACTGAAATCCATCTATGCCTTGCTTGCCTCTGTCAGTCCTTGCTCTCAATAAGGAATAGGTCATTCCTGCAACTTTTTATGTTGATGGGCAGCAATATACCAAAAGCTGTTTAGAGCCAATATACTCTTTCAGTTGTACTTTTTCCCCAAGCACTGCTGTTCTAGACATCTTGCAGTGAGAATCATGACATCAAAGCTGTCTCACCTTCACAAAACATGATGTTCAGGCTTGTCCTTTTTGTAAACTGCACAATCTGATTGATATATTCAGAGTCTGGAAGTTCAAGCCTCTCAAATATAGCTCTATTCATAACTGTAGCAGAACTCTTCCTGTTGGGAAATATCAAGTATTACAAACTGATGTACATTTTAGTAGCATAGCTAGCTTTGTTGAATCTTTCCTGATTCTGTTAACCCTTCTGATTTCACTGGTTCATTTTTTACTATTCAGTTCTGAATCTATCTCCAATTAGACCTTTGTGAACCAGGGGACACAGAACATCACACAACACTCATTTTTCTCCTTCTTAACAAAAGGGGGCCTCAGCAACATAGTGTGTTTGACTGATAGGCAGGTTGCTTGGTAAGCAGGTAGGTAAATACACAAGTAGGCTGATGTATAGCTATACGGATTTAAAAGATTTTTCAAATTAGAAAGCATCTTATTTTAACAGCAAAGTAAGTTTTTAAGGGCAAGCCCCCTATTTTAGTTGTGATCAACGACTGAACTACTTGCAACCAGTCGTATCTCAAGTCTGTTGAGACTTTTTTATCTAGTAAAATTTTTTGTATGTTACTTCAGAGACCGAGAGTTATGTTATTGTCTCTTGATAGAATTGTAGTCATTAAAAATAAATAGATTTTTTGTTTCAACGTCTCTTATGATCAAGATGTTCAAGATGTTGAGATGTTCAGGAAACAGAGCACAAAGAACATAAAACAAACATATCAGCCTACATTTGAGCAGTCTCTACAATTGAAGCAGTGGCTGTGCACTGAACCCAAAGCAAAAAAAATGATGACAATGTGGTTTTACAGTGCATAATGTCTATTCAGGGTTAGGCCAGAGCATGCAGCTTCATCTCCTGCTGCATGTCTGGGAATGCAATGCTCCACTGAGAGTGAGGACTGTCATGTTCAGATGACAGATATAAGTCAGGATAAAAAACCTGCCTTTCCCTCACCTGATAGTGCTAAATATCTTAATGACTGGTTCAGGTCTTCCCTGGGGAGATGGAAGAAAACTGTGGTTTTTATCTCTGTCATTTTTTGGTGACACAGGTTTAGACAGAAACCGTAACCAGGCTATGACTTTATTCTCTTCTCCATAAAGCACAGCCTCTCTCCCTGTGCAGTTTCCCCTCCTTTGTCATGCCTTGCTAACATTCATGCCTAGATTTCAAAACATGCATTTGAAATCACCACTCAGAACCAAGCACATCATCTTCTTCAGCTCGATATCCTCTGGAAGGAAACCCGGCAAAAGGGCAGAAGGGTTCCACAGGAGATTGTGACCAGACCCTAATACTCATGAATGGGGACCAAGACCCAAGACATATCTGCCTAAGACAAATACATTAATCTGTAATTTATGAAATAATAAGCACAGGAGGAAAATTAAAACTGTTCCATTTCTATCATTGATTCCTAAAGCAAGATCCCCCCTAGGTGTTAACCTGTAATGAAAGGCTATAAAATGTTTTTTCCTGGATACCTGAGAATTCAACTAAAAGGAAGCTTTCATCAGTTTTCAAACATGGAGAAACTTGGTCTGTTACATCTTTTTAGATACTGAAAGCAATCACCAAGTTTGGACAAATGTGTAATTATCTGAAATTAAGTCATTCCTGCGTACATTGATGAGATCACCCTATCATTATTCATGTACTTTTTTTTTTTGCAGAGGTAGTTTATTTATGAGTTCATTATTTTCAAGGCACCATGCATTGTTATGCTTATTTCACTTAACTACAGAGGCTAGTAGTTAAATGGAAGTTTGATTATCAAAGAGAAAGAAGGGTTGATTCAGGTGAATGATGGGAGGCAGTGGAAATGAGGAAAGCAGGCAGAGAAAGCAAAACAAAACAAAATCTACAAAATCTAAGATCATTTCCATGTCATGCAACTGGTTTTAAAAAGTCCAAGATAAAACATACCTCCCCTCAAAGTGAACTGACAAATTTTTTATTTTGTTCTATCTCTTCCCAAGGGGAAAAAATAGTACTAAAAAGATGATATTTAGATCACAAGCTTGTGCACAAAGTGGTATTTCAACTCCGTCATCATCCAGATGGATGAGGCATCAAAATGCATTATATTTTAAATATGGAATTTCTTTCTCTGAGAATTTTGTTTCCTGAATGGAAGAACATTTGTTTTAAGACATGCATTACACGGTATATAG
>VWYI01022604.1:0-49898 GCA_013399455.1 Anthoscopus minutus
AACAGGTGGAGAATGGTTCCTAGAGGAGAAGGTCAGGACCAATGATCACCATCAACACCCGATCGAGAANCACACGCTCTGTTCACCGTGTCGATCCCGGGCTCGGCACTATTTCTTTTGGTGTTGGCTTTTTCACAAATTTATTATTATTATAAATAAATTCCTTTTATAATTATAATTCGGCTATCTCATTTATAACACTTTAATAAGAAACTTTTTTCCTGCATCTGAAAGTGAAGAACAGCACACTTCATTAAGCCTGCAATTGTTTAGAACTCAGAAGCGTAGATTGATTAGCAAATACTCTACAATAGCTCTTATAATGGAGAGCTTTAAATAAATGGTTTTAAACGCTTCTTAGGGTTTCTAGTGCTTTTTATACAGTCCAAACATGCTGTGTACACTATTCTTTGACACTGCTGTTTTCCTGGAGGGGAATGAATTAGAATATTCTGAATGCCTTATGTAATGTATTTAGAGAACTTTTTTGTTTGTATCTTTGTTTGAATTTCTTGGACAGAATTAATTAATGGCAAAGTATAAAGGCCAACTTTGAAATCCTAGCTGACTTATACACTAGAGCTCAATTTGTATTCTACATCAAGGAAATGTTTGGATTTGAAAGAAGGACACCATTATCAAAAAGATTTCTGTAGATGGCTCTGTTCATTAAAGCACCATCTCTTTGCCACAGAAGCAGAGTTTTAATGTTTGGGTAATTCAAACGGAAATTAATTTTTTGATCAGGGTACATATTTAATTTCTTATTAAAAATTAAATGCAGAGCAGAAAATAGTAACTGAATTGGGATAGGAAAAATTATAAAGATTGCATCTGTTAAAACAATATTAATTTCAAGTGAAAGGTAGAGACAATAAAGTCTGTAGCCTGAAGACTTTTATAGTCTTGTGGAAATCTGATGGGGTAACAGCTTCAAGGAAAAAGAAATATTCTTTTTCTTTTCATATTCATATTTACATTTGTAACTATATTTCTTTGTCTAGTAGTATACTACTGCAGTAATACATTAGGATTAGTCTCTTAGTGGGTATAAGTTTGTATAGGTTCATTGAAGTCAGTGCAATAAAGATAATTTACATACATTTCCAAAGAGTTTAATCAGCTGGTCCCTGCAGCATTAGGGAAGTCAGCAGCAAAATCCTGCTTTTGTCTTCGTTGAAAAGGAGTTATTCATTAAATGCCATGTTCTGTTTCAGACAAGAAAAGCAGAAACTGAGAGTGTTACTGTGTGTGCCTCACCCTGCTCCACTGTGGGACAGGCAAGGGAGACCAGATGGAGGTCCTGCTTGCACACCTACGTTTTCCTAGATACCCACATGCTACAGACAGGCAAGGTCTTTCCTTGTGGGCAAAGCAGATCTGCCTGAGTCATAACAGAGAAATGGAAAAACCCCACAACATCTGGGGCTGTAAGATGTACACGAGCTTCTGCTAAACCTGCTGAAATTTCTCCAGAATTCACTGTAGGAGCAACATGAGCTCCTGCTCTGAATATGGTGGGGCCCAGGGGGAAGTGGACACCCCATGTTTGTCTCAGACTGGACCAGTGCCTGTCCTGTTAGGGCTGTAGGAGGCAAAAAGATCAGCAAGGGAGGCCAGAGGGTTTCAAGTTCGTGCGTTAAAGTCAGGAAGCACAGTGGAATTTTCTCCAGTCTAGAGATCTTAAGGCTTGGAGAGGACCAACCTTGTTGCTTTTTTCTGATCTATTTCTTGTGTTCTCAGTCCTGGAAATTTGTCTGGTTACAAAAACCCATGCAGAGTCAGCATAATGGTCCAGTAGCTCATATAAATAGCTCATATTTAGTGCTTACCCAGTAGAGTACTAAGAATTCTAGATAGATGAAAGATCTTGTCTTTATGTTTTCCAGGATTATTCTCTCTGTCAAAGAAAAATTGAACAGGAAGGAGTATTGATAACAGAGTTTATGCTTTTAAATATTTATAGTGTAGGGAAAGGATTGGTTGAGACAGTATTTTCTGGTTTCAAAATAATTTTTTGCCTCACACTAGCAACTTTCTTTTTTTCTTCTCAAACATTATGTATTTTCTGCTTCATTTATTTATCTCTGTGGCACCTTGGCATGGTCTTGAAAAAAGTTAAACACTGGCCAGTCTGAATCTTCAGAAGCAGTGGAGCACTAAAGATAATTTTGGAGCAAAAAGCTCTGAATGAGAATATTTATCACAGTATAACATCATCCTGTCCAATTTCTCTGATACCAGTGAATTTCCACATTCCTACAAGAGACAGTATTAGGATAAGGGTAGTAGCTGGTGTACAGAAAGCTCAGCTTCTCTGGCCTATTTGACACTGGACAATCATGGATTTCCTCCAGAGCTGTTGAGAGCACTGTGGACAAGTCTGTGTTTATGCTCCCACAGTACAATGTGAGCAGTGGCACAGAAATGCTGCTGGGCTTCTGCCAAAGGGCCACACAAAGGCAGCCAGATCATCTCCCTGCAATGCAAATGTGATGCCAGTGGCAGCAGAGGAAGTCTGGCTGTGCACCCACCTCCTCTTCTCCCCGGGTCAGCCTCCCCAGTTCTGGTACTGGGAAGTTACCAGAGTGCTGGCAGCAAAGGGATTTTGTTAGGCACAGTGCCTTTAGAACTCAAAGCTCACACCTATCTAACTCTGGGATGGGAACAGTAATATCCCAGGACCCTGAATGACCCTTTTCTTCAGGTGTCTTTGGAGTCTGGCAACTAGCCAGAGTGGGCAGGACCATTCCCTTATGAGGCCCCAACACAACTTTCAACAAAACCTCTCTTCTCTGTCTCTGAATGAGGAAACAGACAGAAGCTGAGGGAGGAGCACCAGCAGGGCAGCGCAGAGCCCTGAGACGGGAAGGGCCACAGAGAAGTTGCCATCTCCGGCATAAACAAGGGCAGCTCCCCAAGCTGGGATCCTAGACGGTCATCCTGTGCACGAGGTACAGCACTCCTGGGGCAGAGGGAAACGGCAAAGTGGGAGGAGAGGGAAATAGAAGAGAGATGAGCTAAGAGAAGAAGGGGCTAAAGAGAGCAGGACACTGGGATGGAGGTGCTTGGAAGAACCTGACCCACTTGGAAGAACCTGAAGGAAAATAAGATTCAATGGGATGCTCTGATATGGAGAAAGTAGAGAGTGGTGATGCTATGGGTCACAGAAGGAGAATTTACTGTCCAATTAATGGCTTGATGCAATCCTGAGTATGCAATGACTAAGGGAGTTGAGTGGGAATACCCATGTTATGAGGACAACTACAATGTGCATTTTTCTTCAGATATGTACTTTGCTTATATTTTTTTGTCTGATTTCCACATATGTTCAGAATTTATCAACATACAATTGTATTTTCTACATTTTTAATCTTCTCCTAAGCCATGAAGTCAGAGAACTCTCTAAAACCAATTTTCAAAATCAGAAATATCCCTTCCTGAAATCAGCAAATAAGCGATTCACTGCATCCCAGTCCATCAGGTTTCCCATCTATTCAAAAGAATATGGCTGTTTCCATAAAATGAATACTTTTTAAAATTTATTTTTGGAGGAGGGGAGTATGTGATTTGGAAATAAGATGTAAGAGATAGTGCCCTCTTCTGAAGGGATGGTTAGACCTACTCTTTAGTATGAGTATTTGAAAAAGCTCAAATATGGTTTGTTAGACTTCAATGTCTTTGGATCACAGATGATCAAGGATAAGGGTTTACATGTTTGTTTGTTGCTTGTTTTCTGAATGGAATTTTATATATTTATTTCAATATGTGCAAAATGCTCTATTCTACAGGGTGGAATGTCAGACTTTATTTTGGCACCTATTTTAAGAAACAGGTGCTTTTACTCTGCAGCTGAAGTAGTTTTGCTTCAAGTTCCTTTAATATTCTAAACCCCACTAGAACAGTGGTTGACTATAAAACAAATAGTACTTGGCTTTATGAATTTCATAAATATAACCTTCCATTTTCATTAATCTCACATGGGTCAGCATGCTTGGATTTACAGATTTTTTTTTTCCTTCATTTGAATTCTTATTGGAAATTAGTTGTGTAGGGTATTAAATTCCAGCTGTCTTTATTTTGATACAAGCTTATTTACCGCTTAATGAATACATTTTTCCAAAATACCACTATGTCATGGCAGAGTACTCTTGGCAAAAGGCAGTTGTACACTATTTCCCCACCGGTATTTCTCCCAAGACTTGTTTGATGTTTGGAAGGCAGACTGAGGACAACTGGCCAGCACAGCCACGGCCGAAGCCTTATCTTGTCACTATCAAACACAAAAACCAGACAACATCATCCCCAGGAAAGAGTTCCACCCAGAGACTGGCTACCAGCCAGGCCTAACTCACCATGTAGGATCTGTTCGAAAAGAGCAACCCGAGCTGGAAGCAGCAGGCACAGGGAGGGATCTCAGCCCCATCTGAGCAATGTGTGAGTGCATGCATTCCTGCTCTCCCGCACTCGGGTGTCATCCCGGAGGCACTGGGAGACAGCAATTCATCCATTGCTGTCGTGCCAGTCTAGTGATGGCAGCATGAGGCTGCTCTATCACCCATTTGGTAAATACAAATGAGACAGCAACACAATATAGTCTTGTTCTTCAACTGGAAGAGAAGTGGTGACTTTGCAGAGTGCTGAGGTTTCCCACTCCTCTGTCTTCTTGGGAAAGATCCAGACCTGTCCCCATGATCTCTTCACTCCTCTGTGATGGGCTGACCCCATGCTGGCAGGAGAAAACTTATATCCACCTCTGCCTTAGTCTTTCTTGGCCACCTGCTGCTAAAATCAGCCTGCTGATGTCTCACTTTCCGGAGCAACACTTCAGGATCTTCATTTCCATTCAGAAGGTGTTATTTTATGCTTGGGATTTGCTGTGAGGCAGTGTTGCTGTTTGATATTTCTCTACAGCTATAAATTTCAAGCTTTTAGGCTTGAGAGATAGGGTGGAAAAAGTATTTTCCCTTTTTGTGTGTTTATGCCAATAACTGTGAATGTAAATAGCTGCATTAATGAGGCTTGTTGAAAGTGTTTTATTAGGAAATGTGAAAGTCATTAGGTTTTCAGTAAGAAAGTGTAAATGACCCTTCTTATATTTGCATGTGAAATTATAAAACTTAATTTCCAATGCACACAAGACCTTTTTGTCCATCATAGTACCCAAAGAACTTTAGAAAGGCATTTTGTCATTTTAGTTTGAAATGGCAGTGTCATTTAATACTGTCTTTTCTCCTACACCACCTTACATTCCCAAATTTTTTCATAAAAGAGAGACTATGCTTATGTCAATATAAAAATAAATTCATGGGTGATGTTCTGCAGGTAGAATCCTCATTTTGTTGGCTGGTTGGAGAGTGAATAGGCATCTTTAAAACCAAATGGAAAATTTTCTCTACCTATGTAGCTAGTTGATTTTACAAGTGGTTTGGTTGGACAGTTTGTTATACAGTATATATTTTGAATTTGCTTTAGTTCTATTTATTTTACTTGCATCTATAAATCAATGTTTTTGAGGCTTCACAGACAAAAATTCTTGAAAATCTCAGTGGGTTTGACTCTTCAAAATAATGATCTTTCGGTCGTTGATATCATAATAATTTTTTATTATAGAGAACTTTCTTCTAAGTGAATGGGGCTGTGGAATTTATTCAGAATTAGTAGCTGTGTAGAGATGGCACTCAGAAAGTAGCAGTGGTGGACAGAGGCAGGGAAAGAAGGCTTTTGAAGAGTTGGAGAAAGGGTGGACACACTCTTCACAGAGAGGAATGTCATGGCAAAATGAAAACAGAACATGACTAGTGGACAGAACCCTAACGCCAGATTTTTTTTTCCCTATTAAAAGAATGTAGTGAATAACTGTGTAAGGGTTGTAGAAAAGCCACAGGAGGAAACTTCATGGCAAGAAATACCTGTAGAAAAATACCCCAAAAATCTAGTGCCATTTTTATCTCCAGTATCATTTTTGCTGTTTAACTCCAATTTGCTGTTTAACTCCAACACAAGTTCATGTGTAATAGAAACAATTTCCTCAGTCCTAAAATAATAATTTTAATGTCCTTCCTATTTCTAACAGCTACAAAAAAAAAGTTGGAAATAAGTGCTTTTGTGGATGCACAAATACATAATACAGAATCCAAGTCACATAGTAAGAAAAATTGTCACATGCACTGGACAACAGCAGGCCTGTGTATTTTTCCTTAAGGCTTGAATCAGCTGAGAAAAAGTGCCATGTTGAGCATTACACTGTTCTTCTGCAGATAATTCCATATGTGAATTATTTCATTATTATTTCACTGCTTCCGTATACACTACATTTCAAGAAAGCAATATTATGTGGACAGTATTTAAGCACACATGAAGGCCTGCTGAGATTTGTTTGGATTACACTTAAAATCCTGCCACAGCTACAGAGAATACCTTCTTCCTCCAAAGGGCTAGTCACATCTTCACATATGAGGAGATATTTATTGAGTGCAACGTTAACAGCTACCATATTGCTGCACTCCCACGTTGACAAAAGTGTTGGCAAAAGCTACTGTGCCAGCTGCCCACTTTACACACTCTAGTGGCACCTTTTCTCCTCCTCATTCCATAAATTGCTATTATCAACCAATTAGTGCTCAAACAGTGGTATTTTTCCTGCCTCACATACTTCTCAGTATATAAAAGAAGATGGATACACAGGAGTCTGTAAAACCAGAACAAACCGAGCTGCTAAGACTTGATGATGCCAGAAAATACCCTGGAGTATTCTGTGAGAATATTATTATAGAGAACCAAGGATTAGTGTAGAGATTGAGGAGATTAAACCTTAATTTAAATGAGCACTTGTACATAGAACATATAACAGATGACTATTCTTTTAGTTGTAGCAGAGTGTGTCTTCCTGCAGCTGCCCAGATCATAATCCCATCCTGCCCAAGGGGATGGGTTCCTGCAGTGGCTGCTGGAGGACACATTGTTTAGGTCACTACAGAGACACACAGACACAGAAGGCTCCTTCAGGCATGGGGCTTCTTTGCAACAAGGTGACTTCCATAACAAGCATTTGTACCTAAACTGCACATAAGGTTTTTGCCCTTGACTTCGTGGACTGTGCTGCTCCAGCCCATGATAGTCTGTTCACTAACAAGACAAAGCATGGGAGATGCATTTCCCTCCTGAGTGAACAGAACTGGAGGTGATGATCATTTCTGATCACTTTTCATCTTCAGAAGTATTTACTTCAGATCTAAGACAGTCTCTGTCTGCTTGCCTCCAAAATGCTGCAAGGGTATATCTAAAACTTAAATTTGTGTCCCTTTTTGCTTCTAAGGATATTGACACAATTTTCAAATGGAGTTTTATTTCTCACATTTAAAAACCAAATAAATCAACCAATTTGGTGCATATCATGTCTGTGATTGCATAATAACTTTTCCTTGGAATTTTATCTTCTTTAGACTTACAATAAATAGAAAGCATGTAAAGATCATACTTTGATCTTTAAACCACATACAGGGGTTTACTAATCATTAAAATGTGAAAAAAAAAATACAGGTTTTTTTTTACATCTTTTCAGAACTTAATGGTAATTTCAAATATTTTTGAATAAAAATACAGAATACAAAAATATATCTAAATAATGTGCCAGCATCTTTCCAAAATGCCACCAGTACCATTCTTGCCTGGAGTTTGGGTATAGAGTCAAGAGGGGCTCATCTGGAGTGTTACTCTTTGAATGCTTTCAGAAATCCTGATGTTGTAATCCATTGCTATCCATTATTTTATTACTTTTAGTAAGACATTTACTGAGAGATTAAACCTGAGCAGGCCACAATTAAATCTGCCAGCAATTTCCATTGGTTATTCACAGCTGTGTGAAACTTTCTGCACTTAAGTGGAGCCCTGTGATAGGGTTTGCCAACATTCCCTTCTGACCTAATCTGTGTTTTGATGTCATGTTATTTTAGGGACAAATTTGTTAGCTTAGAAGCAATGTCTAGAAATAGACATCAACATCTATATCTCTTAAAGTAGAAGGGCTTCTGCTGCTCAGACTCTCTCATAACTTCATTCTTTGAATTTATTCTGGGTTTGCTGCACTAAAAGCATTAATGAATGCTAAATTATTTGTTTATAGTTTCAGGGCATATTAATTTTTAATTGATATGGTGTCACAACATAAACATGGCATAACATGTTTAACACACCATAACATGGTATAAAGGAGTAGTTGTTGTTGTTGTTATTATTATTTATTAAATCATTGTCATATATTGTTGAAATACAGTGCCATCAAATTCCAGATTTATTTTTAGAATATTTTCTTGTGAAAATCCTTCTTTGCTTATCCATGGAGTGTATTTGAGCTGAATCTCTCTGTTTCATCTCCTCTGTTGGAGTCAGTGAACTTCCTTTGTGCTCTCACTTTGGGAAGAACATAATCTCTGTCTTAGGTGATTTCATAAGAGGTTCATCCTTACAATTTTCCTTACCCTCTATTTCTTGGAAAATATTTTGGTGTTATATATAAATAAAGAATAATTATATTGTGTATGCTATATTATTAGGTGAATGAATTAAAAAGGCAACTTGGCAAAAGAGGTTTGAGAGGAGGAATAGAACTATGACTTCTAGTAAAGTTCATAAAGGAACTATGACCTTCGTGTAAAAGGAAAAGCAAAAACTTTGCAGAACCAGAGAAAAAAAGTTCTCCTTCAGAATTCTAGTAAGTAGAATTAGTGACTTTTAAAATAAGTGTATGCTGGAGCACGTACAGAGGAGCACTAAGAAAGCTTAGCTATCTGGTGACCACCAAATGACACTGGTCTGCAGCCACTGCCTCCAACACAAACAGCTCAGCTTCATCCGAGGAGCCCTCCTGGAGGCAATCAATCACACACTGAACACAGCAGTTATAAATAAGGTCTGCAGTTCATATACAATCACTGTTTTTTGTAACTAAGCTGTATTTGTGTCCAAAAGAAATATTTGGATGACTGAATGTCTCCCTCCTAGGAGTGGGGAAAAAAGTGCACATTGTCAGCACAGGTCAAGAAATAAGTGACACTCAGAGCTGTATGCCTGGATGTATTTAGTCTTCTGAACCAAAGCACTGCCATCCTGCACAACCTTTTGAGAGACGTTGGTGCCTTAGGCTTAAGTACCTAATGTCACAATGAATGAAGAAAGTCAGACAGCCAACTTACTGCTTAGGACGGAAAACAACATAGCAACTGGAAGGAAGAGGAGCACTGGAAGAACCTTATGAAAATTGCGGAGATAGTTTATAGAAAATTGTTAATAAATAGATTAGATCTATTGAAATATAAATTTGAGCAAAAAGTTAGCTTCTTGAAATTCTCCTGGCTCTGTGTTTCTGTGTGATGAGAGCAACATAGTTTAAAAAGATTGAGGATTCGGGCTTTGGTTTTATTTTTCATATCATTGTCTGCCTTGCAAAGAACACTTCTTTTTGAAATTCCAGTTAAGTATGTTACACTAGGAGTTAGTTACCAGCTCTCCAGAACTATCATGAGTCTATCTAAAGAATGATGAACTTGGATGTAGCACCTGTGAGAGACACAGATTCACTTGGTGGGCACAGCCTGGCAGAGCAGACTTGCCGCACTAGTTTGTGCAGCAACAGCACAGAGCAAGAGGGACAGAGCTCAGTGGGGCTCATGCCATCCACCACTGTGGTCACCAGGCCGCTCTCATTTACTGCTTTCATTCAGTAATAAACACAGGAAATTCATTTTCTCAACTGACTGGACCTAAAGATTATCACAGGTCATTACACTGTTTCCACCATGAAACAAGAACATACCCTAGACTGGGGATTTTTCCTCCTTACTTTCTTTTTGGATGTTCTTTCAACCATAGCCATTCTGGAGGTCATAAGAGAAGATTGCTGCATCTATGGTGTTTGGATTTATTAGGTGTGTGTTTTTTCATTGTAAAGCCTATGTTAGGAGCTCTAAAAATTTTTTCCTTGACTTCAGTCTTGATCTTACTTCCAAGGAAATGTACATAAGCAAGATTTTTCATTTTAAGGAAAAAACGCAAACAGGAAAGAAAAATTTTTTTTTTATAAAATATGCATGTTTAGACTATGTTTCCATTTGGGAGGCTGACCAGGTCCAGCAGGGAAAACATTTTAATATCAAATAATTACAGAATTACACCTTTTAGAATAGGACAAAACCCCATTTGGATAAGGCCTTTTGTTTATATCTAGCGCATTAACTATGGCAGAGGTGAAATTTCACTAGGTTCCTCTGTCTTTTAGGCACCCAGTTTTTACCAATGCATTATTCCAAATCCTTCACTGAATAATCTGCACAATGATTGTACTGTCTCTGAGTCTCATCACCAGCATAGTTGTTCATTAGAAAGTATATGAAGGACAAGCAGAGCTAAACAGAATTCATTAAAAAGTTCGAGCAAATGCTGCTGGAGGGTTTTTCCAGTGTTTTTTCCAGCTCTCTAAAGAACTGGTACAACTCTCATCTAAAAGCAATGAAAAACTTCCATCCCTTACTGAGTTCTGTAAATCTGTGAGCCCTCTATATCTCATGCTCAGAACTAAAGAAAAGGGCAGACCCTCTCCTGATCGTTCCATAGGCATGAAGTTTCTCACATTACTGCAAACAGCCTCCACCCACAAACATTGTTATCTCTTTGGTATTTTCAGGTCTTGCATGTGTTGGCTCTTTGCCATTGTATCCAAGCACAGTGTTCTCCGAGCTTGCAGTACAACACATAATACAGAAAAGAAAGATAAAGAAAGGAACAGAGCAGACAGTAATTGATAGGAATGAAAAGGACAAAAGACCCTTTCAGTATTTTCCACCCATTCTGCTACTTTTGCTTTTTTTCCATTCTTATCTTGTTTCGTTTTTTACATTCCTCACTCTCTGCCATCAAGATTTTAAACATTTAAGTCAGTCTCTCTGTCTTTACTACAAGCATAAGTTATGAGGAATGAGCAAAAGGAGTTACAAGCAACACACAGCAGGAGCTGCTTATGCAGCACATGGAAAGACCAGATGGAATACCATGGTTTGAAATCATAAATCAGCATGCAAAAAGTCTCAAAATGTGTGTTTCACCATGAGGAAGCTGTTAGGAAGACCAATGTGTTTTCCTCCAATCTAAATCTATACTAGGAACAACGCATTTACAATATCTAAGCTCCAGTTTTTGAAACTTTTTGTTCAGTTTTGTTTAGCTTTCACTTAGATTGAAATTGACTTGCTTAGTTACCTCCCATATTATTCACTGAACATCTGATTTGATAAGTACCATGGAGTGAATTAGCACACAAGATTCTATGGTGAGGTGAAGTTCTTAAGTTTCTTGTATATATAAGGGTGAACTTTATTTCTTTCAGCTTTTTATTAGCTTGGATTAGTCAGAAAAGATTTTCAAGATGTTGAGCTCAAGATCCACTACTGTTTTGATGTTCAAATTCTGTACTTCACAAGTTTTCTTTCTCAGTCCTTATGTAAGAAGATTACACAAGAGAAGACTGTAATTTCCAAAATCATTTACCATATAAAACAGCAGCTACAGCCAGTGGATCTTTATCAGCAGCCTGGAGCAGAAAGGAGACACGTGGTTGTACATATGGAAACTGGTCATTTATAGTACTCATCAATGTGTGCTGCCAGTCGTGGGCAGATGTCATCAACAGTCATTATGCAGCTCTAAAAATAGAACCAAACTTGACCTGGACAGGTCCTCAAACAACTGATAAACTGCTTCTGAACAATGGAAATGTGTGGAGTCCATTCTCTCCGCCAGACTCTTGCTGCTCTGTGATCCTGCAGACCCAGTGCTATGGCAGTGTGGGGAGGGGACACTCAATCAGGATGTACGTGGGAAGATGTCTCCCGACTCCTGAGAGTTATAGTTTCTCTATTATGTCCCTGATCAGGGACAAGAGAGGAGCATCATTACCATGTCCTGGCTGGTGTCTGGAAATGGCAGAAACCCATTGTAGTTTTTCCTTTTTTTTAACCTGATAAGCGCTGGTAAGCAAAGACAGTGAGTAGGAGAAAGTGCTTTGAGGAAGAGAAGGGCAAAGTGGTTTTAAGAGTGGGGATAGTCCTGTGCAGAGCCAGGAGTCAGCCTTGATGATCCTTGAGGGTCCCTTCCAGCTTAGTATTTTCTGTGACTCTGTGAGAGCACCTCTGCCCTATGTTTGCTTCTTCATCTGTCCCAAGCACTGCACTGTGCTCTAGGAAGGGAAGGAACAGCATTAGCATGCAGAGGGACTCCTGTGCTTTGATCCTGCCCACTTTCCCAGGCTATGTGAACTCTGCATGGAGAGCTGGTGCTATGGCCCTGACATCACTCCCTCAATTACTGTGTTGTGTGGAAGGGGACAACCTGCCATGGTCTCATATTCACACACTCTCCTAAATACTACTTCCTCTGCTTAGCTCCCACGACAGGATAACAAGTATGGCAGGGGGGGGAGTTCCTTCCCCCTGCCTTTTCGGCCCTCCCCCAAGGCTTGAGAGGAACACTGGCTTCTCGTTTACTTTGAGAAGTGCTGGCAAGCACAGGCTGTTACAGTGCGTGCACGAGTCCTTGGCATCAGAAGTGGTCAGCTGCTCCCGTGCTCCTGTTTGCTTGCTGGCATGTGGCAGAGGGTATGAGAGAGAGGAAAGCAGTGCTACACTGCTGAAATGAGCTACAGCAGGTGCTGTGCGCCTGCAGCTCCAGCTAGCCTGCCAGGGCTTGTTTGCTCGTTAGTTAGCAGGTAGAACATTACAAGTGACTTGCACTTAGTTGCTCCACTGTGCCGGCCCCTCTGATCTCCAGCAAGCCTGGAACACATAATTTAAGGCAGTGAGAAATGTGTTGCTTAGCCTTTGTGGAAGTGCACAGCCAGTATTTGTGTGGTAATGTTATCTTTGAAACACAAGAGTGCTTTGTAAAGCCTACCAATACTGCTACAGGTAATGAAAACAAAAAATAATTTTTAAGATATCTCTGCCAGAATGAGAATCTGATTGTCAGAAATAGCCACCAGCTATTTCTCCCAATGAAGTGGGAGGAACATCTCTCTGCTTCTCCTTTGCAATCTGTAGAAGGGGGTGTGCAGAGGGGCTTTTATGTTTGTCTGTGTCACAAAACAAGGAGAACACCACAGGCAGTAATCTTTTGGTGACAGAAATGACTAAATCAAGGTTTGCTATGAGCTATATAGCAGATCATGTTATGCTGTATCTGTGCAGGGAGTGATCTCTTTATTTAGCAGAAGTTGCAGCAACAAATTTTTCTGACTATGAGTTTTGTTTTTATGCTTTTCCAAGCGTTCTTCCTTTTGATTGTTCTTGAAGTTGTGACATGAGCTCAGGAAAGCTTAAGAGCTTAAGTGACTTTGCAGAGTACCATCATTTCAAGATGAATAAGCATTCATGAAGACAGCCTGTGGGAAGTGAATTGATGTAGTATTTGAATGCCTTGACTTTATAATTCATACAAAACTCTCTCTGCAGGAGTGTGCCCAGTGCCGAAAGTTTCACCTTAGGGTTCATCTGGATTAAGCAGTAATGACTCCATCAGTAGTTGAGGGGGGAGGAAGATGGGAAAACAACTTTAAAGCAATGAAAGAATATATCCATGATCATTGCTGTAGCAAAGCTTTTGCTCCCACAGTCTGTGGAAGCACCACATAATAGGCTGGAGAACTGACTCTACTTTCACTGCCTGCCTTGCAGCTGCATGTGGGATTGCAACCACGGTTTGGGAACAGCTGGCTCAAGCAAAGGCAGTTGGCTGCTCTGCTCAGCTGTGTTTTGAAATGAACTGTTTTCTGTTAAAGTCAGTGGGAGTTTGACAGTATAAAGAGTTCAGACCACCACCCCTCGAAAGGGCGGAGAAATTCAAAATGAGAAAATAGGGATAATATTTACATGTTGTCTCTAAACCTGCTTGCATGATCTATTTCAGTCTGGATATATTTGCTGATAAAGTGTTTTTGCCAGCAAGACACAGGAAGGAGTCTTTACTCCAGGATGAACTCACCATTGGCATACTATTTCCATTTAGACAGTGCTATCAGGCAGTCATTTTAATGAGCACTCAAACCCCTAAAGTGACTGTAGTCTAACCCCACTGCTTGTTCCTGTTTCTTTATTGGCACTCCTGTTAACTCCTGATATTTGCCTTCTGTAGCCAAACAGCCATACTTTGGGAATGAGATCTTTGTCCAGACTGACTGCAAGTTCATAATGCTTGCTGACAGCAACTGATCCCAAAAGGGCTTCATGACACCATTTCAACTGCAGAAGCACTGCACCAAAACAGAACCAAGATGCAGAGAGATTGCATCTCCCCACCTTAGCCATCGTGTTCATTGCACATTTTTTAATCACTTTCTACAAGTGTTGATTGTAAAGGCAATTTTGGACTCTCTGGTGAGAGGAGGGGGGAACCAACCTCTGCTTTGACAGCTGGGCTTCCCAACTTTTGTCTTATTTGTCACTGAGCATCCCCCATGCCTCCTAAGCATGGAAGGCAGCCCTGAAGACATTGTGGAGTACTTTTGTCTTTTGTCTCTGAATTATTTGGTGCCATATTTTTGTAACCACATCACTGCTCCTGTGCTAGGAGTGGGAAGGTTTGTTTGCAATTTAAGTAGAGGCCAGTCGTGTGCAGAAGTTGTGATAGCTGTGTCATTTACTCCTGAGGGCATAAGGCTTAGTGGTCAGTCTATAGGTAGTCTATAGATCTGATAGCTGCTAATCTCATTAATCCTTGAATTTAGCTTGATTTATATCTCATTTGTTTCCCCTAGTTTATAATGATATATTACTCAGCTTCAAAAAAGAACAATAAAAAAGTGGTAATGGAGCTTTTTTGCTCAGGCCTCCAACTGTCTGCAGAGAATGGAGGATTTGGCACTCATTTCTATTGCACTTAGACAAATGAAAATAGTCATTGGTTAGTGATAAAATATTTCCATTTTCAATCTCTCCTTAGGCTGGCTGTGTGTCATATCTTCCTTTTCTGAATAGCTTTGCTTGATGAATTTTATGAATGCAAACACATATGTAGTAATAGGTTTCTAGAAATTTTAATATACATGAACATTTGGCTCTCCAAAAGCACATACAGGGTTCATTACTGCCTTAATACCTGGTCTTATTCATTCCTGGCAGGAGAAGTTTGGTGGTACACAGAAATTAAGGGGGAAAGTTGTCCTTAGTTTTTGTGAATTGTAGCTATATTGCTGTAGGGGTGTGTATAATTAAGCTGGTGCAACCTCTAAATTAATTTGATGGAGCTACGACATTAAAATAAGTTTTAAAATGTAATGACTATTTCAAAAATGCAAGAAATTAACTTGTAGTAGTCTAGCTATTGCTCACACAAAATAGTAGGGCTAATCTAGATTGGTATTTAAAGTAAAAAACTGTATAGCTCCACTTTATACCCTTAATTCTCTTGCTGTGCTCAATATGATACTGGAAAACTTTACTGTCACTTATGTCCACAAATAAATACTTCCACAGCATGACAAGCAATATGTTATAAGATTGATAAAATCCACACAGACAACTTTCTTATCAACAGGCAGCTACTTTAAGTAGCTTGCTAAGGACAAGAGACCAGAAAATTTATGTGGTGGGTTGGCCCAGGTTGGGTACCAGGTGTCCACCAAAGCTGCTCTGTCACTGCCCTTCCCAGCTGGGTAAGGGAGAGAAAATGTAATCAAAGGCTTGTGGGTCAAAATCAGGGCAGGGAGAGATCACTCAGCAATTACTGTCATGGGCAAAGTGCATTCAGCTAGAGGAAATTAGCTTAATATATTACCAATCAAATCAAGAGTAGGATAATAGGAAACAAAAAACAAATCTTAAAACACCTTTCCCCCACATCTCCCTTCTTCCTCATCCTCACTCCTGATTTTCTTTATCTTCCCCCCAACCAGTGGCAGAGGGATGGGGAATTTGGGGTTTGATCAGTTCATCACACATTTTCTCTGCTGTTCCTTCCCTCTCAAAGGAGAACTGCTCACACTCTTCCCCTGCTATGGCATGGGATCCATCCCATGGAAGACACTCCCCCTCAAACTTACCCAACATGAGTCCTTCCCACAGGCTGCAGGGGAATCTCAGCTCCAGAGCTTGGAGAACCTCCTCCCCGTCCTTTTCCACTGACCTTGGTATCTGCTTGGTTGTTTTACTCACATATTCTCATTCCTCTCTTCTGATTGCTCCTGAACAGTGTCTTTTCCCTCTTCTTACATCTGCTATCCCAGAGGTGCTACCACCAATGTGGATAGGCTTGGCCTTGGCCAGCAGTGGGTCCACCTTGGAGCTGGCTGGCATGCACTCCATCAGACCTGGAGGAAACTTCAGCAGCTTCATCCTGTAGCAACCAAAACTTTGCCACACAAACCAAGTAAAATTGAATTTCATTTATTAAAAACAACTGCTTCAACACAGAAAGCAAATTTTTTTGCTACTTTCCAGCTCATTTTCTCTCCTCATCCCAGAAACAACGAGGTGAATATCATGTGATCAACCCCAAAATTGTACTATTGATGGCTAAATTGAATTTATGTGGAGATATATTAATCAGAAACTGGTTCTCAGACAGATGGGACTAGGTGAGGTTAGACTGCAAATGGATAAAATAAGAAAAAGAGTCAAGAAGAAAAATACTGGTATTAAAAAGAAAAAATAGATAAATAACCCTAGTAAATTTGGTTTTAAATACCAATGTAAGATATTGGGTTAGCAGTTAGCATGGAATACAGAAAATTAGAGAAAAATAATTTACAAATGGTGAGCATTTGATGTGAGTTCAGCAGGTCTCAGATAAGCAGTGATCGGACAAGTCTGAACACAGACCCATGTTCCATCACACAGGAGCCACAGTTGGACCTCTGTCATCAGGCAACAGCTGTGCCTGGACAAATGAACACTGTAATGATAAATGAATAACTGTTCTGCTTTGCAGGCAACCCTGTTCCTGTTAGCAGCATGTGGAGATTAGGCCCCCTGAACCTTGGACAAGGAGTTGAGGAGCCTGTGTTAGCCCTAGAGAGAGAGTTTTGCTGAATTTGTTTGTTCTGATTTCTCACTCTAGAATATAGTGCAGGTTATCAAAGATGGCTCTTGCAAACACACACAGGAACAATTAAGGGGGCATTCACAAAGACTAAATTTAGTCTCAGAAGAATTTTCTCCCCCCTGCTTTCTGTAGTATCAAGAGGACACATTTCCTCTAGAGTGTGTCTGAGCACCTACAATGAACTCCCTTTGAGACACAGATGACAATTTTTCTACTCTCTACCGACTGCAGAAAGATCCTAAGGCAAATAAACTCCTGAGGCTAGAGATGGCTACAATTCTTCTCCTGTGCAGCCTGGTTTAAGAAGCAGGAGCAGTGAATCAGTCACTAACAGATTTTGAGTGAGTTCTAGGATTTTCAAGGCTCATAGAATGCCACAACTCCTCCACTGACTTTAAACACTCCAGGGCACTGCATATGTACGGCAGCTGGAAATTTGTAAGAATTGCTACACTACCAGTAAATAACATACTGCAGGGCTGACATATATTCAGAACACAAGTAACGGTGACAGGACATAATTCAGAGCAGAATATGGTTTAATTAAAATGCTTGCAGATGTTGTTAAAGAAACAGTGGTACAGACAAATGCTCATTTTATTGTTTGTTTCTTTATCCTACTCTTTTTATCTAATCCGTCTGTATATGGGTGCTAAGTGGGCATACATTCCTACCAGAACAAACCCATGGAAAACACAGCTCTTTATTGCTGCTTTTCATGTGAAATAGTTTCTTGTGATAATTTTGTGACATTTTAATTGTGGATCACGTATTGCATTGGGTCTGTGCAGCAAGGTTCTGGTAGCTGGGAGGAGACAGGGATGCCTAAAGGAGTGGCTTAAAGGAGCAGCTGCTGGAAGCTTCCCCCATGCCCAACAGAACCAAAGTCAGCCGACTCCAAGACAGACCCACCACTGGCCAAGGCTGAGCCAATCAGAAATTGCAGTAACTCATCTGTGATTACATATTTAAGAAGAGAAAAAAAAAATTGTGCAGAAATATTTGCAGCCAGGGAAGGGAGGACTGAGAATATGTAGGAGATACTGCAGACGTCAAGGTCAGTGCAAGAAGGAGGGGAATGAGGTGCTCCAGGTGCCAGAACATATTCTCCTGCAGCCTGTGGTGCAGACCATGGCAAGGCAGATTGTCCCCCAGCAGCCCATGAAAATCCACTGGGGAGCAGAGACCCACCTGCAGTCCATGAAGGAGACCCATGCCAGAGCAGTGGGATGCCCTAAAGAATGCTGTGAATCTGTGGCAAGCCCACGCTGGAGCATGTTCCTGGGAGGGACTTGCAGACCTGTGGAGAGAGGAGTCCACACTGGAGAAGGTTTGTTGGCAGGAATTGTATCTCCATGGGGGACCCATGCTGGAGCAGGCTGTTCCTGAGGGTCTGGGAAGGGACCCACTCTGGAGCAGTTCATGGAGAACTGTAGCCCCTGGGAAGGACTCACACTGGAGAAGTCTGCAGAGGTCCTGTGACAGGGACCCCATGCTGGAGCAGGGGAAGGACTCTTCTCCTTGAGCAGTAGCACAAACAATATCTGATGAACTGCCCATAACCCCCATTCCTGATCTCCCAGCAGCACTGGTTGGGGAGGAGGTACAGCCCAAAAATGAGGGGGGTTAAGGGAAAGTGTTTGTAAGATTTGTTTTACTTCTCATTATCTTACTCTGATTTTGATTGGTAGTAAATTAAATTAATTTCTCTAAGTCAATTCCATTTTGCCTATGACAGTTACTCCTGAGTGAGCTCTCCTTGCCCTCATATCAACCCACAAGCTTTTCTGTATATTTTCTCTCTCCTGTCCAGCTGGGGAGGGCAGTGACAGAGCAGCTTTGGTGGACACCTACCTAGGTCAATGCAAAGCATATATCTAAATAATTATAGATCTGAAAAACGGTATAAGAGCTTTTAGTAATTGACTGAGTCAAATGAGAGAAATTGAAATTAATCTCACTACTCATCCAGTCTCTGAGCTCAGGAGAGGGAATGTCTTTGTGTTCCTACTCTCACTGATTTAACACAATCTTCCTGATATTTCCTTACAAGTTAAGTGACTGCGTTCGTGGTAACAGTGGGGGATGAGGCAATGGTGTCTTTCCTGTGTTGCCACATCGCCTCAGTCATAGCAGATTATGATGGTACAAAAGCAGTGACATCAACCTAGATCCCATCTTCTGTGCTTATGCAAGATGCCTATAGCCCTATAGTCACATGAAAATGAGATCAATAGATGACATTGAGGAACTAATCATTTAGATGTCTTCATTAACTTTCTTAATGAACTGTACATTCTCCTTGGCCATCTGAAAAGTTTTGGTTATCCAGTGAAAGGGTGTAGTATTATGAGGAAAATCTCATTCACAGGATCAGCTGACAGAGTTTCAGAAAACTCTCTGTGGAAAGGGGAAGGGCAGTAGTGGGAAAGTGAGAGGATACTGTAATGAAAAGCCAGAAGAAATGTGTCTTGTTCCAATGAAAATGGGAAACACTGAAGAGAGAATGGGTCACTGTGGGCTACTTAAACAAGTAAACTAAAATATGAACTGTGCTAGGAATAGAAAACTGGAGTCACCAAAACAAGGTTTTACATTTCATGTTTAGTACACAGGAGAGAAACAGGGACATGAGGATTCACTGATCAGCTGCCAACAGGTTAAAAATAATATGAAAAGACTGTGTTATAAGTCTTGAAAGCACAGTGACACAAAATTACTTGACCAAAAAAAACATTAATTGTAATTAATTTGTAATAAGGAGATAAATATTGAGACCAGTTGTTCTCCATAAGACTAATTGGACTTTTGCCATGAAGTTTATTGGGAAGGAGTTTAAACTTTAAATAATGGCTTGCTTAAGAAATCATTGATGTAATTATGAACTGCTGGTAAAAAGTAACTAAGAAATACATAATGAAATATCATCACTTGAACAAATGCATCCGAGATGTCCCTTCAGATATTTAAAGAACTAATGGAACATCTAGTTGCTAAAAAACCCCACAGAGAATTGAGGAAGTATCAGGAGACTAATAAATTTTCAGCATGCCAGAAGTCTTTAAAAACTGAATTAAGAGTAATTGTGGAAACTATTGTCTTATGGGCATGGCTCCAAATTGAAGCAAATACTATAAATAGTGAAGCTGAAGGAGGAAATATATTTATATGGAGGTGAATAGTGTAACGAGACCCTGGTATGGCACAGGTGTACTGCAGTAAACCAAGCCTGGCCAATTATACCTTTGTTTATCCCTCCACATCTTCCACGATGAAGCCAGAAGATTAGCAGAGGACAGAATAGCATCAAGACTTTACAAAGATATTTGATGCTGCGCCACATAATCTCTTAAGGAAATTACTGAAACAAGTCAGCTGGGGCTAAAATTCACTTAAAGTTATCAAAGCTGACCACTGAACTGTAGATAGAAACTAAATCTGAACAGAAGTCAGCATTGTCAAGGATAATGTATCCTTTAAAGGTCAAGATATGGTCTAATATCTGGAGGACATGGCACTAATTAAATTTGAAAGTGGTTACAAAAGTTGGAAGACTGATTAACAGCACAAAGGAGAGAGGTTCACATTGCTCTCTAAGGGCACTCTGCATCTCATAAAGGGAGGCTAAACTTAAAATGAAATTAATAAGTGATAATGCTAAGAATTAACAGTACCTTATGCCCATTAGGGAACAAATAAATTTTATGAACTACAAATACATTTTTTTGCATATGAAAGAATTTATCTTTCTTAGATGCTTATTCAGACTGTATAAAGCTAATCAGAAAACTGAACTTCAGAAAGCAGCACCATCAATAACATTAATAAAATGATAATTTGCTTGATATTTTTCTTGGCCTGAGAGGAATATTCCTTTTAATTGTCTCTGTTGCTTAGATTAGGTTGAGATTTGTACACCCAACTGGTGTACAGAACCCTTCAGAGGGCTCTGTACTCTGAAGTTTCCCTTATCAATGAGGATGGTGTGGCAGTGGTGGGTGGGAAGGAATGAAGGGCTGGATGGCAGGACATTTCTGCGATTGTCCTGGGTCAGACTAAGGACTTACCCAGGATAGTACAGTCCCTTTAGCAGTGGCTGAAAATGGGTATTTATAGAAGATGAAGGGCATGACAAGCACATGTAACAGTCTTCAGTAACTTTTCCCTGGACTCTATTTTCTGCTTAGAGCTCAGTTACTCTCAGTTCAGTCACTTTTGGTTTTCGTAACTTTAAACAATTCCTTTTGCATGAACTTTTCCAGTCTTCCCTTGAATGAACAACAAATTTCTAGCACTGGCATTGTCTTACAACTGTAACATCCATTGCAGGAAGTACCACCTCTTTTCTGTTGCTCTGAAGTTCTTGCTATTAACTGCAATTGAAACCCTCTAATTCCTGTATTGGGAGACTTGGCAGAGTCAGGCTCTGGCTACCTCATTTGTGCCACTTATGCTTTAGTGAATTTCTATCTTATACGCCTTTGGTTGTCTTTTTCATGGGCTGATTATCTTTTTATCTGAGTTGTACACTAGTTTTGCCTACTCTGAAGCCATTTTTCCAGATTCATTAGTAGGTTCCCTGGCATCTGAAGTCATAAGATTGCCTCAAAATTGCATCTTTGATGTTTTAAAGTATGCTTTATGGCTTTGCAAGAGAAGCCTGAATGGATAAACCGAATGCAATTGCTGAAATGAGGCCCTATGAACAGGGAAGGAGAGACATTTTGAGATGTATGAGCTACTGCATGCAACTCACTGTAGAGTTCCCAGAAGTTGTGAGGCTTCCCAGCATCTCAAACAACACTGAAGAAGAAAACAGCAGGCAGAGACATTTCCAGGAGACCTGGAGCCTCACTGCTGGACTTGGTGTCAGGGCGCATGGCCATGGATGTTACTTTTGCAGAAAGAGGGAAAGAGACTCACTCTAGAGCTAAGAATAAACACTGCTGCTCTGACTTGGATTTTTCTAGAGTATAAAATGATGGCTCTGCCATCATCCTCATTGTTTGAGCACTTGAGGAGGCTCTTGTTTGTTACCTGAGAAAAAACAAAGAGGTTCCTGGTTAGATACCTTACCTAGTGCTCTAAATTGTCATACGTCAATGTCTTTCTCAGTTAGCAAAGGATGCGGTGTCACACTGCTCATTAACTTTACGGAGTCATGGCTTTCACTTAGGGTCTTAAGTTTTGAGGTGAGTTATCTTTCTGCCACCAGTCTGTGGATTTTACTTCAGTTCTATGGTATTTTGATAATACTTTGCACAAAATCTTTTCCAAGTGTGTGCCTTTGCACGCTTAAAACAGTTGACATGTCCATTAAAGACAGAGAGAATGACTGCAAAATTGCAAAGAATTTATTTCAATGAAACTTCAGGCATTAGTTGCTAAGTTTAGTCAAGCGCACCTTTTAGGACACTCAGTACTGGTTTTCATCCTTCTTTTTATCTGTCCTTTTGTATTTTGCTTTTCTCTTCAAAAGTGACATATTAATAGGAGGAAAATATCCCAAAATACTGTCTTTGACTCCTGCTTGGTTTTAATTTCCTGAAAACCGTGTCTGTAGCCTTTTTGCCTTCTGCTTGCACAATCCACTGAGCAATAACACAAGTCATTTTTATTCCCAAGTGGGAAAGCAGAGCTGGAACTCTAAGTCTTGCTGAGGTCTGAGAAAGGAGGTTTCTAACTTGCAGATAAAAACCTACTACAATGAAATACAAAAGTTTTCAAATACTGAGAATGGGGTTTCCCAGCTCTGTGCTGTGATCTGCTGCGAATGCACAGCAGTTTTCCCAAAACAGAGTGCAACACTGGGGGGGGCTGAATTTTGTAATCATGGGGAGGGGGGGTTGTTTGTGAGGAAGAAAGGAAAATAAAGGAATCCTTTTCCCCTTGCTTTATGAATGAGGTGCCTTTTAAGAAAGAAGCCACACACCTCTCCAGCTGGCTGGCAGACTCTCTGCCTTTCTGCTGTAGAGTGGTAGCCCTGCAGCAAGATCTTGCTGACCTACCTAGGGGACTGTGAATGCCAGACTGAGACAGGAGAGCTGAGATTGTAGAACCTCGCCAGGCAAGAGCTGTGTGTCACGACTCACATTCCCTGGTGTGTGCATCACACTAGGAAATGCTAATTCTCTCTCCTTGTGTGAGCTTACTGTAATAACAGACACATTGTTGGTGAGCTACAGAAGTTTGTAAGATTCTGTTTATCTAAAATGTTGAAAATCTGAGAGGTTGTTGTTGTGGTAAATTCTTTGCAAGCTTTTGCAGTTCTAAACACATGACTCTGCTGTCTTTAACATGCTGCCATTGGCAGACTTTCCATTACATAATGTTGACCCATATTTGTGATATGTGACATTTTTTGCTAAACACTGTCAGGGATAATCTGTCACAGAATAAACTTTCTGATTATATGCTGAGACTGTCATACTTTAGCACAAATGTAACTTGTGCCTTAGACAATTATATTCCTTGTTAAGACAAGCAGAGTATAGTTCTCTCAGGTTAGAAAAATGCCATGAGAGCATTGTGTGCTCTTAGACTGAAATACCTACAACTAAATTCATTGCCAAGTGATTGCATGGAATCACATCTGGGAGTAATTTGAGCTTTAAAAAATGTTGATCCCTTGCACAGGTGATGGGAGTAGTGATAGGCTGAAGGAATCACACAGTCTGAAGTGTGACTGCAAAATACTGTCTCAGGCAGGTCTAGCTTTGGAAAAGTGGAGCTATGGAAAAGGTTTCTCTGCTCTACACTTACACTGAAGTCTGCTGGTATTTGGAGAGTTAATCAGTCTTTTCTTAAAAAAAAATTGTAATGGTGTGGGGAAAGAAATAGCTATAGCTCAGACAGGAGTTATTGCTACAAGGTAGCTGAGAAATGAGAGGCCTTTGTGGAATGGAAACACCCCCAAAGCTGTCCGCTTTCAAAGAGCTATTCAAAATCCATTCATTCTTAAAAACCTGATTTCGGTTGCATAGAATAAACAGAAGAGAGAAAGGTGTATAAAATAGAGGCAGAGAGAATAATTTGGAAATTCTCGCAGTATTGAAGAACAGTGTCTGTTTCAAATGGACTATGTATAATGCTATAGCAAAGAAGTAACAAGATTGTGTGAGCTGCTGAACTGTCTGCCACGTTGTGGAAGAGAATGAATGTGGAACATAAGGCTGAGAAACTAAATACACCATCTTCACAGAAAGAAATTTTCCAGCCTTACGTAGGAGATGCCTGTGTGCTAAGAACAGTTTCAATATCAGGGAGAAAAGTTTTGCTTCAGTGCAGGGAATTAATGCTTGTCAGAGACAAAATTAAAATCTGATGAGTGCAGGCTCATCCACTTTAATTTCTTCCCTTTCTGATTCTATATTTATCCTCATTCTGTCTGTGCATTCATTCATATATTCCTCTCCCTTCCCACCTACCCTTTGACTCACACTCTCCCTTCCTGTTATTACTTCCTTTTCATTTTCTCTTCCTTTAGTCTCCCTTCCCACTCATTCAATTTCTCCTTTGAGTGACCCCTCTGCACACATTTTCCATCATGATGAAAAACATGAGAGAAATAAAGAGTAGGAAAAAAAATATATGGGGGGTGGGGGGTGGCAGAACATAGTCCCAGAAGGGTGCTGAGCATTTCTCTTTCTCTTCAGAATGTACTACAGATTTTTGAAGGTGTCAAGGAATCCAGACTTCTAAAACCTATTCCTTGCTTCTAGGCTGCAGCACTTGACAGTGACTTTATGAAATGCAACACCAGAGTTCCTTTTCTGAGATTTGTGTTCCTGGAAGCCATCATAAAGAATGGAAAGATCCCAAAGCCCAGTGTTAGTGGAATGACAGACATCCAGCTGTACATGGGGTTTGCTACTGTGCCAGATCAGTGAGGACTGGGAGGACACTGAGTGGTCTTGGGACTGCAGAAAGATAAATGGGAGCTTTAGGGACTCTCTGGGCTTGTTATGCAGTGTTGATCAAGAAATATCACAGCCTCAGTCTTGGTGGGAGCCTGCGTGCAAAGAACTGCTGTTTCTCAAAGCAACCAGTGTTGATGTCTCATGATCAATGGCTAAACAGTGTCAATTTTGGTTTGGTTGAGCAACAAACCTGGAATGCATGTTGTAATGTGTGGTAGGAAATGGGTTCAAACCACTTTATCTGGAAACTGGTGCTCCCATCCCAACATGGTGAGCTTGATCCCAAAGTCAGTCTGAGACTTGGAGAAAGCAGCGCACTCCTGCAGCCCCTGAGGCCCAGAGGTTGCTCCAGCCTGCAGACCAGTGGTGGGGAAGGAGCTGAGCTGTCACACCTGATGATGGCACAGTGCTACACAAGTTTAATTTATTATCCTATTACCCTTCAAATTTTCCCTTTCTTGCTTCTGAAGCTGGGAACTGATAAAAAAGTACTTTTCAAAAAAACTTGATCAGAATGGCACCACTACCACGTGGTTTATTTCTCCTTCCAACAAAAAGGGCAAGTGGGAAGTGTGCAGGACAGATAGCCAGAAATAGCTCATTCTCATACCCTGTCTTGCAATCAATAACTATCTTGCAATCAATAACTATCAGCTTTTCTAGGTTTATCAATCTAAAACCGGCTAATATTTCTTTCTGCAAATACTTGTCTAATTGAAGGATCAGAGTGGACAGCAGAACCCTTTCAGCTGAGTGTGATTGCACTGCGGTCATGGTGGGCTGTGCGCTATGGGGAAGGTGAAGTCGCTAACGGTGGCTTGGGGGTGGTTTTGACTTGGGAGACTCTGTCGGGTTATGGAGTAACCTCGAAAGAAACCACGCCGCAGCAGTGAGCAGCTGTGCTCGAGGCAGGCTGGCTGGAACCTGGACCGACTGTTCGCAGCCTAACCCGGAGGGGTTGCACTCGCCGGGAGCTTCCCGTGGAGGCGCGGCCGCCGTTACATAAGGAGCGGAGGGGGAAGGGACGGTTCCGAGGTGGAGGCCGCGGCCCCTTTAAACTCGGATCCCGGGGCGCGCCAGGCGCCCGCCTCGCTGCTGCCCCCTCCCCGGCTCGCTGCGGTGACAAATCCGCTCCTCGCCCGCCTCCTCCGCCGAGCGCTCGCAGCCGAGCCGGGCGGCGCCGGGAAGCGCTGCCGCGCCGCTCTGTACCGGAGCCGGCCAGCCCCAGCCCCCGGCCAAGCCCCAGCAGGTAGCGGCGAGGGGCGCAATGGAGCCTCCGCGCCTGGCGCACACCATGAGCAGCCCCACGAGCCCCTGTGAAGAGGTGATCAAGAACCTCAGCCTGGAGGCGATTCAGCTCTGCGATAGGGACGGTAAGCACGGGTTTGGCGCGGCTAATCCCTGCAGACGTGAAATGCTGCTGCCCTCATGGATACTAATGCAAATTAATCCGCGCGTCGTATGGTCCTTTGTTATCCCCCATGAATTTGTAGATGCAAGTGTTCCCCACCCCTCCGGCCGCTGCCACCACCCTCCTGCCATTGAGAACAAAAGAAGAATGTTGCACGTTGCTGGAGGGAAGGGAGGGGAAACCGCCGCTCCCTAAGCCGTTCCTGGCATTGCGGTGCGATTACCTCGGGCAAGCCTGATGCACAGCCATTCCCTGCCAGGAATGGACGCTGGGGCTTGTTCTGGGAGAGGCAGCAACGAGAGCCAGAGCCCGAGCTGCGGAGAGTCTGGAACTAGGGATTGGGTAGTGGCCTTGGTGGGGTTTTGATGCCCGCGGTCCCCAAAGTCCTTTGTATCACAGGGCAATTCCCGTGCTTCAGATAGATGGGCGGATGTGCCAGCTGGTGTGGGCAAGCGGCCAGACTTATTGCCGTTCCCTTGTGAGAGCAATGAGGCGGCGAGCTGGCCGGGCATGGGGCTCGCAAGATGGGTCACGGGGGACACCGGGAGAGAGGCGGTTCAGCACCGCGGACAGCACCGCTCCGGCGGGCCGGGATGCGCCGAGCCGCGCTCCCGCCGCGCTGAGCGCCCGCACCGCCGCGGGAGACCGCAGTGCCCTGGGGACAGCACCTTTCAGTCCGTCCGCCCATCTGCCCCTCGGCAGGCAGGTGAAGTTTGGTTTCAGTGTAGCAGGTGCGAGTGTTAATGGTTGTCTGTATTGAAGCAAGCAGATAAATGTCAGATTGTGACGAGGGACAGCCAAAACAAGTGTACGTGCTCGAAACAACGCTGAAGGCTGACTAGGGGAGAATAGGGACATGTTTGTACACAACTGTGACTGACAAAACTAAACAGACTCACTGGCTGTCAAACAATGAACTAATATTTTTTCGTAGAGTAGCATATAATTTTTTCTGATATACTAGATAATTTCTATCTTGTCATTCCACATCGAATTATTAAAAATAACTTCTCATTTTTGGATGCAAAATATGCTTTGGGTATGGAATTTATGTTGTGTAAATGTACCAAGGAATGAGGATACTCTGTAAGTGATTGGTACTGTTGAATTAATGAAACTATTTCCTTGTGGTGATTTTATTTTTGGAGCATAACTGTTAAAGCTGGTGGCTATAGAGGGAGTCAGGCTAGTTTTCTCTGTCATTTTTTACAAATTGGGATTAAATACTTCACTTTTTTTGACCCAGGCAGACTAATATTTAAAAAGCTGAATTTTTGTAAGCTCTTTATTTTTCTTCTATTATTAAAAAAAAATAAGGCATTGAAAAGTCTCAGTTATTGTTTATATCAGTATCAGTATTATTTTTATAGCTACATTAGAAATTCTTTGATTTTTTTCTCTTAATGTTGTAATTAAGATATATACACTTCCATCTGTTCATGCTTTACTCCCTGCCACAGGAAACGGAACGATGTTTATAGCAGTGGAGATGACACTGGTTGTTTTTTTTTTCTCAAAACACTTTTTTACATGTATTCCTTTTAAATAATAGTCGATATAATCTTAAAAATAGATAAATTATGCAATCTTTCATATCTGTGTACCCTACGTAATTGTAGTGAAGTAATCCATGTTAATCATGACAAACTCTATTTGGATCAACATACAATAGTGAAGGACTGCTTAATTGCTATGGATTAATGTCATACAGACAAGCAAATGGAAAAAGGAATTTCAGCTCTTTTTTGATTAGACTTCACTGGAAAACAACAACTTTCCTGTAGATGTGGCTTTACTAGCTAACCTTCATCAAGCAAGCTGCCATCATCCAGGGCCATTACTTCCTAAATGCGTGGCTGAATTCCCAAAGGAAGTGCCTATGCTGGGGATGGCAGAGGGACAATTCAATGCCTTCATTGCCACAAGGCTGCTCTTGAGCATATTCTGGTATTTCCTACAGGTGGCACTTAAGCATCAAAAAGCTTGTTTTAATGGAAACACAAAACAAGGAAGCAAAGGTTAAGGCATTCATCTTTCAGATAAATGTACAAATGTACACACCATACATTTAGATCTCTGAGTGTGTACATGGGTACATTTGTATTATATATACTAGCAATTTATTTTAGGGCATCTTTGTTGAAAAGGGTGATGTTAAGATGATTGGCATCACTGAGGTTCAATAAAGTCTTGTGATAAACAGCAGTGTATTACATAGTAAATTATAGATATGCTTTATTTTCATATTCTGAAAATATCCTTCATCTTTAAACTGTAGTAACTGTAAAGAAAACCAATGAAATCATAACATTGTATACACAACGATAACACATCCTGCAATACACTTAGTTGGAATTGCAAGCACTGCTGCAATAAACAGTAATGGGAAATTTATGTAGATAGCAAAATATTTTCCTTGTTTTCTAAGAGGATATGATTAAGATTGAGATGTTTTGTATTCAGCAAACTGGGTTATACCTTCTCTGAAGGTATATACAGGAGCAACAAATCTAGAAATTGCTGCAAGCAATTAATAGTACCACGATAATTTGTCTATTTTTTGACTTTTTTTCTGGGTTTCTTTCAGTGTTGTTTTTTCAGGCATTGTCATCTCTCTTAATGAATCAAAGCAATTAAAAAAACTTACAAATGTTATATAAGAGATAATAAATATATACACTTTGAAATATTTTTATTATTTGTTAAGATTTGATTTAAAGTGAATGCAACATTATAATGCTAGTTATGAGCTGTTATCTTTCAAAGGCACTTTTTTCTCTTATTCTTTTACATGAGTCTAATAGCACAGCTGTTTGATGTGCAGTCTAACATGTAGTTCCTCAGAACTCTTTTGAACTCACTCTGTATATAGGAAAGAGTGTAGCATTTGTTTTCTTTGCCATATTTGAACACTGCAGCCATACTTCTATAAGGCCAGGAATGATTGTTTAATCAGTTCTGAACATTCTAGTGACCTTTTTATAATATCTGTATTAGCCTTACCTGGAGATTAAACCTTGAGTAGATAAATGGATGTCTTTTGTGTCATGAGCATGCCAATGCTATGGAAATATAACTGATGTCAGAAAACCATAAATCTTGGGAAAAAAACAAGCTTTGCATAGGCTTGGTAGAACAATCTCGGATGTCAGCAGCTGAATTTCCCGAAGCTCCTCTGTGGCTGTGCCATGCTTCCCCTACAGATGTTGCCCTGTGGCTATGGGTCCCACCAGACCAAGTAATCCACTCCCCCTGCCCTTCATTAGCATAGACAGAGGGAAAGCAGATGCCTACCAAAATGACACCTCTCAAAATGTAGAAAGGAGAAGAGCAGAGAAACAAACCTTCAAAGAGGATGCTGGAACTTGGGGCACACAGACGAGGGAGTCAGGCAAAAAAACTGGCCTAGAGGTGCTAAAAGTTTAGAGTTGGTGGCTGGTCAAGGACAGAAGAACAAGAAAGACTTGCAAGTTGAGGACTAGGTTAAATGGGAATAGGACAAAATAACCCTGAATGAGAATGGGAAAAGAAGATAAAGGAGCAAGGAAGGCAATCTAAGTTCAGACAGCATGCCCAGGGAAGAAAGGCTGGGAGAAAAAAAGTGAGGGCATATTCACGTGGATTTAGATTAATTTGAAGAATGAGGAAGTACAAGAGGGGGGTTACTGGGCAGTTTGGACCACAGAGCTCAGGAGTAAAGGAATAGAACTAGGACTTGCTGAGCAGAGAGACTGGGACTGAAAGGACAGTCTTAGGAATCAAGAACAGGACTTTTGAAGTGTCACTGGGGAAGAAGAAGGAAATGGGACAGGAAAAAGTTCCAGGTGCAGGACAGAAGAGATAGTGCTTTGGTGTGACTGCCAGAGAAGAGTCAGTGTTTATCACTGCATGGCATCTTATAAAGCCACACACAACCCCAGGATGAAAAATTCTCCTTGTTCATTTGCCAGCAGAGAAGAGTACTGAGTCAATGGCAACTGCTGTGAGAGTAGGACTTTAAAAAATAGGCTTTGAAGAGAACATCAACTACATTGAGTAACTTTCCTGTGCCTCAGATTTCTATGTGTAAGATGGGAGCATATTGCTGCCTCCCCTCACAGCAATGTTTTCAAAATAAGCTAATGAATGTTTGTTAGTCAGACAGACACTGTTGTAGCCTGAAAAAGCCATGAGGTACATGGAAGAACCCAAGATGAAATTCATAATTTTGTCTTCAGAGAAGAATATGAATAATGTGTAGCAAATAAGTCCTGGGACTACACACTGAACAAAAGCAAATAGCTGTTACAAGAAAAATAATTCATTATGTACACACTATTCATTATGTATGCTGAATGAATCAGAATTTATGTGAAAAAATTAGTATGTAATCATGCAGTTAAAGGCTATATCACAATCTAAACAAAGATTCCAGTTTAAGGTTATTCAAGTATTCAGCTTTGTTCTGGTATTTTCTAACCATTGATTGCTTGAACTGTGCAATCTCACTAATGTACTTTTAAACTTTTTTTCTGCCTTCATATATTTGAAGATAGTATTTAGGTATCAGGATCAGAGCTGGAACTGGTGTCTTGGCCAGTTTCAATCAATGTCATCACCTTCTAAATACCTGGCACCATCACAACTGTTTAGTCTACCAGGCTTGTATAAAAACATTACATCATATATGCTAAGATGTCATCCCTGGTTTATGTAAACAGCTTGCATCTTTGGGTTTTCATGTTATTTGAGCATGTCTCATGTTTTTCAGGAGTTTATTATTATGCTGGATTTATTGGAGGATTTAGAAAGATTTTTTCTGGAGTTCATTAATTGGGGTTTTCATTGCCATATTGTGTACACATTCACCTTTCAAACAGAAGGGATAAAGTGGCATCATCCAGTCTCTGGATGAAATCTTCAAATTCCCTTTTTGGCATTATGGAGCAGTATCACTGCTATTTCTGAAATGTCATCATGTATGTCTGAGAGATGGGAAAAAATATAATATCTATATAGACTTCAACATGAGGGACAACTGAGAGATCCAAGTTTCACAGTAATTCTTAGTGTCCTAAATCTTTGTTGTTAAATCGTTGTTTAGTTGGGTTTTTTTTGTTTGTTTTTTTTTTTAAATGATGACCACAGGCTCCAGTTCACATTTTCTGTATCCAATAGATACAGAATAGAGAAGTGCTCATATTTGTGCTCGGACACAAAATTCAGTTATGCTTTTTGTTGGTTTGTTCCTCTCCCTGGCTGAAAATTTGGAGGTTTAAAATGCAAACCATATCACTTTTCTAGGTTTTGAGTGGTGGAATGGCCAACCAAGAAATATATTTCTTCCATGAAAATATATCTAACCTGGATGAATTTGAGCATTGTAATTTTTATTTTTTTTTGTGACAAACGACAATGCTGCTTCAAGTAGGGGTTAAAATCTAGTGCAACAATTCTAAAGCACTCTTGCCGCAAGGAGAAATACTAATTACTCTTTTAGTTTACATTCTTTCCAGAGACTAAGGCTTCACATATTCCTCATTTTTAGAACAGACAAATACTAAATGGAGCTAAGCAACAAGTCTTCATGAATGATCTTTAAGAGTTGTGGAAGAGAAGAAAACTAATGATTTGCCTATGTTTTCCACTTCAACAAGTATTCCATCCTGTCTTGGTTTATATCATAAGTAATGATGTCACTAAATAGCAAGGCTTTACTGGAAACTGGCTATTCAACATCCTGGTGTCAAGAAATGTAATCATCCAAATTCTTCCTTTATATTCATGAACTTTTAGGGTTATTTTCCTTCCTTCTTCCTTCTCATCTTCTTTTAGAGCTTTATGATGCCCAAATCTGTGTAACTGATTATGAACTATTTTGTCTGGCAATGGCCAAGTTATATATTATTAGCTATTTATATTTTGCCTGCCATTCTATTTTGCCCCTTTTCATTCAATTATTCTTTACTGAAACTCTGTGAGATCCTTTATAAAGCTACTGAAATGCTTGATGTGTAATTATGAGATTCACCTACAGAATCAATGTTCTTTTCCAGTGCTGATATTTCTGGGTTGAAACTCAAACATATAATATAGCTTTTGTAGTTAACTTCTAGTCAATTTTATACTTAAAGCATTTTAATCATTGTCTCCCATGTATGTTCCTTCTTCTTTGTGTTTGTTTCAGATTAGAGTTCCCAGATGCATTCTTTTATTTATTCTGTAACAGAATCCATTGTAGCACTGCCTATGCTTCTAAACAATCATGTCCTTGCAGCTCCTTCTGTTTATTGTTGTCTGCAATACAAAAATGTGATCTCTCTTTAGATCATTAGAAAGACACAAAGCCTGGAATCAGCCACAGGCTCTGTGGTAGCCCAGTGGACAGTCTATTTCCTTACTTGTTTTTCCATATGTCAGTCTCACCTCTGCCAGCCCCGGTTCAGCCTTGTAGTAGTTCTCAGCGAGTGCAGTGTCAGGAGAAATCATTTAGGGAAGAGAAATTCTTACTCCTTCAGCATCTAGAAGCAGTCCCCTAGAAGAAGAAGCCAAGCCTACCCCTCACTTAAGATTCCATTTATCTTCTGCAAATCTCAAACATTAAGCTGTTTTTATTGAGAAAGAGTTAAGCCATTACTGTCTATTTCATCTTAAACTAAATATTTCTAGTTTAATCTTAAACTAATTCTTCTCAGCCTGTTAATCTAGTGGCTCTACCACTTCTTGTAAGAAGTGTTCTGAGCTCATGTTTCCAAATTCATTATTTACCCTGCCATTCTGCCCATATGATTTAGGTCAGAGTACGTCCAGAAGGACAATTCAGTCTTTCCAGTGAAGGTCCCAGAGCAATAGCTTCCAGAACCAGCAGAGTATCCCTTCTGTCATGTAAGGTGTGTTGAGGAGAGGCTCTATCATATTCTTATTTCAATTTCTCTAGTATTTCATCATTGATTTTTGAATGAGTGACAGTCAGGCATTGTTGTATTCTGTTGTCTACAAAGCCTTGCTGAAGCCTGTCTTCCCGACCTCGGTTTTTCATTCTGGGATTTCTCTGCCTGATTAGTTTTCCATTTTTCCTCCTAGAATCTAGAAAGATCTCCTCCATTACTCATTCCTTGTAATTTTGTAATTTCCTGTCTTTTATTTTCATGGCTTCTAAAGAGCAGGTTTGAATGCTCTGCCTTTTCTGAATAACATAGTTTTCAGTCCTCTTTCTGCTGCTGAAGTAGTGGCAGTATCTTCCACCCTGACTGAGGAAGAAATCTTTATAAGTCTTCCCAGTCTGAGTTTTTCTTAGACTACTGAGGACAGTAAATACATCTTCTGTTCTGCCAGCATGCATGGCCCTTAGTGCTTTTTGTGACCTGAAGGCTATATTTAATTCTGGCTGAACACAGCCCACAGGTTTAAACTATGTCTTCTGTTCTCTTTCGACAGAATTTTTATGCATTTTTCTTACAGATCACTTTCTTCAAAAGTTTGTAAACACATCTAGAGAAATAGTACCAACACCACTAGCACAGGATATGTGCATAATATATGTCATTGCTATAGAAAAGTATGAACAAAGACAGTGTTTAGGCAGTTGGAACTAAAGAAAACTCTGCTCCACCATCACTTTGTGTGATTTCCTCACTAGGGCTTGTTCCACAGTGCAGCATTCTTTATTTGACCTTGAATTTTTTTCCTTCAGCACAGAAGATTTGGTTAGAATTCATTGTAGCATTTGTAACTAAATCAGTTTTCACAGTGGTGTTTGTAGCTGAATCATTAGTCAGTTTTGTTTTATTGTTCTCAGAGTGTTCTTGTGTTATTTCTGCTTGAATGAACAAGGTGTTTTGCCTGGACATTTCCAAAAGCACTGATTAGCTGTACTGTTTTCATAACTTAACAAGTGTTTGCCTGAGCAGGTGTAGCTGCTGCCAAGATTGGGAAGCCTTATAACTAGTTTGGTGTTGCTCTTTCGTTCCTGCAGAGTGACACAAAGTATTATTATCAGAGTTGCACTTTTAGTTCCAAGTGTGGAGTGGAGTCTGTAGTTTATTTCTTGGGTATTGGAGAAAGTAATTCCCAGCTGGCAGTTCTAGGGGAAGCACAGTTGAAGGAAATGCCATATTAATGGCAATTAATGTGCTTTGTATATCCAAGCAGGAGAATTAGGAGAATTCTTCAGTTTGCAATGATCAGAAGCATCCCATAAATTTCTTTCCTGAGCTGTTCCATTGGCTTCAGTAAGACTTTGTGTAAAAACCAATTTGCATTCATAATGTGGCATGAATAAGATCTTATAAAAGCTGTGTTTTCTTAGTATTTGGTGTATATGTTCTATCCTATTTCATACAGATAGGCATCTTATATGGAATTTTTCTCTACAAGTTTCAGTTTGTCTGGATTTAATCTGTCTTTTTTTAATAAGATAAATTTATATATTTGTTTATATATTTAGCCTGCGTTTATAACCTGCATTTAACTTTTGGCTAGAAATAACATTTTTGAGAGATTATTCTGTGTATTTTTTACAGTTTGTTTCTATGTGTATTCATAGTTGAAAACATTTGGACTTCGAAATAAGCAGGATAAAAAGATGTTAAAAGGTTCTTTCAGTCTTGGCCAGCTGTAAGTCCTAGTGTACAAGTATCTGTGGAGTGACTCATGCTGTGCTGTTGTTCTTTTTAATGCAACTCATGTAAAGGGAAATTATATGTGAGTTTATATAAAGGAAGGGATAAAATTAAAAAACAGTGCATGCAGCAGATTGAATTTTTTAATGCTACTAAGGTCCATCTTCCATTTGGCAACATTAGGTAAATACTATGCACTTACGCTTTCATGATGAACTTTATGCTGATAACTTAATACAAATGTTGAGTAGTAAGCATTGCTTTTAGAGTGCTAATGTTTCTGATGAACTTCTAGCCTTTACACTTTCAGTGTAATTCCAAGACGTATCTCTAATCACAAAAACTGAAAATCCTCTCAAGCTGCTCACTGGTTCCAGTAGATCACAGGGAAATTATGGCCCACTTGTGTGGAACATACTGAAATTTTAGGCAGTTACCTGTGTTTTGATGACACAGCTACCACCTTACTCTTCATGAAAGGACAGGTTTGGGCAGTAAGACTTCTCGTGCCATTTATTGTGATTGTCTCACCTCTACCAATGTGTAGAAGTTGCTTTCTTTCCCCCATAAGTGGAGGCACCTGAAACTCCAGGAACTCTTTGTTTCCTCTGTCTGTGAACAGCTCTGTGCCATGCTTTGGGACCCTGACACAAAGACTATGTCACTTCTGTACTTCTCTTTGTCACTGTTTAGGTATCATGGAGTTCTTAAATCATACTTGATATCCAGGGATCTGAGTAGAGCAGCCTTACTACAGCATGAGAGTTTAATGTCAGGTTTTGTGACACATCAGGTAGCCAGGTGGCCCAGCATGACCTGTGTGATGGGAACATATTTATTACTCTGTGCTTCCTCATAACTGGAAAAGTGCAGGGAAGACAGAACCACAACCTCCATGTATAGTGATTCTCCTTTTTCTATTTTTGTATATTCTGTAATGCTTAGCTGGTTTCTATGTTGCTTCCTTGAGCAGACCACCAGGGAGGGCCCCAGGTTGTCTGGTGGGGCTGTCAGTCCTAGTGCAAGCATGCAGTGCTGGAGATGGAAGCCAGAGAAGGAAATGAAATCCTTCAGTATATATCAGTATGCTTATTAGATTAGCTCATATTGTAGAGAATGGGAGTTGGAAAGCATTCCTTGGGATGCTTTTAAATGCTCTAAATCCAAATCCTAAAAACTAATCTAAATATGAATTTTTTTTAAGTACCATGCCTGAGGGGACTTGTTTGGCATTGTGAATTTGTAGAAGGTCGTGCAGCCATTCCTTTATAGCTAATCAATTTTTGTCTTGTCATGATCATGACTGGCGCCATTGTTGCAGTCCAATGGCTGTTGATAGCCTGCATAATAAGACTACAGAAAAATTTGTAATAGGAACTCTTGTAAGTATCCCACTGAGCTGTGTTTTTTTTAAAAGAAATGTGAGAGTTATTGAGGACCATAGATTTGAATCTGATGTTTTTAGAATTGTTGTAGGTTTCTTTTAACTTAATTACATCAAAACTTCGCTTTGAGTTTTCTCCTCTTCATTAGACAATTTTCATTAGATAACCTACAGGAGAGTTCTGTCACAAATGCCATCAGGACAGGAAGCTAATGAGCTACAGCTGAGGCTTTTAATAAGTGTGCACAATCAGTATGCTATACCATGCCTGAGTGAGGGGTGAATTCCAATGTGGTGGAGACTCTGCTGAAAAATTTCTTTTGACTACAATATCCATAACTGTGTCATCTTTATATTCTAGTAACACTAGAAAGCTTTAAATCATTGTAGCTTTCCCCTTGATAAGGTGTGTTTAGCAAGTTCCTCTCATTTCTGCATGCTTGTCTGCCTTAAAGAAACTGGCAGTAACCTGTTACCTGTGAGCTCTCTGCTCTTGTCAGAGGTTCAAAAGTTAGGAGCAGTGGCAGACCTGCATCTAAAGGCCTTGACAATGTTTGGTTTCCCTAGGAAGCCAGCTAAAAATGAAAACAGAACAACTTCTACCAAAAAAACCCCAACAAACAAACCAGAAAAATTTCTACCAAAAAAAAAAAATACTCTCAAAACCCCTGTATCCTTTATTTGTCAAGGCCTGAGAAAAAGTCTGAAACAGGCATACAATGCTGAAACGTGCACGTAATTTAAATATAAAATACAGTACAAATTGCAAAATAAAATTTCCTGAACTATTATTAATATCTAATATATTTCAAACCACAGTTAAAAAGCATAAACTGGTGTGACCCCGAGCCAGATCCCATTCCTTACAAGAGATATGTATGAAAAGCACACAGCAATTGCCACTGTGCCAAAGTAAAGAAATACTCATTCATGCTGCACACTGCCAGGGTATCCAGAGAGTTACAAAAGCCTACTCATGCTGGGCACCCTACTTTCTCGAGGAAAATGCTTAGTAAAACTGTGTTCCCCAGCCTTGAGTTCTCTCTGCTGCCCTTCATGTGACAAGTTTTGCCTGTCTGTCTGGGCTTCCCTTAGTTGAAAGGAAATGGATTTTAAATGAAAAATCCTTGTGTGATCAAGGCACTTGCAGTTTCAGTCAAGCTGGCAGGTCACATTAAAGCTCATGTGAACACAAGGCTGCCTCATCTTGCTAGATTTGAACTATCATGACTTAACTTGAAGTAGAGAACACATTTTTGGTTTAGATGAAGCTGCAATAAATGGCACAAGTTGTTGCCAGCCAAAGAATGAGGTAAACTGGTATGAATGAGGTTCATAGTAATAAATTAAAATGGAAGTGTTTGTTTCTCTCCTTTGTTTAATTACGTATGGAAGCGTAAATTCTGGGAGGCCACTCACTCCTCTAATACACAGTTAATATTAAAAGCACTGGAAAACTAAGGGCAATGCTTTACCTCAGTTGTACTGTTGGACGAAGAGCACTGAATTAGGCCAATGACCCAGAGCAGTCAGTGTAATTTGGTCGGAATCTTGCCCCAAGCAACTTGTCTGGTGTCATACAGTCAGTGCCTTCATCTATGAGATCTGTTTCCCTTTGTTGTTAGTCCTGGAGACATAGGCAGTTCCACAGGCTCAGACACAGCCGTACATTTAATACACCAGAAGAGACAAACTTCATGTCATTACAAGCTTTGTATCCCTTACTACTCCAAAATCTGCCCCTTTAGGAATCAACAGGATGGGAGTCTGCTGAAAATTTTTACTCCCACTTTTCAGCAGAACAGCACTGAGATAGCATCCTTACAAAAATGCACCACAAAATAGGCCTGGGTGCAGTCTGAAGTATGGTCAGAATTTCACACTAGATAGATAATAATAGAGACCTGATAACACAGACTTCTGCTAAATGAATGAAATGCATGTGGGATTGGATGATCTGGGAGAGATTTTATAGTAGTTTCTGACATACTTGCTTTCCAGGTCTGGAATTCTGTATAACTGCATTATACATATTCTAGTATATACAAATTCTAGTATATATAAGGGCTGTGAAGTTCATTTTAATTTTTGAACAACATTTGAATTGAGCAAGTTGGTGGTTTAGAGCCCTATACATCCTTGCTATGTTCTTTCCCTTTCAGCAACTAAGAAATGCACCTTTTAATTAAACTTTGTTTTTCAAATATATCTTGTAGCCAACACATGCTGAGAAGAACCACTTACCACCCATGTACTGCAAGCTTGTTGTGCTGAACAAAGTGGAAGTATGTAATTAGGAGTAAATACTGTCGTGGCTTAGTGTTTGTGGCCTGCAATAATGTCCTTTTTGATTTCAAGAAGACAGAATTGCCCTTGCCTGGCTCTGCTGGCAGAGCCATGAAAACCAATGGTTTGCCAGTAGAAGCTGTAGTGCAGCTGAACTATCATTCATATCACTGCAACTCTCATTTCACAGAAGGTTGCAGAAAAGCTTGTTTAGCTTTACATGGCAAGGTACAGTAAAACTAGTTTGAGAACTTTAGAGGCAGCCAGGTATAAATGATTTTGTGTACAGAAGTCACTCAGTGGACACGATGAGAAGCAAGATGCTGATGGATGGTGGTGACATTTGCACCCAGTCTCAGTTTATCTGACCAATTCTCTTTGGTTTTGGTATCCATGGGTCATAAAACGAGATTTGGTCTGTCCTTAGAGCATGGTAGGGTCAATGGATCTCCACAGATATCCATATCTTATGTTCAGGGGAGAGTAGAAATGATAGTATGAATGACAGTTAAATCTTTTAGCCTAAGTAGGTTTTCAGTCTTACAGTTTTCCTGGTGCTTAGTGAACAAAAATGGACCTACATGGTTATTTGCAACCTTTCAGCTGCATATCTTCATCTGAAAATTAAAGTCCTCCTTTTTCATATTTTCTTCAATTATTTTTACCACAGTGAAAATAAATTTTGTATGAAGCTGTGTGTGCTTAACTTAGCTTATTACTGTGTTAACACTCCTCAATTGTAATAAAGTTGCAAAAAAGAAAGGAAAAATTCAATGATAATTGCCCAACCTTGTAGGACGCCAAGTACTTTATAAAAGCATAGAGACATCCAGTTTTCTTACAACTATTCTTCAAAAAATAGCTGTAAAGATTAAGGGGAACTCAGAAAAGGTAATTATATCAACAGGAATTGGCATCTATTTCCATTTAAGTACTCAGTCTAGGAGTTTGGCTGCTATTGACATTCTGAAAATGTGGTTTAGTTTTGAATGAGTAAGGTATAAACATTAAATACTCCCAAGATTCAGGATATCAAATAAGAATTAAATCTTAGTGAAATATTAAGGGTAGCCTTGCCAATTTAGTGGTGTGATCTGCACAAATCCTCGATTTGCAGTCAAGGTTTGTGTTATGCTTTGGGTTTGTGAAATTTGTGTACATAGTTGCAATCGTGTTTTCAAAAGCTCTTGAGTAACTCCATTTAGATTCCATTGATTTCAATGAGACTTTTCCAAATCATTTAGGTATTTGTGAAGATGTTACTAATTGTTACTTGAATTTTTGTTTCAAGTAAGGATAGGTCAAAAATCAAAGGAAGAATTGGCGCTGATTTAGACCATTTGGCTGATAACAACACAGGACAATGTACAGTGACATGTCTGAATTTCCTGTATGGTAATAACAAGAGAGGAAACAATTATTTTAAGGAAATAGTTTAATGATGCACTTAAATGCATTATTTATTTAAAATTAATTAAATTACAGTTATTAAGTAATTTATCTATAATTGCAGCTAGCAAGTTATAAATTCAACCATATTCAAGCTTAAATGCTCCTGAGATATTTGATACTATCAGTGATTTCAGAAAAAAATATAGTGGGGATTAATGATACATTTGACACAGAAATTCAGAGAAATTATTCTTGAAAAGTTTATCCCTTTTAAAATATCAGTCCAAGGGATATTTCTGAGTCATTGACATGTAGATTTCTTTGCTAAAGAGTTCAGAAATTGGCTACAGTGTGAAACGTACTTTTTATCCTCATATTTTTTCTTTTTTCTCTGGTAGAAATCTTGCAAATTGCTGCTGCACCACGAGAATCAGAATCAGAATTGACAAATGTCAGTTAGGAAATAATTATAAAGGGTAAGTTCAGCTAGCTTTTAGCTTCTGTGACCTTCCTTTCTAGTCTCTGAAGAGAATTAGATTCCTTCAGGTCAAAGTTAAATGTGAGAGCTACCTGTAGGTACTCTGATTATCCCATCTAGTAAACTGCCTCTCTTCACTGGATGCAAAGTGAGCCTAAGGAGACTCATTGCCCAAGTGCGATGCTTTTTTGTCAGTATTTTTGTCTTTCTTAGCATAGTAAAAGTGTTAGTGGTTTCCACAATAGTCTGGAAAATTCATATATATATATATAATTTTTTCTTTTGGCATACATCATATGAAAAAATTGTACCTAAATATCATTGCAAGGCATAGACATAAAATCTTTTAGAGAGTAGCCTTTGCCTTTGGATTCACAGATGAATATTTTGTATCAAAATTATTCCAGATGTAATTCAAGACATCTGTGGTCTTATCACGGGAGTGAATATTGTTGGTTCTTTTTTTGTTACTGTTTCTGCTGTCATTTTTAAAAAATATTTTGGTTTTATTATTAACTTAGAAGGAACACATATGGCCCAACAAATCCACTGTTGAGAATTTAGTATTTATACCAAAATATATGTTCCACAATAATATTATAATGTGACTATTTATTTTCCGTTTACTAATTACAGTAACCTTCTCTGTAAAGATACATTTAATTTCCTATTGAACATAAGGTTGTATTCAATGCCTGCTGAGAGAATGAGTTGTAAAACAAAGAACTTCAGTTCTGATAGCATAACCACGTTCCAAAATCTACCACGGTACCTCTGCTTCTGCTAGCTGTCAGGTTTGCCACACATGCGTTGTGTATTCCCACTGGTGCTGGTGGAACACACACGTTTGAGGAAACAAAGCCCCAGAAGTCCCATCTGCTTTTGTTGGAGGACAAATGAGCATTTGGGCAGGGTCGGTGTTGGGGCACGTGGGCCGGGTCGCAGCCTGTGCCGGTCCCCCGGCTGCTGTGCTGCACCTCCAGCCGGCAGAAACGGGAGAGCAGAGCGAGGCTTCAGGCCCCTGGTGACAGGAGGCACTGAGAAACCAGGCTTGGGGAGAGCATGACGTGTAGGTACTGAGAAACCAGGCTTGGGGAGAGCATGACGTGTAGGCACTGAGAAACCAGGCTTGGGGAGAGCATGACGTGCTCTCTGCCAACTGGGAGCCTGCGCATCTCTCGCTGTCAGCAGCAGGAGTGAGAGGCTGGGCTGCTGCTGATCTGAATCACGACACCACTTGTAGAGTACATTTATCCTCCACGTGAAAAGGAGGAAGAATCAACTCCTTTGTAAGGGCCTGAGACAAATTTTTAGAAACCAGGCAATCCAGAGATTGCTCAGTGCTTTGTTTATGTCGACACTCTTTGTGGGCCATTGTCAGCTGAAGAAGATGCCTGTACTGAAGGCACGTTTGTACTCGCAGAGTCCAGTTTTGCTCTCTTTGGTTTGCATGTGGAATATTCCTGCTGAAGTCAATGTCCTAGATTAGTAGGAAACAGATAAATTAAGCTGTTAAAACCAAGCAATAAGAGAATCTGAATGTATATGCACATTTCAAAAACACTCAGTAAATATAGATATACATGTACAGTTAAGTAATGCTTTATTTTTGGAACTATTTTTAAAACATTTTGGACAGAGTGCACATTTCTTACTAGAAAATGCACAACAGTACTATCAGACAATGAGGAGGAAATGAGAAGGTTTAGAGGGGTTTATCCCTCTAACAGGATTTCTAGGGTCAGGCATTCTCTCTTTATCTAATTTAGGAATTAGTTTTACAAGGATACTTATTTAGAAAATATCCTAAATATGCTTATATAAGTATAAAAATCTCTATTGGGAGGTAGCTTACAAGGATTCTAGGGGAAAAGAGAGAGACATGCTTAAGAGTCTGATACTCTTCACTCATTTTTTTGTACGTGAAAAGATGCACAAACAAAACATAAACATTGCTTCTGTGTTTATGGATAAAAAATTGTGCTTTGAAATAGAATAGCTGTCCTAGAGAAGTGCACTTACATGGCCTAACAAATAACAGCCTTGATTTAATAATTTTTTGAATGTTGTTGCATTTTCCTCTGTGTGATTTCACTGTCTTTCTTGAACAAAAATTGTTGCTGTGAACATTGAAATGTTAGTATTCAGGTTAATTATTTGCTTGGTGGGGACATATTGTCCTGGCTTTGTAAAATAATTCTGTATAGGCAGCATTTGGACAGGGAGCTATTCATTCCAGAGCTCAGGAGAAAAATATGAGACTGTATTTTTGTATAGTTAAATTTAAACTAGCAGCTAATATATAATTTCCTGGTACTTCCCTGTCATTTTTGATGGTTATACAGAATGAAGTTTTCTCCCTTCTGTTGAATTTTTGAGGAAATTAAATACCTTCTCACTAAATTGGAGAATTCAGTCTCAATTATTTTCAGTCTATATCAGATTTCTGTAATTACAGTATTTTACCTTTATACATCTGATATATAACCTATCAGCTGAATTATCAAGACAAGCAAAGGTAGAAACTTTTGTATTTCAGAAGGTGTAAGGGTTTCTCTGTTCACATTGTGGGAGTACTTGTTTGTAAATGAGTTGTTCTCAGTTGTTAGGATCCACGTCTAATAAGAGGATTTCTTATGTCATGGTACCAGTGTGCTCTTAAGACACTGATTTTCTCTCGTCAAACATTTCTCCTTCAAAATACCATAGCTAATATCTTTCATTGTATTGAAAAGGTTAACTTAAATAAACCACATTCTGATTTACCTAGTGCATGCATTTTAAAATCTGAATAAAGTGATTTTTTTTTAAAATGTAATTAATATTATAAAATTCTGTTTGGCCTTTAGAGTGTTTATACATGTGCTGTTGGTATCTGTATATATATAAACCTGATCTTTCAGAGTCTCAGAAATTGCTTTTCATCCCCATCCACACATATTTTGATTTTTGGATATCTTCCCAGAATGTATTAAGAATCTAGCATTAGTTTTTAATTTTATACTTTGTGAGTACAGTCTTGCCTTGCCTATTTCTGGCTTATGAACCTGAGTTATGTTTCCCTCATCACATTCCTAGGTTTTCATGGAGCTGACACCTCACAGAAGAAACTGTAGGAGTTAATGTCTTGTGTGTATTCCCAGAGACAATACACTCTGCACTTGGTGCATCTTCTGCATGACAGCAGCCCTGATGAGTGAAACTACATCAGTGTAGGGGGATGTTGTGCTGGCATAGAAGCAGTGTCTGTCACCACAGTTCCGCTGACTTTCCTCCCAGTCGCTGGTTGTGGGGTATTGCTAGGGCTTCTCTGTGCTTTTGTCTTTTCTCATTCATTCAGTGGCTTCTGGATGTCTCACCCACCATAAAAAAATTGCAGCAACCTAGAGGCTGCTTCGAGGTGCTTGAGCACAGACAAACGTGGTTTGGTGAACAGAACAATCACCACTGAATCTGGGCTTTCTTTTTTGTAGCAAACTTTCAGTCCTGGGACAAAGGCCAGTGTTAGACACAGAGGTTCTTCAGGAGCTTGGCATGTTAGATGTGTTTCGTTTTCTTTGTTGTCTTTATACTTCCCCTAAAATATGTGTGTTATATCACCTAATTTTCTATCTAACCACTATCCTACCCCTAACCCCAGCACCATGTGTTTCCAGATTGCAAAGATGTAGGAGCAGCAATGTTGGGGCCCTGCCTGGATGGCTTTGGCATGCCTTTTCCACCCCCACTTTTCCTGAAGCTGTAGGCTCTTTGACTCTTTCAACCCTAACCCCTACCCTAACACTAAAAATTACTTGGAGATTTTCTTCTTGACGTTACTTAAAGCTATTTATTCACTTCAAAAGCAATGAAATGAAAAAGAATGCAGAAATCTGAAGACATGTGCCAGATACTAATACCAAGAAATGCACAGCAAATGATACGTATTTCCAGAAGCACCTTTGCTCTTTGACATGGATTTTCTCCAAAATGTTTCTTTCTCTCTGTTACATTTTGTCAATGGTCATCACTGCACATATCCTGAGGCTTAAATCACCTTGGCTGTTTGTAATACGGCTCAGGTCCTGGGTATGGAATACAGAATCTCATTTTTAGGCAAATAATTTGCACATTAAGGTATTGTGGGTTTATGGCTTGGATTTCCTGGCTGCATGTCTGTTCAGGATGTTATACAGTGTTCAGTGTGCTGGAATCTCAGTCTGTCCAGCTCTCCAGCTCTGAGAACCTCAGCAGCCATGCTCCATCTTCTACTTAAACACAGGGCCTCACTCTTGGAAGAGCTGATCATACTAAGCCTTTTCAGTGTACCTGGCAGAGCTTTCAGTCATCTTTCAAATACAAATTGCTTGCAAAAGAAAGCAGTGTCATTTTCTCCCTGGTGGCTTTCTGAAATGTCATATTAGGAAAAGCACTTACCACGTCTTTCATATGAAGAGAAGGCTTTCAGCAATGACTGGTATTTCTGAGTCTGTTGCAACCAGTGCAGCTGTTGAAAATGTCATTGTACATGGCACAAATAGGGGGGCATTTTAAGCAAGACAGTCTGCTAACTGATTTTGGTATTAGTTGGGAAAGAAAAAGCAATAGAATGTTTGAAGAATAGACAGACTTTTGGATCTAAATGCATAAAATGAAACAAAAATAGAAAAACTGTTGTATTAGTTCTTGAAGCCATCAATAAAAATACATTATTCACGATTCCAGCTGGAGTTCTATGGATTTTGCAGATTCTGTGATTGAATTTGACATATCTATGAGCATAATTTTGAACAATCAGTAATATTCCTGCATTGAAGTACTGGAATAATTCTTTGGCAGAGTATGTTGAGAGGCTGAAATGTTGCTAATGTTGTACCAGTAAAATTTTTACTTTTATTACTGCCCAAATGCCTCTGAGTTCAGATTTTTATCATTTTTTACCAGTTATGATGAAAGTATAAATACTTTTACTATAATTAGATGTGACTATGACTAATTCTGACAATGCATTGCCTCACATCCCTGCATGAGTTTCCCATCTTCTTCATCTGGCCAGAATTTGGGAGCTTTCCTCTCTTTTGTATAGAGACATTAGCTTTTTGTTTTCTACTTTGGTTCTATCTATCCTTATCAATGTCCAATTTTCATTTTTTTTCTGTTCTGTTTCCTTGCTTCTTCTCTTACATTGTATAGATTTTTTCCTGCTTTACCCAGCATTTTTTCTCAGCTTCCTGTTTTAACTTGTTCATTTCTGACTTGGGTCTTATGTAAGTGCAAGAACACCTAACATTTCTGAGTTCTAATGTTCACGGGATGCTCAACTATGAAGTTGCCTTGGGAACTAAAGGGAGACCTAAATTTAGAACCAGTGATTCTTTTGAGAGTCAATGGTCATTTGTTCATCTCCTATATGCACTCCGAAAATAACTTCCCAAGAAACTGCAGGGTCTCAGCTGGGAAAACAGAAAGAATAAAGAACAGAAAATGAAGTATGTTTGTGTGTCCTTTTTGCTGTGGCTCATCAAAGTGGTAATTATTTAATTTCAAATGAGTTGCTGTTTTAAATGTCTATATATATGCCCATATAGACATATGCAGAGATCTTGCACAGATTGGCTGTGCTTTGTGCTTGAAAAATGATTTAAGGATGAATATGATTTCTGCTTGTGTTTATATTGCTGACAGATATTGATAGGGCCATTATGTTAACTGTGGGCATTTCTGGCTTCTTAACTGAACCTTGGAGCACTTGATAGCACTTTATAGCTTCAGATAGTTTGTCCTGTCAGCCTGCAAACACACATAGCAGTGATGCCAGCCACTCTGTCCACCCTGCCATTATGTGCACCATATTATTAGCACTTATTCACCTGAGGAATTTAATCCCTTTCCAATGCTTTCCATCACTGACACCCAGACTTGTATACCCCACTGACTCCTGAGGACCCCTTCTGAGCCTTTATGAAAGGCTGTTTAGGGATGTGCTTGTACTGGAGCATACAAATGATCAAATGGGTCCTTCACTGAATTAATCATGCTTATTTTCTATGCAGGGAATAAATCACAAGATAGTGGGATTGCTGAGATGGAGGAGCTTCCAGTCCCACACAACATCAAAATAAGTAACATCACGTGTGATTCCTTCAAGATTTCTTGGGACATGGATTCTAAATCCAAGGATCGCATTACTCATTACTTCATCGATCTCAACAAGAAGGAAAACAAGAATTCCAACAAATTCAAACACAAGGTAATTTTAATTTAAAAATCAAGGCACAAATATTTGATTGTAAACAGATGAATCTCTGTGTTTTATTAACCTTTCAAAGCCAGGCCATGGGAAACAGAATAGGTTATCCAACAAAGGTAGGTTTTGATTAATTTGATGAAATTTTCGTTTACCCAAAGTACCTTCTCTGTCTCCAGCCTATGTGCATATACACACAAATACATTTGTTCCAAAGAGAACTGCACATTACATTTTCTGTTTCATTTGAATGCATTTTTGGAACCTCTATTATGTAGTGCAAACTGCCATTTTTATTCCTGACCAATTCTTTATCATTACACACAAAATATGTGTATTTCCTGCCTGTCCTTGTTCAGTGACAGACTCCTGAGAGCAACACATATCATTTCAACAGAAGAGCCACAAATGCTAATGCACTTCAGGAAGGCTTCCAGCAATTTCAGTTTACAGCACTGAGCACTGTGACCTGAATATTCATCTGGCCTCTTTCCTCAAGCCTCTGGTGTAGGAACATATTGAAGGCATTGCAGGATCTGTACTTACCAAATCCAGCAAAATTTGCTTGACCTCAGAACAATTGAAATACTGAGATGTCTAGAGAAACATGAAATGAAATAGAACATTCTTCAAATTTAAAAATAACGTTGGCATTATGTAAAAGATAAGGTTTGCCAAGGCACAAATAACCATCCAAATAAATATAAGGGCTGTAATTGGTTTCTAAACCAGTTGGTTTCTCAGCCAATTTCTCTGAGGCTTTTTTATTAAGAGAATATTTTTCATGAGATTTCTGTTAATGACATGTGTATAATTTTCTTATCTGACCTTTTTTATTTTTTTTTTTGTTGGAAGTAATATATGCATTAAGAGTAACGAAAAATCACTTATTATTGCTTGAAATTGTTTTGCAATTTCTAGGATCCAGTGTGTGAAGCACTACTAAACCTAATGTTTAGGCATGTATTATGCCCCATTTTTAATTGTAATAGCAAATAATAAAGTATTTTTTTTCTTACTCTGACTAATTTTAGACTAACAGCCTTTGAACTGAAATTTCTGTTTTAAAGTGCAGGAATACATATGCTCTTTAAAGTGAGATAGATTCTTTCTAATTTCATTTATTTTATTATTCTAAATTTTTTTTCATTCATGTGCAAACTAATGTACACTTGGAACATTTATTTTTGTGAAAAGTAGAGCCATCCTAGTAGAGCAAACACCACATACACTTCAGAATCTTTATCACAGTGATGAGACTAGACTTAAAATTGAGAGAGGGGAAGAGATATTGGCAATATAATAAAGATAAGCTATTAGATTTATTTTGTGTTTCTCAGCAATTCCCTAGTTTTTTACTATGCACTAGTGTTAGTCAAAGGTTTTGTAAGAACAGGAGACTAAAATCTATCCATTAAAATGATGAATAATTTGGATGTCTTGTTGGAATTAACTGAAAATTGCTTGCTACTAATTTTGTTAGTGACTTGGTTAAGATTTTTTTTGTGTGTGTGATTTTTTGATGTTTTTATTCCCAAACTTGAATGACAGAAATCCAGAGAGCAAAGAAGGTGGACGATAGTAAAGCACAGATTGAATACTCCAACTTTGTCAGAGCACCTGAGTGTTCACTTTCATGCATCTTTAGTACTAAGCAATTTTTAACACACTTTCTAGAATGAACTTTGGTTGATAATTGAAGTGCTCATATTCCAAATGTGTAACCCAGGTTCAAGACAAGCATCCTTCCTCACTCTGAGGTCAGCTGTAGGAGTTTCCCAGCTGAAGCACAGCAGCAGGAGCTGATAGCCCAGCAGCTGCAGCACTCGGGGCTGACTCCTCACAGCAGGGAACTGACTCCATTCCCCACCCATCCTCTGACTTGCTAACAAAGCTTTACCATAAAGGAGAGGAATAGCACTACCCTTTCTCCTAGCAGAGCTTTTTAGAGAGAAAAGAGTGTGACCTACTCCCTAGATATAAAAAAGGGCATTGGGATTTACTCCTAGGAGTCATCCAGCAGCCTGAAGATGCATATGCATGAAGAATTCATCCTTACTTAGGTTACAGGTAGGGTAAAGCACTATAAGTGCCCATCTCTCTGACAGGTGACCACAAAGGACCAGCTCATTTTCTAACTTATACAGAATTAACATTAAGTATCAGTTTACTCAGATGGTTATAAGTTACTTGGGATAGAGACTTAACCTGATAGATCCATGCTGTACCTCAGGAAAAGGAGCTGTTTGTTTTCTTGTGTACCTGGGAGACCATCCATGAATGATTCATCCTTCCAATACTGTTTCTGTTGGTAAATATATAAAGTATATTCAACATACTTAGGGTGCATAAAGGTTTACTATTTTTTACTATCATCATCATCATCATCATCTCTTTGAAGGAGATGTATTGGCAGTGGTATGCAAAGACTAGAATTATAATAAGATTTTGTCTTATTTTCAATTCATGTTGCATACCTCCTCTCTTTTCTAAAATATGGAAGTATGATTACTCCCATGTAATAAGAAAAATACTCAAATATTTAGCAAAACTGTGACTAGAGTCTGGGTATGCTGAGTTCCTGCAATGTGTTCTACAAGACAACCTGGCAAAGGGAAGGGTAACATGAAATGGGAGAAAGTTGGAGACTGAAAGCTGCCTCCTTTTCCAAAAAAGGAGAGTAGAGTGGCTCATACATCTTGCTGCTTAGTTATTCAAAGCTTCCAGGTTATTCTTAGAAATTATTGCTATCTAGGTACCTTTAGATTTGTCTGGTGGGTGCTGATAGTGGAGCAGCCATCCACCACTTTAGAATCCTGGCTCTCCCTGAGCTGGCATAGTACCTCCTTTGAACTTCTTTGGTGGCTCAGCCAGGAATGAGCACTGAGGAGAAGAGATATGAAAGGGAGAAGTGGAGAATCCCCAAAGGAACTTCAATGTGAACATTTGAACATTTTCTCCATATTGTGGCCTTTTAAAAAAAAAAAGTAGTGTTTGCTTAGAAAAAAACCAGCAGATTAGAGTTGTGAGAAGCATCACATCTGCCTCTCTTCTCCAGCTGTTTAAGAGATTAACCCCTCAGTTTAATATGGTGATCTGCCCCTTCCTTTTTTTTTT
>VWYI01022604.1:49937-83509 GCA_013399455.1 Anthoscopus minutus
TTTTTTTTTTTTTGGTAGTCTCCACCTTCTTTGGTGTGGTTAAAAGAGGTTGCTGACACACAGCTGGAAGGTAAAACTTTGACACCTGGGAGAAACAAGGCTTTTAATTTCACATGAAAATTGACAAAATTAATGGGGAAAAAGCCACCACTGGGGTATGACCCAGCTGGAAGCTGTTTTTACTATAACCCAGGAAGAGGTGACAGGAAGACCAATGATCTTAACTGTGGCACCTGCTGACTGCAGTAGCAGTAGAAGACTCAGTTGTGTGAAAACTATCTAAAAAGGAGACAGCTGTGCATGCTACAATTAATAACACATGGAGAAAAATTACAAAGAAAAAAAAATAAAGGATACCAAATGATGTTTAAAGTGACCACTCCAAAAGTCACCCCACTGGACTATTATTTGATTCTAATGAAAATTGGCAAAAAAGGAATCATGACAACAAACTTTTACCCTGGATTATCACTCATTTACATCAATTCTTGTGATATATCAAGCTGATAATTTTACGGTTTCTTAATACAGAATCTGAAGATAAGTTTTTGTTGCTAGGAAAACAAAAGGAGAAAGATCTTTTTCCATAATAGAAGACAAGTAAGAAAAAAATCCTTCAGATCTTGCTTAGAGATTATGACCAGAAAATATCTCCCTTCTATTCTTTTCTTAAAGTACTACTATGCTAGTATTTATAGGTAGGTGATTTTGGGTTAGTATTCATAGGTGGACAGTTACGGATGTCATTTAAAGTGCCCATTTTTCCATGGCACCTTACGATTCTGTTATTATTGGTAAATATTCAATAATAAATATCTGTCATTCTATCACAGCTCCTTAAGTACAGAGAACCATTCAACTCTATAGTCAATTCTTTCCCCCACAGTTCTAGCATAAACTGTCCTGTTCTTCCATTTTTTCTGTCCCTTGGTGGTCTGTACCAAAGTCTTTCATACTGTAAATCAAGTATTTCAACTGCAAAACTGCAGCTATTTTTCCTGGTTGCACCCTGGGGCTTTAATATACTGGAAGAGCAAATCATAGGATCTGAAGGGGCAATGGAGGGGAAAGCAAGAAGTTCAGTGATAGGCACAAGACGTGTGGCTTCTTCTGGCCATTCCTGTACAGAAGGGTATTTTGAAAGATGTGTACCCGCTGTAGTTATTCTGCAATGTGTTTAATTTTCTCTGTTGAAATTTATTTTGGAAGGCGGCAGCAGCAGTGTAGCTGGACTGATTGACAGCAGGAGGGATTTTGTTTGATTGTTTTGGCTGAAAGAAAACAGTGAAAGCACAAGAAGCTCTTAAATTAATATACCTTTGTTCTCAGTAAGCACAACTTATATAGTCTAAAATATATATTTGGGCTATATGTAATAGTATTACTCTACAGTCACTTGGAACAAATAATTAATTCATACGTGCAAGTTATCCCCATATCTCTAAGAACAGGCCTTACACCACTGTCCTCTGCCACTGCTCACTTTGCTGCACCAACAAATTGTGGGAAGTGACTCAGGTTTGCAGCGAAGAGCCAGGGGTGGGGGACTGCACTGCAAAAGCAGCAAGGGAAGGGTGCCAGATTGGTTTATCTGCACTGTGTCATTTGTCATTTTGTTTCCATCAGGATGTACCCACCAAGCTGGTGGCCAAGTCTGTTCCTCTGCCCATGACAGTGCGCGGGCACTGGTTCTTGAGCCCCAGGACAGAGTACACTGTAGCAGTGCAGACAGCCTCGAAGCAGGTTGATGGCGATTACATCGTTTCAGAGTGGAGTGAAATCATCGAGTTTTGCACCGCAGGTAACATTGCTGAGGAAGAATCTTGTTCCACAGGCTGGAGTCAATTAGTGCTAGCTCTGCTGCCAGGCTGGGCTAGTCACCTGCCAGACTGTGCTGGTAGCCTTAAATAGTCACCCTTGGGAAGTGGAATTCAAACTTTAGGCTGTGTATGTGCCAAGGTTTGGCACATTAAGCAGAGACAGCTGGACTACCCTTTTCTTGCACAGTAGGTTATCTGTCCCAAAGTGCTGTGCCTGGCACCAGTGCTTATTCCAGACCAGGAAAGGGCCACTTGTGTGCCTGTCACTGGCTACCAGCACCTGTGGGGCAAAGGTAAAACAGTGGCTCTCTGACAGCTTAAGAAATTCTGCTGCTCTGCCTTCTCTGCTTGCTGCAAAGCCTCAGCACCATCAACACCCCATCTCAAGAGTCAGTTTGGCATGTCTTTGATTTATAAGGCTTCCTTTGGATGTTCATAACCTGCTGCCAGTGTCCCTGCCTGTGTGAAAGCTGAAGACTCAGGCAAGCACACTATGAATCCCATGTTGGTTTTGAAGCTATTTAAGCTGGGTTCAGGGCAAGCTGTGTTAGTTCTGTCATTGGTTGTTGGCTCACAACCAGGTATATTATAGCAAACAGTTTGTCAACTGATAGGAGGCAGAGAGGACAGTCCTGAGCTCATCTGTAATCCCAAATACAGGGAAACCAGCTCTAACATTGGAAATCCTGAGCTGAAAGTTGCTATAGGCTTCTAGATTCTTCGTGAGGAAGGAGTGGGAAGAATCACAAATGCCTGCTCCTGCCATTTGATTCATGATGTGATATATATTACCAAAACTCTGCTCCTACTTTTCAGTCTGCATGTGCCTGACTTTTGGAGAGTTGTGGTGTTTCCTACCCCCTGTACTAGCAGTTTGTCTTTCGTTTCCAGATTATTCAAAAGTTCACCTAACACAGCTATTGGAAAAAGCTGAAGTGATTGCAGGCCGTATGCTTAAACTGTCTGTTTTTTATCGGAATCAGCACAAAGAATACTTTGATTATATCAGGTAAGAAACTAAACATATACAAAGTCCAAATTTGGCAAATTAAAGGAGTAATGAAAATAAGAAAAAAGACACAACTGTGCTAAAGCTAGAGCAGAATGTCTGTATGCTTTATAGCCCATTCAGAGGAAGGCAAAGAATCAAATACAAGTAATTTCTTCACTTTGCTTAACTCAGCACTTCCATTAGACAATAGAAGTCTGTGTTTTGAAGCAGAAACTGAGGTACTCATAGGGCCTCCAGCCTGATTAAGGTGACTGTAATTATAATGGAGAGTTTAACAGCTAAATATTTCTGCTGTACTGAGAAATTAAGACTGAGGTGATTGGGGACAGGAGTGTACAACAGCGTGCATAGGCATTTGCCTGCATGTAAGAGTTTCATCTTAAATATTTGCTTTCCAACCATCCCATTTCCATGCCCAAATGCAGTTATACAGACTCTGCAATCTGAATGTTAATTTATAGACCATGTGGGGAGGGATAGGGCATGATGTTTAGATAGTGTTACAACACCTTGCTTCAGTTGGGATGAAAAATAGGATTGCTGGAGGTAGGTTCCCTGTTCTGTTGCTCCACATATGGTTGGAAGCATCAGTACAAGAGAAAAGCAGACTTTTTGATAGAAGGAGTCAAAACTCATGTGTTGAGTGAGCAGGAGCAGCCACACAGAGTAATCTTCTCCTGTCAGAAGAACATGGATGAGAGCTAAGCAGCGTATTCGAAGGCTGCAGTACTGACTGTGCTTCTTTAATATTCATGGGGAGATGGGTCTCCTGATGGACCACATAATTTCAGTTTTATGTGTGTTACACTAGTACCTGCCTAGAATGAAGTTTTTAAAACAACTCAAGGCAATCCAGTTTTAAAGAACAGACTCCATCACACTTAGAAACATTCCTCCTTTGTAGTCACTGGTGTCTGATTTATTCCAAGAGTGTATTGGATACTGCAGAGCATGGACTTGCTCTTCCCCATCTGTGTTTTGGAAGGATTATTTTATTGCACATAGGGCCAAAGCTGCAAAACTCAGTGGAGTAGAGAATAAATTGCAGTTGTTAAGTCTCTTTGAGGCCCTCATACACCGCTGCTGTCATCCTGGGCTGGATACCACAGAAGGGAAATGCCCGTGGTGTTCTGATCTTCATGTTTCGTTTTCAGCTATGTAATTCTAGTGCATCTGTCATTGTGTTCATTAGTGTTAAAAATTGCCACTGAGGTGCATTTATAGCTGTGGGTTTGGCCTTGATCTGCCAAATGTGACTCTAATTGATTTCACTCTATTTGTTCCCCTTCTTAACAATTGAAAAATTGTTAAAATTTTTCTTGTTTCAGCACCACTAGGGATGAGCTTGTTTTCCCCCTCTGTTAGTGAGCTGGTGACAAGCTGTGTTTTACCAGGCCAGTGGGAAGCTACAATACCAGAACTGGCCGATGGTCACTTCTTTTGAACAGAAACAGACTAAACAGTCACAAGGACTAATCTTTCCCCAGTACACCCATCTGTCTGTTATGTGAAAAACTCTAACCACATGCTTCCTCTTAGGGAAAATTCCTTGTCATCCCATGCCAGACAATGGCCTCTGGTGTCATCACACTGCCTGGAAAAGCTCTGGTAGCATTGGCATATGGGCAACTGTTCCTGGTGCTAAAGCAGCCCCTAAATGGAGGGTTTGAGGTGCAAGCTCAGAAGGGATGTTTGTGTCACTGCAGCTTACCTGGGCTGAGAGCACCACAAAGCAGCTCAGAGCCCCCAAAAGGGTAGTCTAATTGGCCACTGGATGTCAGTATCTTGCCATAGAAATGGAACTTACTTTCTTAGAATGAAGCTTGACTTTTCAGGTTGCAGAGATTTCAGGTGGTTATTTAAGCTCATTCAACCATTTTTAAATTTTTTTTTTCTCCCTAGTAACCTCTTCAGTCATAAAATACTAATATACCCCTCCACTCCAAACAATGTCTTATGAAATAGAGCTTGAGACAGTAAGTAGGTAGTATTTGAATGGCTCAGAAAACTTCTGAAATGCATCTTAGAGTAAAATAAAAATGTGTTGCTGAGGAAATTACAAATAATGAAAAAAATAGTCACAGCTGGAGATATTACTGAGTTGACTTAGAGCTGTTTTGTAACGTATACACTGAGCTTGTTTGCTTTGACTGCTACCTCCCACGTTAACCAAGCAAAATTTTCTCCCACACAGCACCATTTTATATGGACCTGTTGCAAGTTAAAAGCAGAGTGAGAACAGTCTTTCTTGGTTAATTTCCCCTGTCCTAAAAGAAAGAAAAAAGAAAAAAAAATAGTAAAAGCAAATCAAGAGGGGAATATGAGAATCAAGAATCTCCAGCCCCACAGGCTCATGCATTTTTAGTCTGTCATGTCAGTGAGTATAAAGGCATTTATACTAAGGGTGCCTATCAAATATGGTGATTCGCAGGACTTACAAAAGGGGTGGTTCCCTTTCAGGTATCACGTGCATGTGCAGGCAGAGCCAAAGCTACCACTGGGGCACATCCAGAGCAGTGTAGGGCACAAATCTTGGGGACTGCCCTGCTATTCATAAAATCCCAGGGGCTAAGTGGGGTTAGATGGGTTGGAGTGTTCTACTAAGTTTAGCAACCTAATGCTGCTGAGCATAATTTGGGATTTGGGGTTTTAAAAATTCACTTGTTCATTGTACATTTATTTTCGCTGGAATGAAATTGGGCTAAGTTTGAAAAAAAAAAAAAAAAAAAAGTCTTTTTTTTTCCCTTAGGACTACTGACTGCAGAAGCTGGATACCAACCAAAGTGGAAACTAACCAAATTGCCTAATTCTCTGTGCCCAGCTCTGCACTGATTGAAGTCAGCAGTAGACCAATTAGACTTGAAATGATCATTTGGGAACAAAAAATACTGGTAGACATATCTTCTTTCCTATAACCTCTCTGAAAAGTGTCCTTCAGATATAACTTTCACTGGCAGTTTTCTACATAAAATTTATACTGCCTATGCTAAAAATAAATATAAACAAACAGTATATTCAGCATATGGAGACTGATTTACAATATTCAACATGTGTATATTGTTAGAAATGTAGTGGAAGTCTGAACAAATCAGCTAATTAAAGATATTTGTGATTTGAGGGCTTTTTTGTTTGTTCTTTTTTTTGCCTGCATATGATACCCAGACAGCTGACAGAGAAAGCAGGCTGGAAAAGCAGATTTTTGCCTTGAGTAGGAATTATTCTAGCTCTTCCCCAAGTCAGATGACGCTTGATTTTCTTGGTCCTAAGACTATGATAATAACCCCGGCTTTCAGATTTATGGTTTTCCTTTGTGTCCCTTCAGTCCTATTTCCAAACAGCATGATGTCCTAACTTTCACTTTTTCTTTACCATGTGTTACAAAATAAACAATACCAGTCCTTCATTTGTAGAGAGCATCATGGGAATGCTATGCAGCCCTCTGTTAAGGATAACAGTGGCAGCCATGGCTCTCCAATCAGTGGGAAGCTGGAAGGCATCTTCTTTAGCTGCAACACTGAGTTTAACACTGGGAAGCCACCCCAAGATTCACCCTATGGAAGATACAGGTATGAGATTGCAGCTGAAAAACTCTTCAACCCAAATACTAACTTGTACTTTGGAGACTTCTACTGCATGTACACAGCCTACCACTATGTCATCCTCGTGATCGCCCCTGTGGGGTCACCAGGAGATGAGTTCTGTAAGCAGCGCCTTCCCCAGCTCAATATAAAAGATAACAAATTTCTGACCTGTGATGAAGAAGATGGGGTCATGGTTTACCATCATGCCCAGGATGTTATTTTGGAAGTAATTTACACTGATCCTGTGGATCTCTCACTTGGCACAGTTGCAGAAATTACCGGTCACCAACTAATGAGCTTGTCTACTGCAAATGCAAAGAAAGATCCCAGCTGCAAGACTTGCAATATCAGTGTTGGACGTTAAAACTTCCCTCATTCCTTAGGAGCCTTCAAACCTCTGTTGCCCATTTCCATAGTCAGACGGTTCTATTGGAAGCATGCACATGCCGCTGTCACCAAAAGCAACTACTAGTCTTCAAAATCTCCAATAGCCTTCTTAGGATTTCTTCTCTCCCTCTTTCCCTTCTGTTCCCTCGATGCTTAAAATGATTAGAAGTCCTGGATTTCTTTCTGGCAACCATTTACAACTAGATGCTGCAAAAATTGTTTTCTGTTTCTTGCCAAACATAACAAAATCCTATATAAACTGCTTCAGCAAAATAAAAATAATGGCTTATAAATGGTATTTAAATATGCATTCATTTTAACTACCGAAAAAGTACTGGGATAACTGAACAGCATGAAAGGTTGTAATTGCAGCATGATTTGAATTTCAGAGCCTAGAAATGTCAGCACTTTCAACGTGTTGTTTGACAGTGTTATTTATGTTATTTATATTAGCTAACTGAAAACAGAAACTGTGTCTCAACATAATAAATATAATAGAAAAATATTTTATTTGTACTGTTGTATAAAATATTATGCAGTCATATAGAATATATAGATTACATTTTAATATCAATTGTATACATGTCATTAAATCATTTTCCCTTATCAAAGATGTAGTTTGTAAACTTCAAATAGCTCTGTATCTGTTCCTTTTTCTCTAGATGACTTTAATTAAAACAGATTTATGAAGACCATTTCTGATTCATAAAAGTTAAGTTATAAATTATTAAATCAGTACACTGAAACAACAAACAGCTGCAAAGAAAAAATTCCTTTTTTAGTGTTCATATTTTTTCCTCCATACTACTTGAAGACATGTACATCTTCCAAATCATGCCATTACATACTAGATAAATACAAACATGTTTAGTACAGAATAGGCTTTATAAAATCAAAATCTTCTTACCAAGGTAGAAAACAGGTTGCTTATACTATGTGGTCAATACAAAATGACAGGTAAAGCAAAACACTAAACCTGATTCAACTGGTTCCAGTCCCTTATTTTTTTCTTTAAGTATTTCTTCCCTCCTTCTCTCTGGGCTAGGAATTTCCCAGAATCCCTGCTTTCTATTTCTCGTACAAAATCTGCTGATAATCCTTCTATTACTAGTCCACTTTCCACACCAGAGGCCTATCACAAACAGTGACAATTTGCCTTAATATTACAAAGGGTGGTGCTCTGAAAATTAAGATGTGTATTTGAATGGAAAAATAATTTTTATAACCTTATTTTCAGTAAACAAGAAGTCTAGCAGTCCTCATCAGATAACTGTGATACTCATATACAATGTACTTTATCTATTCAAAATATCTTAGCATAATGCAGAAATCTAGTCCTGTTTTTATATATATATGTGGCAATTTATAACACAAGAAGTACTTTAACATTTTACAAAGTGCATGCATCTAAACAAGCTTTGGTAGTTAGAGAAGCGAATGTTATAGCGTCAGGCAAACCAAAGTGCAAAGGTTAATAGAGAAATCAAAATTAGCATGTAGTTGATCTATTTACTGACTTTTAAATTCTGTGAGCCAGGTCCTGTGAACTAGTGAAAAGGACAGCAGCCAGTACATTTGTTCCATCTTTTCTCAGCAGCCCGTAGCTATTTCATTTTGCCAAGCACTTTCTCTTTTTCTTATAACACCACTAGTTCCATTTGCCAGTCATGTTCTGGCCTTTTCTTGCATAAGCAGAATCACTCTGCTCTACTCCCAGCCCTGGCACTGCTTCTTCCTATGTACCTTTCTTTGAAGCCACTGGAATTGAATGGCAACTGTATCTTGACAGCTAGAGTATATTCTGAGTGTTTCTTTTGCTCATTTTAATTCATTTCTTTTAATCTAGTAAATCAGCACCTTAATAGCCAACATTACGAATTAGTTATAACACATGTTAATTCTGGAAACAAATGTGTGGCATATTACCATGTACTAAGATGTACTAAAAACCTGCAAAACATTTCCTCACACTTTTAGAGCAGGTTGAACTGAGAATCTACATTGCTTCAGTGTCCTTTTAATTTCTTAACATTCTCACAGTGCACTTCAAGGCTTTTTCAAAAGGAAAAATATATACTATAGTCCACTCACCCATGTTTAATAGTCTTGCATATTGCTGTCCTCTCTCATCACAGTTATTATAATTGGTAAAGTGCATCAAAAATCTTAGTGTCAAATAATTGTGCAGCAGAACAAGACCTGTAGAATTACTTTCTCTTTTTCATTACTTGTGTGTTTGCTTGGATTTTTTTTCCCTAGAGAATAATATCATAGCATTGCATTCACTTCAAATTGTTTTGGAAATATCATGCTTACTGATGAGAACCTCCAGAAGTCTGATTTTGGCTTTTGTGTGCTTGTATTCAGAGTATTCCTCAGCCATTGGTACTCGATCTTCTTTCTGAGGACTCCTATGAAAAGCAAATAAAAACACCATCACTTTTTATGAGTAAGAGGAGAAATACTCTTATAAATTTATTCTGCAACAACTGATGAGGATTGGGGTTCTTTTTACTGGCTGTAAATGACTAAAGATAATTTGGCAGGACCAAAAAGCTCTAATATACAGAAATAAATTATATTTAAAATACTGAATTTTCATATACCAGACAACTTTCTTGACAGCTGTAGAAGCATAATTACTTGATTCTCAAATATGCAGAGAAGTCATAATAGTCCTTTGAAAACTGTTACCAGTTACTACTGTTACCAGTACCCCTATACACCACGGTTTTCAACAAAAAGGTTTGCTAAATGAAGAGGAGACAAAACAGAGTGAAAAATGGCCAGTATTTAATTCTGAGTAAAAAAAAAACAGTGCCTACTGGTTTTAAAATATGGCTGTTTAAAAATGCCCCATTGTCCCTGCAGACTGAGATTTTTAGCAGCCTCCCTTCAGGTCTGAGAATATCCAGTGCTGAGGTGGGGCTTATACTCATTGTAGGTGTGTCCTGAAATATCCCCAAATCCCATCTTTCTTCACAGATGACCACATTTTGAAGGAACTAAGTAGAGAGATAGATGGACATCTCCAGAGACCAGACATTTCCAGGGTATTTTCCAGCCCTTAGGTGCAGCCCCTTTGGCCTGCTCATCCCAAAGTGTCCACCCTGATAGAGACAAACACTCCTGCCCAGGACCCAAAGGGAGTCAAGGAGAGGGCTCTGCTGAGCTGCTGAGTTACCTTCCTGTCTGTTTGTAGAACTGCTCCTCAAATTCTCGAAGAGCCTTGCGAAGTCTCTTCTTATCAGCTCTTGTTTCTCTGAGATGTTCGAGCAGAACAGGCCTGTGAAACAAAGACAAGAACATGAAATGTCCTTGTGCTTGGGAGGGTTGTGAAAGGCCTGGATTTGAGTCTCAGGGAGCTACTGCTCTAGTCCTTTGGCAGACACTGACCAGAGCCCCGAGACATTCCATCACACTCGATGCATGGTTGTACACCTTCCCTTTTACTGGTATTCCAGCTAGTAAAGGGAAGGCAGAGACTCTGGTCAACAGGGGAGAAGAAACATTCAGGACTGAACCTTGCTACTGGCCTTAATTCCCTGTGGAATTAATGAGGTAGAAAGGGCTCAGTATCTGAGTATTCAGGAGGAAATGCTGTAACTGAATTAAAGTCAACATCCAAGCCCTGCTCCTATTTGCAGCTGTTCCCAATCATCATTGTGATGCAGTGGAAATGCTAGTGGTACCCAGAAGCATAATTTTTGGAGGCCGTGTTTTAGCTAGTTTGGAGAATAAGGGTTTTAAGCAGAGAGAGAATTCTGTCATGACATTTGCTCCTGGTAATTGTCTTATTCTTTCTCTTGCATAATGACAAAATGCACAGAAGTATCTTTCTAGCATTTATGAGCAAACTATTGTACACATAGTTGAGTTACAGCTTAATTTATGTATTTAGGACATTCCAATCAAAACACAAAAGAAAGATACCATCTCCTAAGTTATGAGAACATATGTGTTCCTGGAAGGTACAGTCTTCAACAAGTTACCTTTCTCTTCCTGGAGACAAAAAGTTGGCACAAAGTTGTTTGCATAAACAGCTCAAACCACCAATATGCTGTGCAATGAATGTCCTCTGCCTCTTCTCTCCCATTAGAAAGCACTGAATCACTCCTTTGGTATAGAAGATACCTACGCAGCAGGTATGGCTCATATTTCTCTTACAGGCTCATATTTTAGTTACAAAGTCTACAAGAACTGTTTTAAAACATTCAGAGGGGAGAAAGAGAAAACTTACATTGTTGCCTCATGTAAATTGGACATAGACAAGGCTGTTTGCCTGTAAACTTTCTTTTCATCCAGAGGTGAAATACGTGCAGGCTCACTCTCCTCTTGTGAGAAACACATGTGCTCTTCAACAGGGAAGCAAGACATTGGACCAGATAATAACTCATGGCTGCTTTGAGAATGGTCTTCATCTGAGTCTTCCTCCTCCTGCTTGGGAAATGCAAAACATTATCAAATTAATTGTTTAAATTACATTACTTACAATAATAGGCTGACAACATAAAGAACTAGGATGTATTCATTGAAACAGATTACATATACTGAAAGGTTTGCTAGGTCTTCCTCAGGTTGTTCATGAAAGTACTCCTGGTGTCACTGGGTTACTGTGTAGTGCCTACCAGAGTAAATAGGACAGAAGTTGGCCCTGCTCCTAACTATCACCAGTTAGGAATTTACTTCTGTCTGTCCAAAAGCCCTTACATGTAGCAAAGACTTAACTAACATTCTGTATTTATGTAATCAGTGTGGTCTGGCTGGAACTTGCACTCCTCTTACATACACATCTCCTGTGTGTATATTACATCCAGATATTTTGACTGTAAAAAGAGTTGGAGGGAGAGATTTCATCGTTTTATAGCTACTAGTGTTAACTACTAAAATAGACTGGTATTGGTGTCTTGCCCACATTCCTCTATCCTCAAAAAAAAAGTTGAGCTATTGAAACTAAGGCTTAAACACCAAAGCTCCATAGGACAAAGCTCCTAACAAGTAATACTTAGGGGGAATTTCAGTGAAATATCTCAATGAAATATGCAAGTGTGCAAAGCTTTGCACTGTGATTTTTCAAAGAAATGTAAAATTACACTGTCATCTAACAAGACAATAATAATTTTTAAAATTGATCTTGTCCCAATTACTGTTAGATTAGTATTTTTGGTAGACGTGCTCCTAAGTAGCCAGATTCCACTGCCTTCACTCATAATGAGACCAGTACTGTTCCATTGCACCAATATATTATTAAAGTACTAAAAATTGCTTATCTATGTTACATGATTGATAAAATCAGCATTATTGATAAGATATAGGAGTTAGATATAGTGACAGAAGAGTCCTTCATGGAAATAGAGTGGTTTCCTTCTGCGTTGCAGATGTGTGCTATGATGGAAAACATATGCAAGCCACTTTGTTGTCTTACCCAGCCCACTGAAGCTCTTGCCTCAAAAACTGCTGCTGTACATTGGAAACTCTGGCATGCATAGAAGTTGAATTTTACAGAGCATTTGTTCCATTTGAAGTATCAACACCCTGTATTAACCAATGAGCAGGTTTTTTGGATACCCATCAGCATTGCTGCTAAATCATACAGGTACAAATTACAGGATTTTGTATGTTTCCTTGACAATGGATGAATTCTTTCCAACTTACAATTGTTGTGATCAAGGAAGGAGTGGCCAGAAGTTTCTTGATAATTCTGTATCTGTCATAAAGAGGTTTCATGAGACTCTTTTCTTGCTTAGTTACCTAAGAAGAAATCATAACAAAATATAGCTTTCAAAAATTAAAAAATAAATTTAAAATATTCTAATTTTCTCTTGTAACGCTGAGAAAGGTATTAGAAGAGTATGAGCAGATGTGTATTTTGCTTCAATAGATATTCTATGGGAACTGTAATTCAATCAATGCAATCTAAAAAGGAAAAATTACTATCTGTCTTCTAACAGAGAATACCCAGTATGTTTCCTCACATTCCTGAGCCACACTGCCCAGGCAGAGTAAATTATTCTCTCTCTAAGGCTGCTGCTAGAGCACTAGGAGTTCAGCTGTGCTGCTGCTGTACCTTGCAATGACCGCTTACCTCCTTAGCTGCGATGACAGCAGGAGGCGTGACACAGCCTGTCTGGGACAAGCCACTCATCAGCCCAGTGGGATGGAGAGCACAGCTCTGCAGCCTGCACATGGAGCTGGCTCCATGCAGGTTTGCTGCATGCACTGCTCACCAGAGCTGCCTTCCATAATGGGGGTTTACCGTCCATTCATTGACTTTGTTCTTGGTCTTTCATGAGCATATGGAGAATTGCTTTGGAAGAGAATATGATTTTAAATCAGGTGTGAAGTCCCTGATCCAGCCAAAAATGTTCACAAATACAAAAATACATCATAGGAAAAGTAGCTGTGCACTAGATTGACTTACTGCATTAAGGACAAAAAAAAAGCAAATTCCACAAGGAAAAAAAAAGCAAACCAGGATGGCAACCTCCCCCTCCAGCCAACCAACCACACCACTCCATGCCATGCCACCACATCCCCACACCCCCAAAGTAACATTTCCCTCAGTGATAAAATGTCCAAGCAGATTTATTTGCTCCTAGTCCAACATCAGCCTCTTCTCATCAGGTCCCACACCTATGAGCACTCACTGGGTGCAATTTCACTGATTTTTGGCACTGCAGAGAGGCCCAGGTGCACCCACTCTGATGAGTGAACACATGGCAGGTCTGAAGACACTGGCTGATGGCACAAACAATAGTCCAGAGCTACTCAGAAAGACAAATGCCTGGTCAGCAGGAGCAAGGGGGACAGTAGACAAACACAGGCTGGTGACAGTGCACATGTCTGACTGATGGAGTGCTTAGGGATCACTTCTAGAGACACCCTTCACTGTGGAATGTCAGGGCTTGCCTATCCCAGCCTGGCCACTTCTCTTCCCCAGGCATCATGTTCTATTTAACTACAACACTTAAGAGCTCCAGGGAATGCCAAACAAGCCAAAAGAGATGTTTTTTTGCTTTCAACAAGGTTAATGACCTCTCTGTTTGACCTTATCAGGTAAGTTTGGATAAAGAGGGTGCTGAGCCATATCAGGCAGCAGCTGCAGCACACTCCACGGTGTTTCAAGGCTGCTGTTACAGAGCTGCTTCAGCCCTGAGAAGAAACACCCTCTCTGAACCCTATCCTACAAAGGTACTGTGATATTCTTTCCTATCTCTGAATCAAGTGTCTTTTGCCTCTACATTACACTGATAATTTGTTTTCTGTTTTCTTTCTTAAGAAATTTCTTCATACCCTTCTTGCATACTCACTCCATCCCTCAGCTCTCATTCCAAGCCCAAAGAAGATGAACTAAAATGAGATCAGAATCAGATCATAAATTTAACAGCTGGCATATTTTTGGACAAACAGTGGTGCCAGTTTCCTTTTCCTCTACTACAAGAACTACTAGCCAGAAACAGACATTCCCAAGAATACAGACATTGATATTAAAAAGAAATTCCTCAGCTGTGTAGACAAATTTTCAAATCATAATCTCACCAACTGTGGCTTTTTTTTCTTTGCACCTACATTCATCAATGAAGTCCCTTGAATAGATTTTAAGTAATAATTTAAGTCCTGATATGTAGTAAAGGCAAACACATACAACAGGTCATGTAATTATGTAGTTCATACCTCAGATGGTGCCCTATATAAAACCTGCCTCAGCTGATAAGGATTCCAATCATTCATGATAGCAGAGCCAAATCTGCTGTGAATATGTAATCTTCCAATTTAATCCTCAAATCTTGCATTTTCCAATCATGGAGAGATACAGAGCCACTTTTTATTTTACTTTAATTTCTTACATATAAACCAAATTCATCAGTATCAGGCAATAACATTTATATTTGAAAATTAGATTGAAATAACTAAAATTATGTTTAAAATGTGTAAAATTAATCTAAATATATTTAATATACCAAAAAATGGATTTGAGAAGTCAGATAATTTTTAATTTACCTATCTTTCTATGGCAAACTTACAGGTTGTCCATGAATACTCTCAAAATATAGTAGACATTTCTGAAGATTGATTTTTTTTCCAAAGCCATTTACTTTTTGTCATATCTTATTTTAAAAAGTTATTTATAAGACTGTGAGTGAGGGTTTAATAACAAGGGTACAGGTACATATCTGTTTAATAATCTCTTCTTCCCAGATAAACATTAATAATGAATTCTATTTCTCTCTGCATTGAAGTCAAAGGGGACTTGGCAAGAAAAGAGTCCAAAATTAAATGACATATATATTAAGTATGTTTAGGTGTATAAAATGACAACAACGACCATTCTAGAAAAAAATACTCAGAAAGTTGAAAAAATGCATAGAGGACATTCCTTAACTTTTTAATTATTCATCAAGAAAGAGCAATAGAGTTGCCTTGGCTTTTAAGGGATGTAGAAAAGAAAGATTTAGCAATGCAAACCCAACCTGTTGTGGTGAACAGCTTATTTCTGTTCAAAAATTGCAGTATGAATCACTGGTACCAAAAGAACATCATTGATTTTTTAGTGTTGGTGAATAATCAGTACTTGTACAGGTGTCTGCTGTGGGGAGAACACAAGGTAACAGATACCTGTCTCCTCCCTTTCCCCAACAAGACCTGCTCCAGACAGTTGTATATTTTGAACCTGGGCTAGTGCACCAAGGTGCACATGAAGTGAATGTCATTTCCCACAGTCTCTGCCAGATCACGACAGAGCCGCTTGAGTTAGGGCCAAGTGTTCAGAGATGTGAGGGAGATGAAGTAACCTGAAGAGCCATGGAGTTGTGGGCACACACACACAGGGAGCCTTTCTGCGAAAGCTGATGACAAGGGGGCTTTTAGTGACAACTTGGAGAAATACTTTTACTCATTAGACCCTACTTTTAAAAATATATCAACACTGAAGAAGTGACACTCTTCTAATATCAGACTACCTTGCTACTAACTTCAACAGAAGCAAAACCTTTTTTCTTTGATGCTCAAATGCAAAAACAGTACAAAGCCATTAATCAGAACCGCTAATCAATATTCCTAAAAGGTCTGCATGAGTTAATCACTCAAGAGATGAGCTGCTAACTAGAATGCAAGAGTATTATAAATCACCTAATTTGTTTATTTATTGCTAGTTCCACAATTAATACAAGGTTAATTCTTTCAAAAACTATTAAGCCTGGAGCAGCTGCGTGCTTAGGAAGAAATGGGGTGATCATTAATATTGATTTTTCACAAGAGAAATGATCTCAGGGGGGTTTAGCATTTGAGTCTATTTCATTAGCTCATTTTATTAGTAATCTCAAGACAGGTTGGTAAGTTTGAAATAGCTGATAATTTCAAAATCAGAGAAGGCAGCTGGAGTCACAAACTGCAGAATTGTGTGAGATATCTTAGGACTGTAGGCTACATACCACAGCAGGAGATTCAATGCTAATTAAATAGAAACACTTTCTTCATAGCCAAGGAGGCTATGAACTGAAGTGGGTCAATGATGAGAAGACAGATACATAAAGGGAACCAGTCTGAGTAAAGCCTTGGGGTACCGGCTGCAAACGTTCAAACAGAAGGCAAAAGTTATTTGTGACATATAAAGAAAGGAAAGGGGGACTTCACCTAAAGATAAGGTGGTAGTTTGGTTTTCATAACTTGGAACAGAGGCACACAAAATGTTGCATACTGTTCCTTACTAGTCTGTTCTGTTCCCTGCATGCTTATGCCTTCAAGCTCATTGTTGTTTTTCCAGACAGAAACTACAGACTCCGGGGACAGAAAGTCCAGTGAGCGCTGGGCCTGCTCAGACCCTGTCAAAGGCAGTGCTTTGTTTCCACACAGGCACAGTCAGGTTCCCAGGCCCTTAGTCTGCCATTTGTGGATGTGTGGTGTCTCATTACAAAGCAGCATTTAACACAAAATTAGAAACAAAAAGTATAAAGAAAGGCAACAAGTGGCATGACACCTCCATAGAGCGCTGCCAGTTCCTGTCAGGCCAGCTTCAGCCATATTCTGCTGGGAAAGGCTGGGGAGCCAGAGCTGAGCACCACAGAGTTGCTGCTCCCCCAGGGAACTGAGGCAGCAGTCACAGCCCCAGCCACCCAACACTCGAATTGGATTCAAAGTTTGGACTTGGGTCTTGGATTTGCTTCTTGGGGGATTTGGTGAAGCTTTTGAGTAATATTATTCAAAGTGTGCTTATTTGCCTTTTATCTCTTGAACTTCTACGTTCATGCCCTTAATCTAAAGCCTTGTACCTAAACCAAGGTGGGACACTACATATATTACCATCTCCCTGCACAAGGAGTTAGAGACACAAACAATAACAGGTGGCCACCCCTTTGTGGGGTACTGAGCCATTCGCAGGCCAACCCAAATTTTCTCTATGCCTTCTCATTCAATAACTTTGCTCATAGACTTTTTTGCAGGAGGGGTGTTTTTTCTGGAAACCACATTCTGCTGTTTCCTACTTAGATCTTGTGGTCTGTGCTCTTTAGACATACTGGGATTTTACTCTGTGTCTTTCTAAGGACACACAAGCTATCATTTTTATTACAGCAGGGCTTTAGAGGTTTTCCACAGTGAACTTCAGGGGAGAACTTGGCAGGCTTTCATGGAAACAGTATCTTTGGCCAAAATAACTAAACACCAAAAAAAGAGGAACATTTGGCTTCTATTTAGTTTAATAATAATCTAGCTCAGATTCTAGTATAGGATCTAAATGTTATATAGAAAACAAAGTGTTGCACATAAAATATATCTACAGTAACAGCAAAATTGTTTGTAGCTGAAGTCTTTGATCTTTGCTGTTACCACAGACATCCGGGATTCATTTTGCATCAGTGTCACTAGTCTCATTCTCCCTCAAAAGTCCAGGATGACTCATAATCAAAATCCAATCCTTTTTAATGTTTTGCTTAGGGAGCTACTAAAATATATAATTTTGAAATAAATCAATTTGGTTCCTGCTCAAGCCTCTGTTCCCCAGCAGTTCTGATAACTATTACCAAGCACCTTTGTTAACAGATAGTTTTGAAAACACAAGTTCTCTCTGCCAGAAAAAAGAAAATTATTAAGATTTGTTTTAAAAAATTGAAAATATTGGCATGTGCAAACATTTAACTTACATTATTTCCTTACATGTGAGAATATTTAAAGCCTATACTGCCATATCATAAATTTAGAAGGTTCTTTTGGAAAACTAGGAGGAGTCAAAAAAAATTGAAAAATTACTGGGACAGATACCCACACCCAATTTACTTTTATAAGAAAGTTTTTTGGACTGAATTTCTTCACAGACATCAGCTTTAGTGTCATCTGACTTTACTCCATTAATAAAAAGATTAATGACTGAAAATATTATCCCACGGTCTGCATTGTTACTATTTTAGAGCTATGTACAGAATAGCATGGTTTTGTTGCCTTTTTTGTTTTCTGGTTATGAAACACTTTTGACATTTCATTTTTCTTTATAAAAATGTAACATATAAAAATAAACAAAAAATCAGTCATGTATGCAGCGCCCCAAATCTGAGAAGCATGGCATTGTTATGCGCAGTCCTGGTTTTTATATAGCAACTAGTTGTTTAAGAACCAAGACTGGAAACAAAACAAAAATTAAAATTTATCTCTGCTGGGTAATCTCTGCTGCTGAAATCCACCCAGAATAATTTCTTAGCATTTAGTTCTTCATCCTCTCACCCTTTCCCATTTCTCATTAATTGACCAAAGTCTAAATATTACTGTCAACATTTAGATTTTAGGTACCTTTGAGGACAGAATTTATTGTCTTGTTTATCTGTAATGGTGTCAGGACAGCAACATCCTCTGACAGCAAAAACAGTCCCCCAGAAACATAGGGGTTTGGGTGGTACATATTGTTTTGGAGAACCCTATATTGTGCTAGGAATGTGAAGGCACAGCAAAATTTTAATATATGTGCTAGTCTTAAAACAAAAACTGATTTTCCAGCCAAGAAATCATGCTCCATGGAATATTCTTCCTACATTCAGAAGAATAATTGAGAACATGGAAGAGAAGAGGCAGGGTCAGCACAAACATACAAGGCTAGGAGAACAAAGCAGTCTGGATGGTTGTGCTGTCCCTGTCACCTCAGTGTATACTACTGACCCTGCAGAGGCTTTCAGCATTTCTCAGCTGAGAGGGGATCTTCATCATCAAAATAACTTCGGGAACACTTTTCAGTCACACAGTTTCTGTGGACTAAGGTGCTTGTGCTGCCACCATATTCTTTACACCAGGATATGCAGTTCTGGGAACACAGCCTCAAGTCAGCAGGTTCCAGCAGTGCCTAGCAAACAGTTTCACATGTACATCTCTGAGTGAAAAATGCTTAGCACTACTTGAAAAAGCCTTCTGCACCTCTGCATCTGAGCAATTCTTCTTAGAAAAGTCACTTCTGGAAACTGCACTAGAGCTCCCACCTTGTTGGAGAGAAAACACACTGCAGTGCCAGCATGTAGAGGATACGCACACCCTGGCACACCCTGAGCCAGCCATATCTGCCTCAGGTGAGTTCTGAGGGAACAGCCATGCTTTTTAAATACCTTAACAGTCTCAGGAATATTGAAGTGTTGTCTTTTCTCCTTTAGTCGTCTCAACACACTATCCATGGTTTCTTCTACTGAGGGAGCTGGTTCCATACTTGTGGCCTCCTGTGTGCCAGCTTCTTTAGAGGTCCCACTGCCTTCACAGTGCTCATTTCTCTGGGGTGCTGTGGAGGTACCGCTTTGCTCTTCTGACATTCTGAGTTTCAGCTCTGAAAGGCAAATTGCATGTCAAGTAAATAGATTAGAAGTATTTGCAAAGCAGTTTCCTCTGACACTACTAGGCAAAAACAAACCAAAACTTTCCTACTTCTTGCATACAGTTATTATCATAACAAAGGCATGTAGGAAAGTAATTCTGCTTTGCTTTAATGTGTAATATCTTTTGCTTCCTAGAGCAATTTAAACTGTCCCTCTCCCTTCCAGAGGCCACCCTGCCATGCCAGCCTGGCTGCTCAAGTGGTCCTTGCAAAGAGAAGCAGCCACCTTCTTATATGACTTCCCTTGGCAGAAGGGTGACCTGAGCACCCCAGCAGAAGACAGAAGCTTCTCAGTCAGCAGCCTGCCTGGATGTGATAAACCATATGACCGTATTAACTTGACACCAAGCCACAGCCCCTGGAGCTCCAGGGACCTGCACAAAGAAATAAGGAAATTCAATTAAAATATTAATTAGCTCCCATAAAACCAGATTTTTGTTCCAAGCATATGCCTGTGTGGTGAAGGACCTTGGGCAAAGCAGGAGATTGATGTCTCCAACTGTGTTAAATTTGTTGAAATCCATGCAGAAACGGTAGCATAATTTTTTATCTATGACAGTCTGAAGACATAGGCCAGCTTTGTTGGGAAAACCAGTAACTTTTTAGTAAACCCATAGAGCTAGAAAGGATAGACAAGCCTTGTAAACTTGAAAAAGGATCTACAAGCATTTGAGTGTTTTCCATTTCAACTGTACTTGGTATGTGAACCTCATGAATCTGGCTTCTCTTAAAAGCAGTTATTATTATAGTTTATAGTTCTTATTATGGTTTATTATTCAGGATAATAAAAATCAAGAGTCGTTGCAGGATTGAGGCATTTGGGGTGTGAAGGTGAGGCTGATCTATGAACCTAGACCCTCTGGACAGGAGAAGCAATGGTTGAGTCAGAGATATCAGAGAATTTTCAGAAAAGTAACCATGTAGATTAGCCATTTCTTCTCATTTGCCCTTCCTGGCTTTGCAACCCAGAGTTTAAGGGGAAATAACAATAGTAATCATCATCTTCATCATCTAGTAATTATACAGGATAGTACTCAAGGGAGAATTTTCCAGAAGATATTTACTGAAAGATGAGTTTCTAATTCTTTATTTACCACAATCACATCCTCTATATCTACATAATTAGCTACATAATTAGCATCTAGAACAGAGATGAAAGATAATACTACAATTTATTTAGTAGTGAGAATCCATTTATAACAGGGCAAAAAAAACCCAAAGATTTAGATAAATTATAAATAACCTTCAAAAAAAGAATCAGTCTTGGCTACATACTCCTCAAGGGAAAGCATCTGATATACCCACACACATTAATGGAGTCAAGGGCAAAACCTGACCCTCAAGGCCAAATTTATTCTCTACAAAAGATCTGTTTTTATGATCAAAATAATGAAATCTTTAGAGATGTGTATCCTTAGTCCTAAAGAAACATTTGCAACTACATTTGTGTTATTACAAGAAAACTACTAACTTCTGTGTTTTAGACACTCATAAAAGTTCAGAACAGCATCGCCTTTTGCACGAATGTTTATAGTGACGACAGAGAGATGATGACTTTTTCCCCTTCCACTTTCTAGCCTTTGTTTGAAGGTTGAACTGTCTCACTTTAATCCCTACTTTCAGGAATCAAGGCAAGTCATGTCACATAATATCTTTCTTGCCACTGGGAGACTTATTGCCATGTACTGTGAAAAATAAGCGGGGCAGTGAGGTTAGAAAACTGACTTCAAAATGTTCCAGGTACACTCCCACTTCCAAAAGCTTCAGCAGCAAAGGGACACAACACGCTATTATGTACCTTTGAGCTGCTTCCGACCTTTGGCCAGAGCATTCATCCACTTCAGAACTTCAGGATTGGAAGTCTTGTCACCATGTGAAGGCTGAATGCAAAGGAAAATGTAAAGAATAAGAAGGAACTCACAGTTAAAGGATCAAACAGATAAAACCCTCCCCACCCCCAGTGTGCTACAAAATGTCCGTAGCTTTGACTGCACTCTATCAGTGTTGTGCAGAGCATCTGGCTTGATCATGGCATTAATTTGTTATGGCTTTTCTCTAGCCATTGTGACACAGTGCCACAAAGATCTGAGTGTTATGTGTCTGATCCCAAAAAAACCACAGCAATGAAGCTTTCAGTCTTTGACTAATTGGTTAAATATCCTCGATGACTTCAAAAGGACTGATCAAATGCCTAAGTTTAGTCAAGTTCCTGAGTGATTTCCAGGATGGTGACTGAAGCTCTCTGTCCCTTGCAGGAATAAGCTCTTGCTTTAGAGATAGGGATTCTCTTGGGAAATAGCGTTTTCAAAATTTCAACTGACCTGCTTAATTAATCAAACGAAAAATCCTGTGCAAGAGTGATTTCAAAAGAAGTAAACAACAAAGGCTTTGCAGATCAGGGGATTATTTTGCATTTAGAAATTGCCTACAAGTTAAAGTGAATTTACACCGAATCTTCAAAGCTCAGATATTTAAAACTGAAAAACAGTTTCAAAAAATCTAGCTTCTGAAATAATTTCTTTTCTGGCCATATTGTGAGGGTTGTTTAGGTACAAAATTGTGCTCCTAGGAATATATGATGACCATAGAGCCAAACAGTACATAAGTTTAAGTTTTTGGCTGTTAATAGGATTAAAAGGTAATATATCATTTGCTTAATTTTAATATAGTCAGGAAATGCCACAAACCTCCCTGTTTCATGTTGTACACTTCCTTAGCATCAGACATGTTTTATATTCTTATACAACACAACTGCCAGCACAACATTCACCACTGACCTGAAAAAATCCCCACAAGTTTTATTTCTGATTTTTGCCCTCAACTTCTACTGAGCCCCAGGCTTTGGAGGTTTATAGGAGTCTGCCTGAATGAAGGAATCTGCACAGAGGAACAAGCTTCCAGGCAAACGACTCCTACAAAGTGAATAAGTAGCTTTTCACCTTTTGCACCATTTTGTTTGACAAGCCTGTCAGCTGTGTTTCACTGATTCACGCTTCTCAAAGATGGATATTCTGCAACAAAGGTAATCCAAAGAAAATGTAGACTGCATACACTGAAATGTAGTGCATACACTGAAAGATACTGAGAAGATATTCGCTGAAGTATTTCCTATTTGATTTTACCAGAAATACCCTATCTTACATTGCTTTGCATAATTTAAATACACTGGGATCCTTGCCTCCCTCTTGGAGTATTTACTTTTTCTATTATTCTCTTACCAGGTATTTTTTTTCTTGCTCAAACTTTTCTTCATACTTCCTAATTTTTCTCTTGAGGCTCTGAAGATGCTTGGTAAGTTGTGTTACTGTCTGTGGCTCTTTGCAGTCTTCACAGCAACACCTAGAACTTCTTGGCCTGCAAAAGCCAAAACCAGAGTTGTCAGATCTAAGAGCTGGCTATAATGGACCATGCCTTGTTTTCAGGAACAATTAACATTTCAGAATTCATGGCTATTCTACTCTTTCACTGGATAGAGACATCTTTGTTTTACAAAGCAAGCATAAAAAAAGCCTGATGCAGTATTTACATTTAACACCCACGCCTTTATTCACAAATTTTCCAAGTATAACAGGAGACTACAGTGAGTTTTTCATTACTGGAAATAAACATTATCATTTTGAAGACAGTTTAGTTTCTGATTATTTACAGTTGCAATCAATAGAACTGATTATTACTCATATGCAGCTGAAACTAAAGCTGTCTATATAAGCTTTTAAGAAAATTTGATTTCTCTCTGAAACTCACAGCTTAGCTTCTGGAAATCACATACATGGACTGTTAGTATGCTTTATGACGCTGTCACCCCTCATCAGTGACTCAAGCCATAGTTCAATTACATCTGAATTTTTTAGTATTATACCTAGATAGCCCTCTCTATCTTATGTTCACTTATTCTAATTACTAACATTTAAAACTCTCCTTGCTAACTATAATTAATGAAGACTTCAAAAAGCATTATACACTGTTATGACTGTGGAAACACTAGTTCCTGTTTCTGGTGTTATTAATTATCTCTGTCAAAATATATCACAATACAAGAATTTGCTTTTTATGACATAGAAGCAACCAGAAAAAACCCATGAAGAGTCAAAAGTTGTGAATTGCAGAAAAAGGCTTAAAAATAAGAATTTAGATTTTCTTACATCATGAAAGGTTGAGCACTTGGTGGAGAAGGGGCAGACTCTGTGTCTAGATTAAATCTCTGACTTTGGCTAAAGATAGAGCAGCGTGGTGACAAGAGAGGATTGTCTCCATCTGTGATGTGGTACAGCAGTTGGCTGGTCCCTAGGGAGTGATGTTCCTGTGGGCTCCTCTCCATGTCATTCTGCCAGTCCCTGTGGGCTGGCACAGGCTCTAGAAGGAAAGTAAAAATCAGTGTGGACTGAAGTTCATGCACATGGGGTTCAGTTACCTAGGTCAATAAAAATTTGTCCCTACAGAAGTATTCCAAGCATAATTATTCAAAGTGAACAGCACACAGATCAGCAAAGTGTTGGATGCAGCGTGGACACAGCTCTGAGGATGAGAAAATAGAAGTACTTTCACTGGCTTGACATAAATCCTTTTTGAGTTCCACAGGAGGAGGTGGATAGGTATATTTATAAACTATGAGGTAAAGATGGAGAGTGTCCCAGAATAAAAGCATTAATTGTATTTTCATAGATGTGTTTGCTTTTGAAAGCCACATTCCTGAAGAACAGGATGAGTGTCTACAATAAGTTTAATTTTGTGATTTTTCATTTACTCCCTTGGTGAAGAGAAAGGAAGGTCAAAAATATAATATGTCCTGGTGCTAAGAACCTCCGGGGCTGCTTGTAGCATCCTGAATGGTTTTGTTTTTTAATGGTAACATACCCTTCACTCAAAGAACACAAGATAAGAAAATAATAACCACTACCAAGAACATTCAATTAATTTACTCAAGCTCATGGGCAATGGCTGCTCCTTCGAGGAGTCATACCTGTGGTATTGTGTTAACAATGTTTTGGACTGTAAATGCAAACCTCACCACAGATGCCTTAAAAGGTAAAATTTGTTTTATAGTGATGGTTAACTTAGAAAAAGTAGGAATTTATGAACCTCATTACATTGGTCCTGTTTATGGGTAGCATGAAAAATAATGGCACATTACAGGGCCTAATTAGAGAACATCAGGGGTTCATCTTCGCTGTACTCTACCTGCGTACATCGAAGGGACTATTCATTGAATCTTCTTCCTCACCCACAGTAGTTTAAATGGATGAGGATGATCTAACCTAATCGATATTTTTGCTGTCAGATGATTGGGATTTAATGCAGATTACATTTTCTAGTATAATTGTGGATTAGAAACTCCACAATCTCATAAAAGTTCTTGCCCCAAATTTTTCTCTCTTGTTTTGCTAAAGCAGTTTGTGCTCTGACTCAGGTTCCCGTACAGCAGTTTCCACAGGACATTATATTTTACACCAGCTACATTATTTTCTTTTTTCTATACCCATTCACATATACAGCTTTTAAATTCATATCTATTATTTTGCATTTCCAGGCAGCATGCGTGTCAATTCTAATCAGTATTATATTTGCCATATGTCATGCATTGTAATACATTTCACAGAATCTTTTTATTCAATGGAAGTGTAAAACTGCACAAAAAAACAACTGTACATGGGTTAACTCATGAAGAACTGGCAGGTTTTGATAAGTTCTTATTCCTTCACTTTCAATTTTCTACTTTGCACATGGGATATCACATTCCCATACTGAGTATTTTTTCAAGATTTAAATGGAACCTTTGTATTACATTTCATTTGCCCTCTTTCCCAACAAATACCAAAGCTGTAAATCCCTATTGCTGCACTGTGACAGTGGTGAAAAAACAGCTCTGAATGACATCCTTTAAAAAAAACCCCATATTTCTCTAAAAAATAGTAGTTACAATGGTTTAAATATAATTTTATTTGGCACTATCCAACTGCTTTTGCTTTACAGACAAGACATCCTATTGTATATTGTAAAATCACAGTTTAGTCTGCCAAGCAAAAGTTACACGTGACCCTTTTATTTATAAACCCATCTAATCTTATAATCAATTATAGTTATATCAAGCATTTTCATAATGAGACAATGTAGTTGATTAATAATTCTAACCTTGCATCCTTCCTACATCATGCTCTGTAAGTCAAATTCATCTTTCCAAGATACCAGAGCAACACCCAAATCTCCTAAACCTAGTGTGCGGTTCAAATTCTCCCACAGAGAGACCCCATAAAGCACCTGGGAGAAACAGGGACAGAGCACTGAACAGTCCTGGGAAATCATGGATGTTGACAACAGACAGTAAAAATGGCTGGAATAATTGGTGTTTTACAAACAAAAGCATTCTTTCTTTTTGGAAAGTACTTTTTCCTTATCTTGTAAGATTTTTAAAAATTAATACCTTTGGTTTGGTTTTGACCTGTTGATGTTGCTGCATTTTTAGGGGTTTTTTTGAAGAACAGCATTTTCAGTGAGAAGAACCTGGTTTCCCTTGCTTTAATTTCACCATCTTTGAATTTCAAGAAACACATAATCACTGTAAAATAGTGATTTTAAGTTATTATATTAATAGTGATTAAGAAAAGTTGCACAGCTTTTCATGTTGTTTTTACAAGGAATAAATTTTCTTACAATCATCTTAAGTAGCAGTGCCCTCACTGTGAAAGGAAAATGGTGCGATAAAAAGATCAGGCAGCCTGTGTTTGATAGCTGAAGGAAATAACTCCAACATTTGAACTCTGATTTCCTATGGACCTAAAAATATTCTCCTTACAGAAGACAGCCTATACCACTGATAAGCCATATGTTCACAGATATTTGCTCGTCCTCACTTCTACGACCAGACAATTTTATAGGCTCAGCCCAGTCTCAGAAGTGGAAGAAATGCAGATGTTCAAGACTGAGCACTCTTGGAAGATAAGTGCAGAGGACAAGTGATGGCTGGTACAGCTCCAGTGTAAAAACAAAGAGGTTATTTTATTCTGCTAGCAAACAAAAGGGAGACAACCTACATGATTTATAATTTGGGAATACTTCCCAAAGGCCATGGCACTTTCATTTTCTTGGCCTTCTGACAGCAAGGTCTACAAGGCTTGAATCGTGGTGCAACTTTGCTATGGCCTAAGAACGGGTTTAGTTCCAACTCTATGAGAAGTGCATTAAATTACTGCCAAATGGTCAGAAGTGGTCAGCAAATAATTCAGACTGATTCATTTCAGTGGCACAACTACTAAAATAGTGGGACATCTCAGGGTGGTGGCAAGTTCTAACCAACACCATTTAATTAACACTTAAGGCTATCATCCTGATTCCAGTTCTATGTAGATCCTAAACAAGACGCTAAATATTATCCTAAGAGCAGCCCATGAACTGACTAAACTTCTACCTGTCTACATGTACCTCATCTAATTTTAGTCCCTATTTTTGCCAAAACTGAGAATAAAAGTCCACCTCTACTCAAGCCAGTAAGTTGCCCCTTAGCATCTATTCCATCCCATCTACTCCATGCAGTTTAGCACTGACAGGAGAATACCACAGGAATTAAAGCCAAATTCTAGTGTCTGATAATCTGCATCATAGTCCAGCAGGTGGACTTCAGATGACCAGTCCTACAGTACAAGCCTTATTTATGCTTGTGATGTTCTTCAAGTAGAACAATAATACAAAGAAATCTCTTGTATAGAAAAATGCCTCTATCTAGATTTTTATTTTAAAAGTAATTTAGAACTTCCTGTAGGTTCAGCTGCTCACTGCTGCAGGCACATATCTGATGTAATATCATAACCAAAAGTGACAGAAATTACACCCTATTTTTCTATAATGACCCCTTTAAAAAACCAACTTATGTACCCCTTGCTATTCTTTACAGTCTCACTTTGGCAAGTCTAATTCAGCTTTCACATATTCAAAAGTAAACTGGAAATTTCTGACTTTGCTCAGAGATAACTTACTGTTCATCCCCTTACAATTTGCATCCTGGAGTACTCTGTCATCTTACTAGACTGTTGTATCTTCATTCTCCATACATACGATGTACACTTTTGTAAAATTTGTTCACTGGGATGTGAATGAAAGGATCATGTTTATTTTGCCTGATCCACTGAGGAAAAGATGATAACCAAAGATGGAACATATATGGCACATCCTCTAGAAATTTTCTTCCCAGACTAGCGCAAATCCCTGGACTTCCAGCCAAGGTGAAGCTCAAATAGCCAATAGTCCCACATGACAGCTCAATGCATCAGAAGATTTCAGTAGTAATTCAAGAGACAGAATTAGGACCAGCTCTATATGTGCAAAATGGCAAGTTACTAAAAATGCCAAAAACTGCAAAGCAGATGTGTAACAGAAATGAGGGCCCGTTAAAACCCATTAAATAAATTAGCTTGAAGTGAGGCACAAGTTCGGACTGCTAGTGTGACAGAGCATGCTCTGAAACTGTGCAAGAGAAATGCTACATCATGCAACATTTCTCCATGTGGCTGCAGAGGGGAAATGGGACTAGAGAGGGGATTGGAAGCAGCAGCATAAATAAAAGGAAAATCTAATCAAAACAGCAAAAAATAATTAAGAGGAAAAATTAGGAACCGTCCTAAAAATGAACTGTGAAACCACCAGAGCAAAATAATGCAGAAAGCAGCTGGGAAAGGATGAAAATCCCAGCCTGCTACAAAGGAAAGGAGTCAGTGCAGATTTTGGGTGAGCAGCAGAATGTCTTTTCCTCTGCAGCACATAAATGAGATCCATCTCTGCTTTAAATCTTCACCAAGGTTAGCCCCAGTTCAGGCTCCATACTTGTAGCCAAGAGCTATTAAGGTATTTGCCTAGCTGGCTAAAGCATCCTCTTTTTTTAAATAACACCCAGGACATTTAGCATTTTTAGATTTCTTTATAATAATTTGATTTTTACATACATTGGTTCTTGATTTTTCCAATGCCAACCTCAAACTTTTGAATTTTTAAAGTAGAACACAATCATGTGGGTTTTTTTTTGTAAATAACTTGTTATATCTTGCTGAAAATTCTGAGTAAGCAGCTCCTAAAATAAGTTCTTATAAACCCATATTTTTTTCTGATATGAAACATCAATTACAAAGGGATTACTGACCTGCCTGTCTTAATGTGAACTATACATGGTGCACGACTTAGGTATTTGTGTATTCATGTCACTCGTCTGTGAGATGTATTAGTCATACTGCCTTTGACCTATTTTTCACGAGCAGTAAGTCCTCTTCTATTGAGCATCACGACTCTGCCAGCCCTGTGACTACGAGCCATGGACTGACAAAAATAGTCCTGAGCCTTGGGCTATTTAGCTCCATATTGAGGGAAGAGGGAGAGATAACACACCACAGTTTGCCCAGCTGGATAATAATACAAGACCATGAATTATTAAAATCCACATGCTGTAAAACTCACCTTCGCTATCTCTCTGCTGATGCATTAAATTAAAATCAATAATAGGAGAAATGAAGTGATATTGCTCTGACAAAAAGAATGACAAAAATACAATTACATGATATGGCAGGTGATCTCACACAATACAGATATAGGAAGTAAAGAGAATAAATTTACTTGGGGAAAAAGATTAAAACTAAAAATAAAAGAATTGGGATTCCTCTCTGTAAAGGAAAATTCCCTCTCAGAAATTCAGAGGGTTACAGCTGTTAATTTCCATTCTTTTAAAAAGTATCACCCCTTTTTACGTTTCACAGCGTTTGCAGGAGGAAATGGTGCTTTGCATTAGCTCTGCACTGTTTCCCAGAGGGCTACAAGCCTGATTTTAAAGTGCAAGTCACAAGGCTTTTTTATAATTGCAAATGAGAACACATCATGGCACACTTGCTTACCTCCACAACTGGCGCCATCAGCTTGCACACTGCTTTGGGCTGGAGAAGGGGCTACGTCCTTGGGTGCCGGCAGCTGGGGAGTTTCCTCCTGGGCTGGCAGAAATGCAGAGCACAAATCAGTTTCCAGGGCTTGCAGCTTCAACAAAGAATTCTGCAGACAAAAGCAGAACATTGGGCTGGGTAGAGAACAGGAATCAGCAATTGCTCTTCAATTCCATGAGCCCATCGGCAGCGCTTGCAAAGGGGTGTTCCACTGCTAGCTCCAGGAGGATGTGGGGAGGACAAACATACACTATTCCACGAGTGTCTTGACTCCTGGTTATTTAATTCCCAATTTACATGGATTATTCATGGCACTTGGGAAAGATGACTGTCAGCAAAAGGTGATTTATTCCAGGAAGCCAAACTGAAACAGTGTCCCTCTTCTTAGGCTTGATGCAACACATTAAGGAAGTATTTCATTCATTGGGCTGACATCACAATCTGATGACATTATGTCCCTCCCCACTTACCATTCATAAAAAATCAAATCTCCCTCTCCAGCCTGTGAGTGCAGTACACAGCAGTGAACAAAGAGTCACTGAGAATACTCTCACTCATGGGATTCCTGTGTGAAAGATTTTTGTAATTTGCTGTTTTAGAGATACTTCATTATGTAGACACGGCTTTTATGTGGGCTGCTGCCAGTTCTACAAGGCCGTGGATAATTTGTGATCCGCTGCAACGGGAAAATCAACACATCATTGTCACCGGCTGCAGGCGAATCAATGGCAAGGACAGTTATCTGCCACATCACTTCCAGCCTCTGTGCTATGAGTGGTCCAGCTCTGATTTGAATTTTTAATGCTGCATGCAGTACTGAGCTGCACAATCTGACACAAGCATCTCGCTGTGATGGAAATGCTGTGAAAAGCCCTAATCACCACCTGACTGCGCAAAATGAGTCACTCCCCACACCCCACACATTCAGCTCCCTCATCTCAAGGGAAATACTGCTTAAAACAAAACCAAACCAGGCAAGGCTGTCCTAATAAACGCACAGCTGTCACACACAAAATGTACGTATAAGTTGCTCAAGAAACACATATTTAAAAAAGGTATTTTCTAAAGAAAATAATCTGAGTTGCAAAGAAAAAAATTCCTCAAATTTATACCCTGAAAATGCCTTTCTCCACTCTGTCAAATACCTGAAACCAATTTATTGATTCATTTAATGAAAAATGAATTTAATTATTGGCCTGATTTCCTTTGTGTGACAATACAACACCTTTGTAATTAGTAGTTTAATATAACATTGCAATATTTTTGTTTTAAGGCACCCCTTTTGTAAAACCAAAGATAACTTTAGGTTAAAAAACCAAAAACAACACAGAAAAACCCCACAAAAAACTATGTTGTCTGAGAAGACCAGGGAAGGCTTTCTGCCTTTATCCTTTCATTCCCTTTATAGATTTCAAGAAAATTATGTAAACCTTCTTTTTCCTTAAAGCTTTCAGGTGGCAGTGTATTTCCTTGTCAAGGGAAAGGTGCTGACTTGCATCATACATATGGCACTGTTTTGGGAGTCCTCATTTCCCATTGTCTCTCATCCCAGTTAAACCCAAATAAAGTGGAATTATCAAGGACAGGCAGAATTTCACAGTCATTAATGTCACCTATCAAGAGATGATTATACTAGTTACAAACCAGTGAAGACTCTGATCCCAGCCTGGACCTTACCAGGAGGACAGTGGATGAAAATTAAAGAGAACACAGTTGACAACCCATAAGAATGTGACAATAAGGCAAATATAAGTGAATGTCTGACAAAAGAATTTATCCTCCATGGACTGTTACTTCAAGCATCTTACAAAAAAAATCCGTTTCAAGAAAATACATTCACTTTGCATCACTATTCTTTATGACATATTAATATTTTTGGAAATTCAGTGTAACATTTTCACAGACTACATTGTTAAACATTGTACTTCAGCTTATGCTGTACAATGCTTATGCTGTAATTCACCAGCTGGTTTATATTTGGTTGCTCTAAATTATATTTTTCACCCCTCTGGGGAAGGTGGGCAAATGGCAAATTTCCAGCCACTGCCAAAGCACTAAAAAAAATCATATACAATAATAATAATAATAATAATAATAATCATAATAGCAACATAAATTATTTCCTTAACTATTTTAATTAGTGTTCCTTTGACAGGGATTTGAGAAAAACACTAAGTAGCTTTGATCGTCTTGATGTTACCAGGTACATGATGAATCTGGAGTGTACTACCAATCCCATCTTACTCCTAAACCACAGCAGAGTGTTATGGCACTCAGCACTGTCCAGGAAAAGTTGCCACAAATTTACAGGAGACACAGCTTAGAGCAAAGGTCAAGCACAAAGGCCAGCACACCTGCTCTGGAGGAGAACCAGCCTATGCACAGCTGCTCACAACTCTCCTATGGCCAGACCTGTCTCTGGGGCCTGCCTGGGCCACCTCTGCTCATGGCTGGTCAAAGGAAGTTGCAAAACATGTTTTAATCCAGTGCAAACAGCTGAAGCACACAGAGGGAAAAGTTGGGCTTTGGTAGACATCATCATGAATTTGAGAAAGCCCCTACTTGGAAATCCAGTATAACTGAAGTAATTTAAGCTATGGCATTTGGTTTCAGCTAAGATTTCAGTTTAAATGCTTCAGATTTAGTGCTCATTACAGCTTCACTCTGATTCCTAGCATGAGTGTTTCTGATGTCGTAATTCCTGATCCATGCTAATGCAAATGAAAGGACATATCAATGTCTCAAATGGATCCATAAATTCCCTTGGAAAAATAACCATATTGCTTTCTCTTAAGAAGAGTATCCTGAAAGTTTGAAAAAGAAGCAATTACAATTGTCTTGGAGGAAGGTTTCTTATCTCTTCTTATGTCCTCTTAAAGCAACTAACAATTCAAAGATCTTGAACTAAGCTAATTCCACCAGAGAAGAAACATTGTACATTATTACAAATAACGGTGAAATTAATAGGAAGGTGGATAAAGACAGGAAGAGAAACAGTGCGGTCCTTCTCACTTATTTGTTATTTTTGATAATACTTTAAGAAAATACTGTCACTGAAGTGTCATAGCCTTGTCTGCTGGGAGCAAGCACAGTACAAAAGGACTGCCACTCCCAGAGGAAGCTCAGCCTGTAGCAGAGACATCTCTACAAACAACTAAGCCCAGAGCCACTGACCATCACTCCTTCCAACCAGTGATTATTGAAAATGAAGAGAGGAGGCCTTAGGGCAAGGAATTACTGAGATAACAGATCATCTCTTACATCTAGAGATGAATGTCACACACTGTTAGATCCCTCTGGAGGGTGGGACCCTGAAAGAACAAATTCTCCTAGTTCATCACCAAAATGCTGTGGCACTGAGAGGCTGTAGCCTGACATGGCATGAGGCCATGCCCCTCAGGGTCAGCGGTGTGGGATGTGTTTGTCAGCATGTCTGGGAGGCCATAGCTGACAGGAGACAGTTACAAATGAGACCCCCTGTCCTTAGAAAGAATTTCTTTCCCTGATAAAGCATTATTATTATCAGCAACCTTCGTTTCATTTCTGGGGACAACTAAAGGTTTAATAAACTTAAGAACTGAGGGAAAGGGAAAGGATCCAGGTGTGCCCCAGCCATGAGCTCAGCCCAGACTCAGTCAGGAGGCTGAAAGCAAGGATGAGGAGCAAAGACCATGCTTGGTGCTTTCTGCATAAACTGATATCACCCTGATCCACACACAGTGTTCCTGAGTAAAAAGGACACCTGCACCTTGGCCTTGGGCCTGCTCCTGTGCCTATTCTATTATAGAAAGGAAGTTTTTCTATTATATCCAGTTTATTGATGGATTTACTGGATTTATGAAATCAGCTGGGGCAGAGGATAATAATCCAAGCTTTCAGCATTTAATAGCCTTTGAAGTGTGTTGCTTTATAGCTCGTGACGACCTGGTTCAGGAACGGCAGGGCAGTGTCTCTCAGGCTGCTCGGTCCATACAGGCTGCTCGATATAATGTGATGTATCACCAGTGTGATACAATGTGATGTATG
>VWYI01022605.1:0-22410 GCA_013399455.1 Anthoscopus minutus
AAAGAAGCATTGAATCTCTCTGGAGGCTATTTAAGAACACCATATTAGATGCACAGATGGTATGTATACCTCTGAGCAAGGAAAAGTAGAAAGGGGAAAGTAAATCTGGCATAGTTAAGTGAAGAAGTGCATAAGCTTAAAGGGACACTGTCAACTTAAAAATCACACTTCTACTGGAAAATTTGTTACCTACTACTGTTACAAACAACACCTATGATTACTGTAACTGAAAGATGAGACAAAAAACTCCCTCTGCTTTTTTGTGTACTTTCTTTGGGCCTGAATCCAGATTCCACTGGCATCAGTGGGTGACATCCTATTGCTTGTAATTAGCTTTAGATCAGGCCCTGTGCGTATTTGCCCTGTACATTGTGTACATGCAATTCAATTATTTTGTATCTGGTCTGTTCTCCTATTGTTTCTGTGGTTTTTCACACAGCAAGAGAGGAAAAAACCATTTTTTTCCAAATTGGAAGTGTGGCTGTTAAATGATGAAAATGCCACCAGGGTCCTAGGCAGACATGCAGCAGAAATACCAAATGTTTTGCCTTTTAAAGACAAAAACACTTCCTTCAAAAAAATTAGGAAACGCAATAAATCAGTTATAGCTAAAGATTTCTGAGGTGAAGTGCAGAAACTAACTGAAAGATGCAGGTACCAGGCAGTGTAGGAAGTACAGAAAAAATGGCTCTGTAGAAAACAAAAAGCCACCTGTAAGTCCCCTGTACCTATAGGCCATCCAGCCATTTCTCTGACCTCTTCTGAAAAAGTGGAACAGCAGAGAAACTAAATTAAATTTCCTCTGTCCATCTTCACCACAGAGAATGATAGGAAATTCCTGTCTGAAGGACACTATCCACAGGAAATCAGAGTATGGCCTTATAACAGAAATTGAAGTCTCTCAGGACGAAGCTACGGAGCAACTTCAGCAACTTGAGAGCAGTAAATCACCAAGAGCAGATGGTACTCAGCTGAGTGTTCCTAAGAAAATAAAAGTGTGAAGCAGCAGAGATATTGACAAGGATCTGCAATATATCATTAAAACCAGCAACTGTTCCTGAAAATTTGGAAGTCTTTTGTATAGTGCTTGAAAAAAAAACCAAAATACAAACAAAAAGAGAAAAGGAGACATAAGAAGGTTACTTTCTTCTTGAGCACAGGAAATGAGAGTTCCTAAAATATTTTTTGAAAATTTTCTTAGCAGCAGAATAAAGTAACTTCAGTTAGGCATGACTTGGCAGGTAGTAACACTGTAAAGAACAGCTGGGATATAATTTTTATATGTAAAGGCTTTTAGACAGAGATATTTAGGTAGTTATTTGGACTCAGGATCATGTTTGCTGTATAAGATTAGTTGGTTTTGATGGGTTATTTGATGTCTGTGGATAATTTGATGCCTTCCATAGAAGTGGTGAATGCATTTTGGTATGGCAGCATAACTCAGTCCACATTTTCACAGGAAGCCGGACATTTAAATAAGAAACTGATTGCATTGAAAAGGACTCAAATTTCCTGCCAAAAGAAAAAATACTTTATAGTTCTGAGGAATGTTTTTATAATTTTTAATTCAATTTGCTTGAGAAAAACTAATTGTTTTTAGAAAAAAAAAAATTGGATTTTCCAACAAAAGGCAGATACTCAATGCACAAACCCACTCAACCACATTCCCATTTTCTGCAGTTCTGCCATATGGGCAAGGAGTGAGAGACAAGTACAGAGGTTTTGCCAGGCAAACACGGCTAGTATGTACACACGCACAGAAATCAGCTGAGGGAGGCAAATTAGAAGTTCTAATGGATTTGAAATTTAGTAAAGCACTTGAAATGGCATCTCATGAAATCTTACCCTCAGATTAATTCAAATTACTTTGGATATGAACACTGTCAAGTGGCCTGAAAACAGGCTCAAGGAGTAAAGTAAAGGGTGGTGATAAAGAGCGGCATATCAGGTTGTGAGTAGAGAAGTGCCAGGGGGACTTTCGTGAGGTTGGTCTTGTTTCATATTTCATTAATGATCTCCAGGAGAGAACAGAGAACATGTTCACAAACTCTGCAACTGATACTGAACTAGGAGGAGTTGCAGATACCAGACAGGACAGAAAATAATTCTCTGGAGGAATTAAAAAATAATGAAAAAACCCAACCTGTGCTTTTACAAAATTGAGTTGGTATGCCTAGAGGAGCAAAAAAACAACCTGAAAAAAATACCTTAGGGGAATGAATGAAACTAGACAACTGCCTGAAGCTCAGGATAGGAGAAGGGCAGTAAATTGAATGATGCAGATATAATGGTAGTTAAATGGGCAAGGATCTGGGGTAGTGGAGTGTTGAGGAGGATAACTGGGTGGTTGCTGTAATGTGGGTAGAGCAAGGAGTGGCAAGATTTGGAAAGATTTTGGATATGCAGAGTTCAGTGATCAGAAGAATCAAAGGTGCTTTAGGGAATATGATAATGTTAAGCCTGTGGAGAAGGAGGAGAGGGCTGGGCAAGAAGTTCATCTTTTGCAATTTTCATCTATAGTATTTTGAGTTATTAAGACTTGTAACTGGGGCCTGAAATTAGCTTAGTTTGCTTGGGACTGACTGGGCTGGGAAGAGCAAACACTAGTAAACACTGTGGCTGGCACTGGCAGGGGGAATGTGTACACCACCCTCTGTGTATTTTCTGTCCCCTGAAGAAATGAAAGGGTAGCATGCTCAGATTCAGCAGGAGTTATTACTTCCCAAAATTACACCACCCATTTTTAGACTCAACTAATAATACAAATAGTTAAAGGCCTGAGTGACAAGCTGCTGAAATGGACAGGAGTGCTCTGTTTGGAGTAGCAGTTGTACTGGTACTGAAATTAAATGCTGTAGTTGCAGAGGCTTGATAAAATGGATTATTATTAGCAAAGTGTGTAGCTAAACCAAGTGAAAGAGCAATAGAAACCAAATCTCATTCATGAGAGATGTTGCCTGCTGTGTCAGTGCCAGATGCATTCTGTAACTGTGTAGATCACAGGATATTCCTCATTCCTTCCTTCAGGTATTGGCTATTGTCAGCTGCAATTTGCCAGATGAGATGAACAAATAGGCTGATCACTGTGGAGAGACCCATATTCCTAATCGGAGTGGTTGCACTGCTGGTACAGCAAGCATGAAGGGATCTGTGACATAATCCAGATCCAAATTGACGTGTCCCATTTGGTTGGGCAAATACATAGCTGGTGTAAGCAGTTGTAGTTTTATTAAAATAAATGGAGCTGCTTGGATCAGCAGTAATTTTGGCCCAATGTAGGAGTTGAAATAGTTCCATTTAGTTCTTACTGGGTCTGCAGGAGCAATAAGTTTGGTATAGTCTTACTGGGGACTTTTTTGTTAATACCACTCAAAAGAAAATGTTTTGTCTCCCTTTCAGTTATTCTCAAGTCTCTCTTAAAAATTTTCAGCCTTCATAATGCAGTTGTCAGGGTCATCACACTGCTCTTTAGAAGTATTTTGAAAATGTCAATATTTTCTAGTATTTGCTGTTGGTGAAAATATGGGAAGTGTAAAAGACTTCTTATAAAAAGACTAGAGCAGTATGTGAGGTTGTATTCAATCTCACACAATAAGGGCTATTTTTAAAGAGGGGTCATGTAGAGCTCCAATTTGCTCTATCTGGACATTTCAGCATGAAATGTGATGTGTAGCAGCTTTACTATGCCTAACTTTTCCAAAGAACACAATGGAGATATTACAGCATATCGCCTAGTTTGTAAGTTGTTTCCTAAAATTGATTTCCTAAAGACAGCTTACGGCAAATGCAGTTATTTTGTGCTTTTTATTTCTCCAGCCTTGAACTTAGGCGTGAATAACTCAATACAAATTGCAGAACAGAATATGCAATAGCATACTGACCACCAGCTTCAAAACAAAGGAAGTATTTTGGTCATGTGAGTGTCAGGGGCAATATTTCCACTGAAGTCAGTAGGATGAGAACTGAATCACAAACTTCAGGCCAGTGGTGGCATTATAATAGGGAAAATGAGGAATTTGATATTTGTGCTCTACAACTATAACTTTTTGCTGATAGAGCTGTATAAGGTATTTTAAACTTAACCTAATTTATATTAAATAAAATAAATCTCAGATCTGCCACAGTTAGGCTGGATAGCTCTTTATCCTCCAGTAGCCCAGGGCAGAGAGGTAATGCACGTTTTTTTCTCATTCACCATTCTGCCTTATCCTTTCCTTTGCTTTATTAAATGGAGCCTTTCTAGCCTTCACAGTACAGATACTAAACTTTTAATCTCTCTGTGGCTATGTCTTCCTACATTTCCTATCCTCTTTCTGCCTTTTCACTGGTGAGGTTAGGATAAGGTATGGTATTTTCTGTTTCCTGTTGTGTTCTGTATTTGCAGCATGTCTTGTATTGTCTTGAGGATATTTTCTTAGATTGCTTTTTTTCATTGAAAGCCACCGAGGAGAGGAGATTCTCTGTTGTTTTTCCTCTGTACCCTTAATGGGGTTTAACTTACTGCCCCATTAAACAGTCATTTCTTATGTGCAATTCTGATTGCTGAAATGTAGGTTGCTATTATTAATCATTCCATTCTTGCTGTTACATTAATCATGTGAGGAGACATGGGCATAAGTTTGGATCCAACAGGATGACAACTTCTTGTTCGTGGTGATCCGAAATTCAACCCGTGAAGCAAAGAATGACTTTTACAAGTCATTTTCATGTTTGCCAATTTTGAAGGCAGCTCTGTGCCATTTTGCAGTACTCCATGCTAATTATGACCCGTGTGGATTTAGGGATTTCATGAATAATACAAGAGAAGCAGGAGCAGTTGGGGAAAAAAAAAACAAAAAACAACAAACCACCCGGTTTCACACGTTGTTTGTGTCAGGGCTTGGTAATGGATTTACCCTCGAACACAGTCAGCACTAGGAAGACATTCTGGTTTGCAGGGCCTCACACTGTGCACGCAGGAGTAATTTCAGTTTTGTACGCATGGCGCTCTGGCTGCTCTCCCTTTGTTTCCAAATCGCGCGTGCTCTGCCGCATACATGTGCCCTCACATATTCCTGCACGAAATCTACTTTCACGCCCAGGAGGGAGAAAGTCTAGCACATTTTCTGCATGTTCCTTCAGGAAGCAGACAAGCAAAGAGGACAGTACAGCTGTAGACATTCTGTGTGGAGATAATCAGTGCCCCAGCAGGAGCACCTTCCTCACACAGCTGTACAATTCCCTTTGCTCCCTAGAAGGCACTGCACCCTACGTGCAGTTTCCAAGCTACATTTAACACAATTGCCCATCAGCACTTAGGAAGCAGTTACCACAGAAACCCAGCAGAGACCAATTAGTCACATGATTAAATTAATTAAAATAACCCAGGGTATCTGCCATCTTGCTTCTTTCTGCTATGCATAGCACATGACCCAGGCAGAGATGTAATTGGGTAGCATTACTGTGCCTTTTAATCCTAGAATCATCTTCATACTGTACTGTAGGTGGTCTTTGATTTTTCTTTTTCCACGGGTCTACATAAATCCCTTCCCAGAGATCTGTCTTATTCCCTTGCTGCAGAGATGCTTTATTCGTTTTTATGGAGATCTGTGTTATTACACAAAAAAAAAAATTCTTCAGCCCCTTCAATAAGCCAAGTAGTATCGAATTTACAAAACATCAGATTTAACAACAGCAAGATTTGTTATGTTTGGGATAAGAGGATTTGGAAACATTTTCAATTGCACAGCTAAGACTTTTGGAGGTCTTTAATGACAGCTCTAACAATACTTGCCAGGGAGAGCTCTGTAATATGTATTAGCACTTGACCTGAGAATTGTAAAGCACTAAGAAAAGACTGTATGTTGTGTCTTCATTTCACAAGTAATGCTGTTACTGCAGTGGGGCTCATTTAAGTGGAACAAGCTGTCTGCCTTGTAATACTGCTTCCTGGGAAAGGCAGGCAGTTTGGTTTCCTCCCTCGTTTTTGAAACCTAGAAGTGCACAGTCATATTCTGACTTAGTAAATCAGTGCTTTGTCCTTGGTCGTTTGGCTGCCCTGATAATGGCATCCCCCGAATATCCATGTCAGCTAGGGTTTTCTTCTATTATGTCTGTGTCATACTTCTGCATGCACACAAATCATCTCTACCTGAAGTGGCATAAAACACAGAACATTGCAATTTCCATCTCATCAGAGATTTGCTGGTGACTGCTCTGAAGCTACCTTGATCCATAGCACCAAAAGAAAAGAAAAATTAATACTATTTCTGGCCCCAGAGTAGAGAGCAGTTTGCCTCTCCAAAGCAGATTCCATACAAACAGACTCGACAAAATAGCATGCATAAATTACACGGCTCTGATGCATTAATTCGTGCCTAACAGAGCAAGTGGCAACAACACTGCATCTACAATGGGTGGGTATAAGATGGAAGAAATGAAGTCTGTGGGTTAATGTATAAATAATCAACTGTTACGGAATTTGAAAATATTATGGAAGAAAACTAGCAGGTTTTGCATGTGCTGTATTGCTAAAGTGACGTGCACAAACACATTTGCCAGGCTTAACTGGCTCTGAGTGGCCTGTCAGGAAGGATGTACATGTTTGGCAGTGCTCAGGCACAGATGCTCCAATATGAGATAGGGCCTGGTTGTGAGATGAGGTCTCTGCCTACCAGAGTAAAGTCAAAAGTGAGCCTCCAAGTCATAGCACATTTCCCAAGGTGAAACAAGCCTTGTGCCAGGTATGATGTGGGTCTCTGGTTTTATAGACATTATCCTCAGCTGGCCAACATCCCCTGCATCCAGGACACAGGCATGTACACACACAAATTACCAGGCATAAGTGACACCAGTGCTCTGATGGAGACACCAATGTTTCCATTTTTCTTGTGTTTTACTTGTCATCATTTGCTTTACATCATGGCCACTGCAGTGTGTTTAATACCTGTGGAAAAGTTAACTCTCTCACTGTGTTTCATCTTGCTATTTTTGCAATAAGTGACAATAGGAATGCTGGGAAAAAATCCTCCATGGGATCACTCTGTTTTACACTGTAGTAGTCCCTACTTAAAGTCCCTATTTAAACAGAAATTTGTTTAATTATGTTTCCATAAAACTGAGGTTAACTAGAGGCAAATCTGATTGAAAGATTGTAGGTGCAGCTGCCATGTGCTCTTGTTTCCAGAATTAAAAAATGTCCCATAAATAAACTCATTAAAAGAATAATTATAAGAAAGCTTTCTGCTCTGTGTTTAAAGAACTGTTTCAACAAACCTGCCTGCGAAGTTCTCAAAACTTTTCTTCCTGTATAATACAGAAGAAAAGTAATTTTTTTCAGACTAGAGCAAGGAAAAGTTTTGACTGTTTTTTCTTGTCATGCTACATAAAATGCATGTGTCTGAAAGCAGAGAACAGCCTCTTCTGTAACAGCTAAAATGACAGCAAAGGCTGAGGTGGCTGTTTTGAAGTCTCCAATATAAATAGGAAGAGAAGTGGTTTTCTTTGATGTTCAGGAGCTCTAGGTCCTTGATATAATTTTCTTGGTATGATTTCTGGCTTTCCTCAGGGAACAGATAGGCCTCCTTATCTGAGTACTATGGAGGAGTGAGGAGTGAGTAGTGATGGAAATATGGGTCTCTCCCCAGTTGTCCTTGGAGTGGGGTTCGTAAATGTGAGAGCAGAGACTGAAGTGGGTTGGTACATATCTCTGTGCCATAGCTGCATTTGGGAGGGATGTGCTGACCTCTTCCCAAACCAGGAGGCAGAGCAGTTCATGAGGACCCTTCTGAGGTACAGTCACTGCTGCTGGAATAGTCACTCCAGGAGCAGACAGATTAGAGGTAGAGATTGCAGAAAAAAAGAAGCACTGGGGGACATAATGTTTTGATTGTGGAGGTATTGGGCAGGATCAGCAGGATTCCAGGCTTCCTTTGTAAAAAGGTGAAAAAATTATATTTTACCTCCTTGAAATAAGAAAAAGGGAAGGTATAAAAGGAAACTTGATAAATGCAAGCAATTTTGAAATAGCTCTTGCGAATGAATGGTCCAAATACACAGTGAATTGCATATGAAAATAAATGAGAGCAAATCAAGATAGCAAAATAATTTTGGTGGAATATTTTCTGCTTACCACAATAAGCAAAACAAAGAATAAAGAGCTGTCATACCAATTATATCATAACAATTTGATTTTCCTAGATGCTGTAAACACCTCATCTTCCAGGAAGTGTGGTGGGGCTTACAGCTAGATGTTCACATCTAGGAATGTGAGGCCATTTTTAGCCTTTATTTTGAAGGTAGGCTGAAGCCAGTAGGAAGCTTAAGCTGAGTGGCAGTAAGTGATAATCATTTGGCTTACATGTTTTTAAACTGGAGGAATGGATAAAGCATGTACTCCTGAATCATTTATGTATGAATTTTTTTAATGGTAGAGGACATGTAAGGTAGTCTTCAGAGCCTAAGTAAATAGTCTAATGCATTTCATGAGAAGAAGTGCCAATGAAACAGAAATTCAGTGCTCTCTCAGTCAGGAAGAAGGTAATCTAGGTGATAGGAGGTTAATTTTGGGGGATTCCATTTTAAAAAATGTCACTGCTGCTAGTTCAGAAAGAGCTGGTGAAACCACAGCAGTCCAATATACAGAATTCATCTATTCCTAATCCCTCCACTCATTTGTATTCCTAAAATGGCTCCGACGTAGAACTAGTTAGGGCAGAAATAACCTCCTGGAGGTCATCCAGACATTTCCCTACAATGCAAGAGGGTTTGTTTAATTTAATCATAGTCTGTCATCATAGTGTTACTAGATAAAAGCATATGAAAAATAGTCTGAGAGACTGTAAGGAGGTACTTTCTCTTTTGATATATTTCAATAGCTTTCCTCAACTCCTTGAAGTTCAGAAAGTTTAAAAGAATGAGTTCACAAACTTTCCCAGATTGTGCATAGAACGGTGGGGTTGAATTCTGGTCATTCTAATCAGTATGTCTGGAATTATTTCAGTAGAGTAAGGTTTCTTGTTTGTTTGGGTTTTTTTATTTTTTTTTTTTAACATCTGTATTCACTACAAGTGGACCATTGCTTTAAGCATGTTAGTATGAAGGATATTGATTAGTAACAGCATACATTTCTGGATAAATGTCAGGTGAGAACTGTCTAACTAAGAGCTGGGAACAGATTCTTAGTCAGCCGGGATAAAGGAAGGTCCAGGTGATTCCAGTTTAGACATAGCTTGTTCTGAGGCCATTTGGATAGGACCCAGTTTCCATATCCTCTATGGCTTGTCTTATCATTCGGGCTTTATGTGAACTGGAGGAGGAGTCATTCTGCTCTTGTCTGTTTCTCAAGAATTGCTTTGTCTGAAGGCCCAACACTTTTTACTTCTTTTCCATTAGTCTTGATTTCCTGTGCCCATCCTTGTCTCCCTCCTGCCAACAGCTTCTGATTACTCCCTTGACTTTTTTCCCTGTCTATCATACCTGCTGTCTGTATCTGCCCTCATGGACCCCAGCACTTCCCACAAGCCACTGGCATCTACTGTGAATTCCGCAGGAAAGCACAGGAAAACTGTTTCTAAATTCCATATAACTAAGGCTTTTTTTTCCCCCCTGGGGGCACTGCCTTGTCTTTTAACCTATATTTTTATAAATTCCTTGTGCTAGTAAGTTATAGTGACTGTGTACCTGTTATTGCCCTGGTGTTGCTAGTAGATTCACTCTACTATGGCAGCACAACATGGCTCTGCCTCAGGAGCTGCCACTGCAGGTGGCAAGGGGAAAATGCCAAATAGGTAATGCTTTTATAGATGTGCTTTCAACAGATTCTTAGTAGTGTTATGGCAAGGAGAAAATGCCAAATAGGTAATGCTTTTATAGATGTGCTTTCAACAGATTCTTAGAAGTGTTATTATTTTCTGCAGAAAAACAACTGGTCCCCCATGAGGAACAAATAGTGCTCAAAGGAAAATTTTATTTTATGAATGTGGTCTGTGGATTGTCATGCCCCTTTTGCTCTCCAGCTGTCCCTCTTGCTTCCCTCTGGTCCCAAGCACCATGGCTGTCCTTTTCACAACTTCTCTAGTCTAAATCCTGGCCCCTTTGAAAGTCAAGGGTAAAACTCAGTTGGTTGCAGAAGGACAGGATTTTAGCCTGGCCACTAGTCCCACGCTGTGGGTGGGTGTGTGTGGCTCTCTCCTGGGATGAGGCAGCAGTGTAGCAGGCTGAGTTGAGGGACACCATGCCAGCGAGAGCCAGAGGAGAGGCTGAGGACACTAAACCAAGAGGTGAGGCTGAGGACACTAAACCAAGAGGTGTCAATGTTATTATTGCTGCCTTTCTGAGCTGCTTACAGCACTGCATGCTTCTCTGTCAGTTCCACTCAGATTAAAAGGCATGATGGAATGTTCCTTTTTGTACTTCTGAATGGGAAATCAGAGATTACTTAGATACCTAATATGTATCTGAAAAGATATTGGGGTTTTTCCCCCCTCCTTTGAAGAGTATTGCAAAAAGGAACAGTAATCATGAACTATCTATAAAATTGTTTCCTTCTCAAGAGAGTTTATTACCCTTCATCTTTCATTATCCTAAGATATTTACAGGTAGCATCTTTATTGCCTTGAACATTCCCACATGCTTGTATGGGCACACAGTTCACAGATGCTTAGGGGACAGGCTTCTTAGTGCCCAAAGACAAGAGTATTCTCATTTACTGTTTTCATTTCACTGCACCAAGCTGTGGAGCTGCAGCATAAGCAGCTTCGGACTTACTCAGTCTGCGAGACTCAGCAACACTGAGAGTTTTGACTGGTCACATTACGTGTCATGTTAAAGAGCCTTTTGTCTCCATTCAAGCTTTCTGAAACAAGACAAATTATGATATTTTCCTGTTAATTTCTGTTAATTTCTTTCCTTAATGAGTTTCATTAAAATCAAAGCTTCCGGAAGACTGAGCCATGACAGCTGTCTAAAGACTGTTTCACTTGCTATGGACTGTTTGGACTGAATAATTATTTCAGCTTTGTGAGGATTATTTCTTTAAATAAGAACAATGATGCTCTGTTTGGGAAGAGAAGCAAATGCTTGGAGTGGTGCAGTATAATTTCATAGCTCTGACTTGTAGTACTCAATGGCTTTAGGAATACCTGGGAAAAACACATCTCTCTCTCTCTGGCATGTTTCTTAATGATTTCACTTAAGGGTACAAAGGCAGCTATTTCAGCTGGAAAGAGAAAGAGGGTTTTGGCTTTTAATGAAGCAAATAAATTCTGCAAAAGAGAGAAGGGCTTATTCTTTGCTCTTGCATTGCTGTGAATGTGACCCAAGAAAGAAAGAAAAAACAAGTCTTTCTGGCTCACTATTCATAAAATATTCCTATAAGTTGCAAGCCTGATATTTTGATAAGACAATGGCAAATATTTCAGTTATTTTTTATTACCTGCACTGTAAAATCTTAAAGATGCATTGTGTGTTTCACAGCTATTGCAATTAAAAAGACAAGGCTTTTACAAGATAGCTCAGTCTCTTTGCTGAGCTGACCAAATTTTTTTGACATGGAAATTCTTAAATCAAGGGGTGGGAAGATGGGAATTTTACAGTAGTACACTACTTCCCAGTCTGAACTGGACACTCACCACCTGTTTTCATGAGCTGTTGCACCAAATTCCTTGTCAGAGTTGCAGAAAACCCGGCTGGTTTGACGGAGCTCGTGTTCCTATTGTGAGTCTCAGATTTCAAGACCCAAATAGTAGATTTTTGTTTGGGGAAAGTAAGCATATTCTGAAATTTAGGGACACCTTCTCAACTTCCTAAATCCTTGTTCCTTGACCCCAGTTTCTAATCCTGTGTCCTTCCTGGTGTTGATTTTATCACACTACTCTTATTCCTTGAAGAACAGAGGTCAGTGACCTCTGCTTAAAATGAGATTGTACTTAAGAAAGTGGTTATTTAGAAAGACAGCATCTTCTTGTTTAACAAAGAAATTCTGCATGCTCCATGTGCTTCCTGTATTGGCTCAGATGGATCTTGTCAGTGTCAGTGTGCCTGGAGAATGACCAGATGCCTTCCCACCTCAGTAAAAATCATCAGAGTAATGACCAAGAAAGCCTAACACACAGATTTTTTTATTACCAGGAGTGAAAACCTTTGAAAGAACACAGCTTAATTTTTGAGTTACAGGTTGATTTTATAAGACAGATAGCAAAGCACAACCCTGTCTGACCTCAGAAAGCCACTGCTATAATGGAAAACAAAGCTGAGCATATCTGATGTAGTAACTGTAAAAGGGGGAGTCTTTTGGAGCTGGTCTGAGGCAGCAGTCGCTGCCTGATGGATGCTCAGGACACAGTAGGGGTCAAAGTGTTTAAGGTAATTGTGAATTGGCCAGCTGACAGCTGAAGATCTGCAGTGAATTTGCAGCTTGGACAGTTTCACAGGGGTGAGCCTCTCACACCAACAAATGGCTACATTTCAAGCAAAGGTGGGCTTCTGCCACTTTGTTTTCCTTTCCAATCCCCAGCTGTAGCAGTCAAAGAGGTGCATGCTCTCATCAGGAGAGGAATGACACCAACAAAGGCACACTAAAGCCAGGTGGGTGGTTCTGCACCACATGAGCCCCTTCCTTCGTGGAGCACCCATGGAGGGAGCCACCCTGCAGGAACACCACATCTGGGCAGCCCTGATGCAGCTGGGCATTTGTAACCTGTCATCATCGCAGCTCTGGAATGAGGGAAAGTGTTTCCTTTGCTCCTTTTGCCAAGCCTGAAATTTCTGAAAGCACAGGACAAAATTAAGCAACAGATTTCCCTGAAAAAAACCCCAAAAACCAGACCTTGTTTGCTCAACTTATACCAGGTCTTCTGAAAATCTAAGCCCTAATGACTTTGTCAAAGGGAATTGCATGGGCTCTTGACTCCAACACTATTGTATAAATGCAGAACCACACCATAATCTCTTTCTGTCATGTCTTAATTACTGTTGTGACATACAGTATGGGAAATTTCAGCAAGAAATCAGTTCCTCTTAAAACTTTCCACTAATGAAAAATGAGAAATAAATGAAAGGAATGAATGAAAAATATTAGCATCATAAAATCAGTCACAATTAAACACTTTCCCCAAGAGACGTGCTGTCTTTCTAGTCAGCTGTTGGTTTGTTTTGCTTCAGTTCAGTTCTTTGCCTCTCTGTCTTTACTGTTTCATGACATTTCATTGTGGAGACTTGATCTCCACTCATGAAAGCCATTTTAGATTTGCTGGGAACCCCACAATGTCTGTGCCCTGGGAGCCCGTGGAATGAAAGCCTTTGAGTTTATGATGGGTTTGGCTCTGCCACTTTCTTCTCCAAGGCTTAAAAATTTTCTGCCTTTCTTATTGAGTGGCAGCTTTTAGAAATCAGCTCATCTCCTGCTTGTTACATGTAACAAACATAAAGGAGCTGGGTGCTTTGTTATAAGAGAGTTGTAGTATGGTTTGTTTTGGAAAGAAATTTCAAGACCCTTCAGTTCCAACTCCCATGCCATAGTCAAGGACACCTCCCACTAGACCAGGTTGCTCAGGGTCCAACTCCAACCTGGCCTTGAACACTTACAGGGATGGGGCATCTGTAGCTTCTCTGGGAAAACTTGTGCCAGTGTCTCACCACTCTCATAGTGAAGAATTTCTTCCTAATATCCAATACAGACTTACCCTCTTTCAGTGTAAAGACAATCCCTCTTCACATATGGAGGAATTAGAGTTTACAAAAGTGTTGGTCACTTTTTCACATTGATTGCCAGTGTCCAATACCCAGCCTGTCAGACAAACTCCAGATTTCTGTGCTTTCATCCTCAGTGGGTGAATCTGGAACCCAGTGAGTTTTAGCATGTATTGTACACGGATGTCTAGCTGCCTCTCAGTGATGTGAGATCACTTAATTGAATGTAATCCATGAAAGATTTATTCTCCTGATCAGCTTACTTGTGATTTTAAACTCATCAGATTCCAGCTGTTGCTTAAATCCATTCAGCCATCAAGCCTGTCAGTTTTATTGTGAATATCCCAGGTCTGTCCCATGCCATGGCCTAGATATGGATCTCCTATTAGTCTGTTTTTCGTTTAAGTCAATCTAGAATAACACAGGTTTTCCTAGTGTGTGTGGGGTGTTGAGTAAGGATGTGGGAAAATAGAAAAGCAAGTTCATCTGATCTAGTTGATCCAACAAGGATCAACTCAGACACTCCTTTTCTGTAGAACTTCTGCTTCTTGCAGTGATCTGTCTACAGCAACAAGCACCTGGTGACTGAGAGGGATGAAAAATTATAGGAAAAGGAAATAAAAACCACACAGGCTTCTGGGAGCTCCCACAGCATTTGACCAGCCACAGCTAAGTGCAGAAGCTCCACCCTTTTATGAAGCAACTCTTGCAGCTGCTTCACAACAGTTGTAGTTTTAGGATATTTAGGATGTTAATTAACTTTAAAGTTAATGTAAAATGACTTCCTGTGAGTGATGGAGCTAAACCTAGAGATTCATGTTCATACGTGCATTTATGCACATAGTGAGGCCGTTGTATTATTTCCTCAGAACCATCTAAAAAGAAATGGCATACCTTGGCACAGCCAAGGGTTTTTCTTCTTTTCCACTATTACATTCTACTTTCCATGTCCCAGAACTACATAAATGTTGCCACTTTCCACCTGTTACCAAGCAAGTTACTGACTTGTTAAGCAAGAGACTGGATTTGGGTACAGAAACTGATAGAGCTATTGAAGGTAATTTTTAAAGTCCTTTACAACCAGTAAAACTGTAGTGTTAAAGTTTATTGAAAATGTGTCCAAGGCTAGTATTTTTTTTATCCCATTTTTAGTGAAGCATATGTTACAAATTTATTTCCTAGTATCTCCAACTGCCCTTTCCCTTCCTGAAGAAAAGTCTCTGAGCAGTTGGTAATATTCTAGCAAGCTCTTGTTCCAGAAGTGGTGTTTTCTAGGATGCTCGTTTGTAATTGCCTGAATTTCTCTGAGCAACACCGCATTCCTTAGATTGAGAGAGAAAGATATAAACCCCTGCTGAAAGCCATCACAAGAGTGATGACAGTTCTGGTTGCTTCGTGTATCTCCAGGAGCGCAATCTAAGTTGATTTCTTGGATGACCATGTAATTGAACTCAGAAATGCAGGTAAAACTGAAGAAAAGAAAACCAGGAGTCCAATTTATTTCTGTTGTACTCATTATATGTGCATGTTTTCCTGTGGATATTTATTTGTTTCAAATCTAGTTGGTTTTTTTTGGCTCAAGTCAGGATATTCAAAGTTGTTGAATTTCAAGAGTGCTGCACTTTCTCACCACAGGAGTAGATTCCTAGGATTTTTTTTTTACTATATGAACTGACAGCTGGAAGGCCAGAAAAGCTGTGACCTTCCGGCCATCAAAAACCCTTCAATGACAAACCTTTCCTAGAGCATGTATAAGAAGAAACTGTGTCCAGTTCCATCAGAAGATACACACCTGTGTTTTACATTTCCACCTCTCAGCCAAAGTGTAGCTGTGTATGCTGTAAAAGTTAAATTCAGCTCCCATGTCTGAAGTTTCTTACCAGTCTCAGAAACAATTTAATTACCCTTTTCTGGAGGCAGAAATGATAGCCCAAACTAATTTCCATGGGTTACTTTCAAGGTTTGAAAACAAATCCAGATTTCCCATTTCCATAATCAGTTCCTAGAGTTTGACTGCAGGGAGGCCTGAGTGTCTGACAACTCCAGCTGAGGTCACCCTGCAGGCCAGACTCATGGCTCCTTGCATGGAGGCCATATCTTCTGGTTCCTTGAACTACTCCCATGTGAGAGTGCTTGTGTTGTCATTGTTAATAGCTGATGAATGTGTCCTTCCAAAAGGCATTACACTCCTCCTGGAATAGTGCATGATTTTGGCCTGCACACTGCCCAGACTGGTGACTTGTTCTGCAAAGAGTTATTTTTTTTAAATTTTTTTTGCACATTTATTGAACCTCTAGCTTTTTACATTGTGAGAGACAGTGGATAGTTAATGGATAGCTACTAGCTACTTTTGTCTGGGTAACAAAAATATGGGAGGTGTTTATCATAAAAATATAGCATACTGCATAGATTACTATCACATCCATTGTCTCTCTCTCTTTTTTTTTAAGTGGATAAGTCCTTGTTGTTGAATATCTTATGCAAGAGCTGCTCCAAAACTCTGATTGCCTTTCACTGATACTATTTCCTCTAGTGCAGACCATAGCCAGGTTTTAAGGAGCAGTCTGCCATATATTTAAAATAACTTTTGAAAAATAAAGTTTACCCAGTGTGGAGATGCAATTAAAGTCAATTGTTGAAGATGAACTAACATCAGAAGCAATTAGAGCTTGAGGCAAGAACATGATATTTTCCCCTTCCCTTGCTTCTCTTTTATTTTCATATATTTGATAGGAGAGGTGACAAAATGTCTAACAGAGCCTTAAATTGCTCTTTCTTGTCTGTCTTCCCCACGAAGTGTGACAGTCAGGCCCCCCTTCCCCTTTGCTATGGAGCAGCCAGGGTGTCTCCCTCAGGGTTAGGGAGGAAGGCAATGGACACAGTATGGTGTAAAAGCTGTGCGACTGTGCTCCCATGAGACAACAGAGAGGCTAAACCTGGCTGGGGCTTGTATTTCATCCCCTGCATGGCAGTGCCTGGCTGCAGGACTCTTGCAATGACATTTGGGCAGCCCCCAGGGGCAGCTGAATTTAGAGGTGCCATCATGACTGTGTTAGAGGAAGGAAGTCTCCTCACAGCTGAGGGACGTGGTAGCAGCTAGATGAAGGCTTCCTTATGGGATGACTTTCTCCCTCAGTTCCTGTTGACGAGAAGGTTAAGCTCCCCTTTTCCCTTGGAATCAGGTGTGATCCTGCCTGAGAAAAATAAGTTTCTGTGAGGAGCAGAATAGGATGTGATTCCCCTGGTGAGTGGTTGTGGAATGCCAGTGTGCTCTCCCACCACAAGGTGCTCTCCACAACCTGTGTCTGTCAAGGAATCTGCTGGATCCAGAGGCCCGCCTTGAGATTCAGTGTCATTTCAAGCAGTGGAGAGGCTGGACAGGAGGGATTTTTTTCTCTAGCTGGGGATGAGGGACAGATGCCCTCACATGGCATCCATGGGAAGTCACACAGGTCAGCTGTGAGAAGTCCAGCACTCAGCTGCATAAGGAATTCACGCCTATGGGATCAGGAAGCAAGTGTGATGTCTCCAGTCATGGCTTTCTTATCAGGGCAGTTCCTCTGTGTCCTAAAAATGCCATCTCACCTGCATTTCCCTGCTCTGTTTTGCTTACTTACACTTCCTCTGCCTACACATACATGCACATATGGAGTCCGTCAGTAGGTAGGGAAGGAGATGTACTACGATCTCACCTAACTCAGCACTTCACAGACATATATGTAAAAAAATCCAGGAACCATGGACACACAGGCCAAATTCACTTATCAAACCTTTTGCACACCCATTCCTACTGCCCTCAGGGAAGGTCTGTACTTCTGGAAGGACTGGTAGCTCATTGCTCAGGTTCTCCTCAAAAGCATGATACTAGTTGCTGCTGGAGACAAGCCTGAGCTAAGGTACCTTAGATTTGACCCAGAGTGGCCATTCTTACTCAGATTTAGATAGAGAGTCCCTGTTTCAAGGCTGAGGTGAAAAAAAGCCTACCAGACATATGCTTCAACCAGCACCTGAGTTTCCTACCATGTATTTCCACTACCTTCAGCCCAACTTGCAGGGGGAGTAGGGAATGCAGGACTGATCTCAGCTTGAAGACTGCTGTGCTGGGTGAGGAAGAGAGGCACAGTTGCTTTTTGGTTCCTGCCCACCCTCTCCTTGAGTCCCTTCCTAGCACAGGCTGCCTGCAAGCACAGTGGGGCACCAGGGGGATGATTTGGCTGTTTGCTTCAGTCACTGGCTGGAAGCTGTGCATTGGGATTGAGAATCATTGTCCTAGAACAAACCAGTGATGCTATTTGTGACCCATTGCAGTGAAAGTCCAAAACATGAAGTTAGGGCTGACACTCCCTCTCTAACTTGAGCCACTGTGCTTTTCATCACGATGCCAGGAGTTGTCAGCTGTAACTCCGTCTTTTTTTGGCTTGTGTCACAACCTAATAAGTTACAGGCCAGCTTCTCCTGTCGATGTTTTTGCTGCACAGAAGGCTTCACATTTTGTAAGCTTTTACAGCACAGCTGTGCTCAGAGATAAAACAGAATGTGTATACAGTACAGTATGCATTCAACTGATGCACTAGATTCTTCCCACCATATGTATGGAGTGGTGTGCATTTCACTCCGATACCTCACTGCCAAAACTGCCAGAAGCAAATAAACAAATGGCGGAAGAGAGACACCATATGAGGCAGTGCCAGGCACATGACCTAGACTTCCAGAAAGAGACCCAGGCTGCTTTTAAAGGATTGTAGTGCACCCATTTATTTAAGCCTCACCTCCCGCCTGTGGATTGTTCTGCCAGTGCATGCTGTGAAGAGTGCCGGTTGTTAAAGAGCACTCATAGATTTCCCTTTCCTGCTAAGCAGCTGATGTTGTGGCTTCTTGTGCTCAATACTCATTTCACCTTCCTTCGATGCCAGTGATTCTCCATCAAGTTTCTAAACTGAGAGAGAGGAACAATGCAAATGTGTGAAACAGTCTAATTCTGGAAGGAATGCTACTCTGAAAAGACTGAACACATGTAATTAGGATAATGAGATTAATAATATTAGTAACAATTTGACGATTAATATATAAACAATGGGAGACAAATTGTTGTTCCAGCTTGTTCCCCACAAAAAAAGTCACTAAGTTGCATTTCACAGTGTTGATGGTGAAGATGCCTGTAATAAACTGACACGAACATTAATTACATAGTTAGATGAAAGTGATTTAAATGGTAATTCTTTTCCTGGAACTCACACTCTGAATATGAAAAGACAGTTCCTCAGCTTCTTTTCTCTCTGACCAGCCTGTTGCTGATGAAAAGATGATGGCTACCACCACAGTCCTCCTCCTGCTAGTAGTGCTGAGAAACACAGATGGATTTTCCTGTCTACTGGCCTCAATCTTATGTTAGGCTGAACATCTGTCACTACCCCAGTGGTTATCTTGCTAGCTCTGGCCTTGCCTAAGCTTAACTTCACCCATGATTGTGTGAGGGGCGAGTAAGTGCTTTCTTCACTTCAGAGTATCCGTAGGCACAGATGGAAAAAGTACTAAGAGCAACAGAGGTTAAGACCATTCCTGTGCTTTACAAAGCCAATGCAAAGTGGTCTGGATGCAGGCAAGAGAATTGGGCCTTGAATTTTGATGGAATAAATTAGGGAATAGAAAATTATGTGAAGTCTTTCAGATAGCAACAATATTCAATAGAGAAGGAGTGTGCTTTAAGTGTTTATTTATAAATAGAGCTGATTCTTTGCTTGATGCATTTGTACTTCTGCATAGCAGTAGTAATTAGAGCACCAGTTTCCTCCAAGCCTTGCTGCCTCCTACTGCAATATGCACTGTGACCAAGACAGAGACTCTACATCTCAGTCAAGCAATGGGGAACTTGTGGAGCTGTGCACAGTGGATGATAGACCGAAGGCCACATTTCTGCAGATTTCCCCAAACTCTTCTTAGACAGGAACATCCTTTCAACTGAGCCCTAAACTGAGACAGATGAGTCCCTGTGCTGGAAACAGAAGAGGCAGGCATTCGATTTACAACCCAGGAGTGGAGAAACATCATGAGTGCTTTTCTCTCTGAATATTGCAAAGCCTACCAGGCTGTTTAAAGTCCAGCCCATGAATGGAGGACCCAGGGGCACTCATGGTACAGGGGTGTGATTTTGGCAGCTCACAGCTCTTCAGCTGTGGTATCAGTTTTGCAGAAGAGTGTCCTATCTGCATCTTTTTTCTTCCCTTTTGAAGCAGTATCTCAGCTTTTGAGGAAAATGAGACAGACCTGTAGCAGCAGACCCATTGCATAGGCCAACAGCTGGATTTTAGCAGGCCCAGCAATACAATGGGTGCCACATTTGAGGTGACACTGAATAGTGAAGAAACATTAAAGAAGGTCAGAGCTGTAAGCAGGGTTATTGGGTAAGTCTTTGCAATATATATTGGCAAGTAGGAGCTATCTAAGGGGCAAACACATAAGAGCCTGGAATAAACACATGGAAGTTTTGAAGAGCTGACAGTGCCACCATGAAATGGTAGGGGTGGCATATAAATACTCGTACATATGCCTGACAAGACATCCGTGCTAACTGGGAGTTTGCAGAGTCTGGTGAAGCCCTAAGGGATGCTTTTCAAGACAGGAGCTGAGAGTGAGAAGTTGAAAAGAGAATCATAGTATCATTAAGGTTGGAAAAGACCTTCAATGTCATCAAGTCCAACTGTCAAAATTGATCATCAAGTCCAACCATCAAAATCAGAATTACTGGATTACGTAGCAAAACGTGCAGACTTTTCCTGTGTGTTAAGGGGCCAGGTGAGTCAGGAGCAGAGCCATTTGAATGAATGAAAAACACAGAAAAATGTTTCTTTCTGTTCCTTTTTCGAGTGGAAGCATCCCCATTTTTTAAGTCTATCTTTAAGGGTTGAAGTATTATAATTTTTTTTTCTGTAATAGAAGTACGCAGAGTTGAAAAAAAGGTGTAGTCTGATAAAAATTGAGGCCTGAAGTAAACTGCTGAGGACAGTTAGAAGTGGATTACTTCAGACTCAGAAACCTGGCCAAAGATCTGCTTGCAACCTTTTCCTGTGGAAGATGGTAATAAAGGGAGCTAGGAGGACAGAGGTGTTTTTCAGCAAACTTCATCTTATTGTGGCAGAAAGGAGAACTTTGAATGGGACTTCTCAAATCCCAAGGCAAGTTGGAAAGATAAATTATAGTTGGTTCTCTCCCATTGCCTGAAAAGATCTGTGTGCCCTGAGCTTTCTTATTAGTTTGAACAGTCAGTTTCCTAGTTTTAGACATGATATATGTTATTGAAATCTCTCCAAATGGCAGAGGGTTGCAGTGGGCAGCAGAGAACACAGGCATGCCACTGTGATTTAGGCATAACTTTCTGCTAGTGTTGGGAGCAAGCTCAGAGGTGTTTTGGTTAGATCCCATTTGTCAGTGAGAGTGCGGCATCCCACATGTTCATGACTTCTTTAAAATAGAGTGGAAATCCTGGAAAGGCACAGGTACCTCATTTGGACTTTATCAGCCTAGTGACTCTATGAAACATCTTTGAAAGTAAAACTTTGAATAAAAACCTGAAAAAAGGTGTCAGGAGACGAAGAAGAAGTCCTGTACCTCATGCTAGACCCAAAGACAGTGGCAATATTGTGACCTCAGCCTCTGACCTCTGCCTGGGCTGCTGGGAATTAAAATGAATGGTCCTCACCACCAGGCAGGTTTTGCTTTTTTCCTGCTTGTATGCGCCACTATCCCACCTTTTATTATAGCCATTCATCATTGACAGAAAGACTGGGAGATGATATTAAGGTTGTAGAATATGTCGTTTGTATCAAAGCTTCCCCTCATTTTCTTTCACCCTCTACTTGCCTTTTCTCCTGCCTACATTCCTGTTGGGTTTTGCCCCCCTCTCCAGACCAGTTGTCCCTTGGCTTAGCTCATAAATGATTGCTTTAATAATATTACAGCCCTTCCATTTTCATGTGTAAAGTGACATGTGGCTTGTAACCAGACTAGGAAGAGATTTCTATTTCACCCTTTAAAAGGCCACAGAAAATAGAGAGAATAGAATCCTGCCTGCCTTGCAGTGACCCCAGACAAGCATTTATGGCTGTGCAGTAGCTTGCAGACGCAGCCCGTTAGAGGGAAAGCTTTACCAGGCAGACCTGGCCATTGCTTTCCCCTCTCTGCATTTATTCAAAGCTCAGAACTGTTTATATACCACGAAGATGGGAACTAAAGAAAAAGAGTACATGTAGAATTTACCAGCTGTTTAAGTCTTATTGTTACCTTCTGTATCGATCAAATCCGTTGCCTCTTAATTGGATATTGACTGTTGTGAGGCAAATAAGGCAAGCTGTCAGAGGGGGGAGGGATGGGGCATGAGGCTTATCTTAATGGTATGTTGATCATGACTAGTCTATAAAAGCCAGTGGGAGAGGAGTTCATTAAACCAGCCTGCAATTGCTTTAAAAAAATATGCTCTGAGTCAGGATGATTAATCATATATGTGACACTGCAATCAGAGAAAATCTGCATTGTTGCTCTGGTATTTACAATGCAAAAGCTTGAAATGCGAAAATGCATTGAAACAAATTCACTAGGGACAGCTATCTGTTTGGTCTGTGAGCCTTAGGTAACCCTTACTAACATCTGACAGGGTTTTTTTTCTGGTGTTTATTTTGTGGTTTTTTTCTTTTTCTTTTTTTTTTTTTTTTTTTCCTTTTTGGTGTTGGGTTTTGTTCCCCTGCTTCT
>VWYI01022605.1:22459-42986 GCA_013399455.1 Anthoscopus minutus
CCTCTTTGGTGTTGTGTTTTGTCTCCCTGCTTCTCTGGCAGGCTCATTGGAAATGTGTGCTTGCCCTGTGCCCAAATCTGTCACTTGGACAGTGGAACCCTTGTAGAAATGGCAACAGTGACAAGGGATACTTGAGCTACCTGACAGTGAAACACACAGAATACTTTGGAAATTGATTTTATCTCATAAATGATAATAATCAGGGAATGTGAAGAGAGGGGGAAAGCTTATTGATTATGCTAGTGTGAGCTACCCGTTACAAAAATGGAAGGTACAGGCAAGTCTGGAGTATATTTTCATTTCTTTCCTGGCTGTATTTTAGGCTGAGTATTGAATATGTTGCAATAACTGTCAGGCACGGTCCATTAGTGTCTCTGGAACAGGCCTGTCATGAATCAGGAGGGAGATTAGCAGGACAGGCTCACGTTTATGAAGATCCCGCACAGATGACAAAATGTTCAAAGGGGCAATAAACAAAGTTTATTTCAAATTATTTTAACGTTATGTATTTGTTATTATATTTATTCCTTGACAATTTGGAAAGTGGTGATAAAAAATTTATTATATGGTTAAAGATTTGTGAAGTTTGAAAAATTAGCTTTTGAGGCAGCCACCTGAACACTTCTCACATATCATCATGCCATGAATGGTCAGAGAAAGGGTAGCACAGTCCTGTGGAAGGTGGGAATGCTGCAGATCCTGCCCAAGTATTGGCAGAGAAAGGAAACATCTATAAGTCTGGAATGCAGTGGGAATATGAGGTTTAATGCAGAGTTTTCACTTGAGAGCATTAGGCAGTTCCTTTCTTGAGCAACTGGATCAAGGCTGTACCACTTGGCTTGCTTGTGGACCTGAGTCACTTAACATCTCAAACCTTCTACTTCTCTCCCTACAAAAATTAGAAAAGTGAGCCAGGGCAGTAGACACTGCTATTTTTAATTCAGTTGCTCTTTCTGGGAGACTGAAAGTGATTACCGTTTTTTTCAAGGTATTTTATGACCCTGGTAGAAGGGGCCATAAATGTACAGCATTGCATACTGTATAAAAAGAAAATCCAGATTTTGCCTGGAAGGATGAGAAGTCCGGCAGGAAATCTGGATTCTTCTACAAAGTATATGAAACAAAACTGGGGGAAGGAGAGGAAAAGTTTTCTAGAATCCAGAAAGCTGAATCCGTTTTTTGGTGTAAGTTTTAAGTGCAGTAGGATGGGAGTTATTACTTTAGCAGGCACTAGAGTAGTACTGTTATTAGTATTTCCTTTTGATCCACTTATAATATTCCTTACATTATAATAGAGTTTGCAGCTTGCATTTTAAACATAAACTGTGGAGAATTTTATACCATGAAATCCTTAGTGAAAAATTTAATACACAAAGCTGGACCATTCAGAGCCTGTGGAAGACAAGCATTAAAAAAAATAATAAAAAAAATCCTTAAATAACTGTTCTTCAGATTTGCAGGCGCATTTGTTTGGATTTTTTAGTGTGCTTCAGTTATGCAAGAAAATGAACGTGACAGTCCTCAGTTGCTTTGACAAGGATAATTTCGGAAACACTGCCCTGTCATTCCACAGTTTGGCACCTTCTCCTTCTTTGTTGTAGTGCATTTTTTCTGGGTTGGCTTTTCTCAGCAAAAGTGCCTGTTTGTCAGGAGATTTTACATGTGTTCAGAAAGGCATGATGAGGTGGTGTGGGCTGGGTTTGGTTAGAATAGCAGGTTTGATCGGGTGACTATTTATTTTTCAAGTCAGGGAGTATTTCGTCTGTCAGCACAGAGAAGTTTTGCAGGATATTCAGAATTAGGTATTTTCTCAGGGCTTAATCACACTGTCCAGATCGCTCTCCCTTGAAATCACTTCCACACCAAACCTTCTCCTAAACATGAGAACTCGAGATGTTTTTCTAATCCAGTCTGCCATTAGTGGTTTTGCATCTAGGTTCTGTATTTGCTTTTGAAATGGCAACTAAAATTTGAACAAAGGTTGGAGTTTGGGTCTAGATTCATCACTGTCTGTACAGGACAGTAACGCAAGAGCAGCTGTGAGCTGCTTGGGACTCTTGTTTTGCTGAGGATATCTGCAGGGGATCGAACCTCAGGCTCTGCTTAGGGACTTTGTGGGACATCTTTGCTCCTTCTTGGGGACCATATAACTTTCCTCTGCGAAAGGGACTCCACAGTTGTGGAGTCCATACTGTAATGTATAGGAGCCAGGAGCCACTGAGTGCCAGGGAAAGATTTCAAGGAAGTCTATGGAGAGACCTCAGGCAACAAAATGGCAACAAAACCTGTCTCCTGCAGCACACCCTCTTCTCAGGACCTGGGAGGAGCTGCACGTGCAGTCTCAAGGTTTGGCTTGTCATGGTGATGTTGTTCTGCTGGTTTCTATCCACTGCTGCCTTCTTCCAGCATAAAAAACAAGGTGTCAGTTCCTAACTTAAGTTATGGGTGGAGATGTGCATGTGTGTGTTGGTACATGTGTTCGTGTGGCGTGTTTGGGGAGAGAAGAGGAGGCAACAAGTCAGCAAAAGCCCTTCTGGTTTTCCTTTGCATACTTAATAAAGAAGTTACAAGAGGGCATATTCCAAATTTCTTTTTAACTTTGTAGATCACCTCCAGTAGACAGATTGTCTCGCAGACCACTTCCCCTCCCCTTGGCGATCAAATAACATTCCTGTGGTGACTACAGCAGTTGCTTACATGGAAAAATAACATTAGGAAAGTATTTAATGTATTTTTAGCTGTCTTTAAATGCATTTTAGCAGCTGGAAACAAGGGGAGTTAGTAGCACGTGACCTGCAAGCTCTTCATAGACCACCACCAAGTGTGCAGAGAGTCACTGCTGGTAAAGAGACCCCAGGCTGGAAAATGTTGGGTAGGGTGGTCACCTCTAACCTGTACTGGTCACCACAAGTCAGACTACAGGGATAACCTCAGTTTTTGTGGAATGTAAATAATAACAACTTGATAAACAATCAGCATGATTTTAGGTCCGTTTCAAGACTGACCTGAGTCTTGGGAGATTTTATGAAAGCTTTTTCTGACATGTTTTCAAAGTACCTGAGACTTTTTCAAAAATCCTGAGAAGATTTTAGAGGTTTGGAGTGGCAAAATATTTCAACTGTAGAGATGAGTGAATAGAGTGCAGCTGAGAGAGGCAACAAGCAAATAAAATAACTGCTTATTCCATCACTCTGTGATTCAGGAAAATCTTGAAATCCTTGTGAAGAACGAACCTCTCATCAAACGTTAGTGGGAGCTTTTCCTGAGGGAAGACTTTCTCTGAGCTGAGGGCTTGCTCATTCCTGTTACTGCGTGGTTCCTGTACCAGGAAACATCCTCTCTGGACCGTCTTCCTCAGCCCTGTTCCATTCCCAGCACAGCATCACCACCCAGGACCCTGATGCTGGGCTCCTCCACCACCCAGCCCACAGCAAGCATGTTCATATTTCTGGGAAAAATATACCCAGCAGGTGGAAGTTTAGTATTATTTTTGCTGTTGCTGGTACCGTGAATGTAGAGAGCATGATAATTGATTATCTGGGACAACAGAAACGCACAGGAACTAGAATTTCAAGGATTAGGGTCTCCCCGAGGATTTCCTTCGTGTTTCAGTGAAAGGAGAGATAACCTTTGTGGTGGAAACGGAAACAGAGCTTTCAGTTCCCATCTGCAGCCAGCCTCTGGAGACAATAGTATTAGGGGTGATGTGAATTTCCTCTGTTCATCGCCATGGGACAGGAGCCTCGACGCAATTATCTGCACTTCTATAGCAACGCTATTCAGCTCCTTGCAGCTTATTCTCTGTCCTACCAGAGACATTCAGCTAATGCCTGCTGCCTTTAACATATCTGGGGGTAACATTCTCATGTTTCATCTATTTCAAAGGACATTTATGGAAATCAGGTGGCAATTTATCCTGAGTAAGCAGACTAATATTCTGTCACTCTGCCTTACTCAAGTGACTGTTACTCTTAATGTTAGTGTTTTTGGTTAAGTGGCATTAGAGTTTTGTGGACTGAGCAGTAGGATTTTGTTGCAAATGCATTGTCCCATTTTAGTGGAAGCTTTGCATTAACAAGTTCCATCTTAATGAATTATTTGGTTTAGCCTGCCTTGTGACTTATACTATCATAAGATCCTGCCCTTCATATTAAGCAAGGATGTAAGCACAGATTTCCTCTCCCAAGGCTGCATAAAAAAGACTTACACTGAAGCTAAGAAATCCTCTGTCTGGATCAAGATAATTTTTCTCTGAGAATAAGGAGAAACAAATATCCACACTCTTTGGAGAGGAGGAAATTCTGCTATAGATTGTTCTTCCTCCGTTGTGTTAAAAAAAGGAATCTTGACTGCATATATAGTCTGTTTTCAAACTATTGGCATCTTTCACAAATATAGGCTGGCTGGCTTACGAACAAATAGCACAGTTTCTGTAGCCAAAGATAGTTGTCATCATGCACTTATTAATGAGTACACATATCTCTGAACATCAAATGCTGTGCTATTTTCAGAGAGATCCTCTCAGATCCTGTTTTCTGGTTTGTTTTTTTAAATTTTTTTTCCTTAGCCTCCTGCCATTTTCTTTCAAAGCTCAGCAGTAGAAAGCAGAGAAAAAAGGGACCTAGGAAAGGAGACTCTCTCATCTGTCCAGCTTCCCCCATCAGGTGCTACTCCATGTGTGTCATTCCTGGCAGATGTTTGCCTAATCTGCTCTTAAAAAACTCCAGTGATGGGGCTTTGACAGTCTCCTTAGGCAATCTGCTCCAGCGCTTTGCTGTACCTGTCATTAAGAAGGGCTTCCTGATATCTAACCTGCAATTAAAGGCCATGATTTCCCACACAACCCATCATCAGGCTGACCTTACAGCCAAACCACCTCCACCAAGTCAACTGCAGTTTCCTCACTAGATCATCTTCGCCATCGCCACTCCTTGGGCATTGTGCTCTACTCTGGCAGTGAGGTGGTGTGTGTGTGTGTGCCACTGCTCTTGTCAGGTGTCCAGCCCGGTGTCCCCAGGGGCTGGCGATGGGCCGCTTTCCCTCTCGGATCCCGTGCAGCTGACGGGAAGGCGGCTGTCTGCCAGTAGAGGGTATTGAATTAGGAGATTCAGTAAATCCCAGGAGAGGCACTGCCACAGTGAAGTTGCAGCAGTTTTGCACTGATAAAACTAGCAGTGCTAACCATGGTTCCATGCCTCAGAACACAAGCTGATGCCTTTTTTTGTCCTGAAACAAAATGAGCTGTGAGAGCAGTTGTCCCATTTATTACACCTATGCAATCACATCTTGCAGTTAGCACATACATTTTTTTGTTAGAGCATTCCTATAATGATTTTATCCCTATTAAAGCATTTTTTAAAAAAGAAAAACTAGAGTGATCACAGATTTGGCTTGGATTTTTTTGCAGTTGTTTTCTTTTGAGCAATAGCATCCCATGGCAGCCAGGCCTGATGGCAAAGCTGTAGATGCCAGCTTGCTGTGAGTGAGATGCTGGGGAGCTGAGGCAGTCACGAGGTGTGCAGCAGTGATTGAGAGTGGGTCATTGTAGGCACAGATACATCACAGTATTACCATTGCAAGATAAATTCTGAGCCACTTTTTAAATATGCTTAGAACAGTGATGAACATTGTAAGAGTGTTCCTTTCTCCAAATTTTTTACAAATGGAAGATGGTAGTAATGAATTAATGTAAAGATACTGAAGAATTAGTCCTGACTGCTCAGAATAGGTGTTTTTTACAATGAAAACCAGCTAGCTAAATTACGTGTATTTCTGCTGCCTGAGCAAATTATGGCAGTATGTAGCTAAACAGGTTTTGAGACTAGGAAGTTTTAGTGACATCCAAAATAAAAAAAAACAAGATTTAGATCAGCAGGATCAGGAGCATGTTGCCATCAGCAGGGGTGAATAACCTTTGTGTAACTGCCAATTTTGGTAAACAGGTCAAGCTTGGTGGAGTTTGTCTCTCTATTTTGACAGATGCACTGCAAACACCCTGATATCCATTTTGTTTTACAAGGTGTGTGCATGCCCCAAGATAATGCTCCAGAGTGTCATGGGCAGGTTACAATGTGCCAGCCATCACACTCACAATGTGTTGCATGGTGCCAAGATACAATTTCAGGGTCTGGGAGCACCAACAGTGCTCAGAGCCCCACAACACCTGTGCCCCACCAGTATCTCCCTAGCTGTCCATCACTGAGCATCCAATTGGCATCTCTTTTCCTGAGCTGACAGGTCTGTTTCTATTTGTGCAAGGCATTTTTAAGGCATTCATACCCTAGTTGTCTTTTAGATGATGCGGAAGAGCTTCAGTGAGTTGCCCTTATTCCTTCTAGGAGCAAAGGAAAGGACAGAGTTTGTTTTCAAAATGAGAATTTTGAGGTTTTTTTCTTAGAAAACCTGGTCAGATTTGAACTTTGTATTCCATGCAGCATGGAGGTAGATTTAATGTGTAAGAGACGTTTCAGCTTCAAACTAATAATTAGAAGAATACATTTAAACCTTTGTCAAGTGACTTCAGATGCTCAGGAGTCTTCTTTCTTGTGGTTTTAAAGGGAAATTTTAAACATTTTTCACCCCACAACTACTGAGGACATTGAAAGAAAATACCTGTAAACTGCTAGGAAGCGTACAGAATAAACTTTTTTCCTACTTCCCAGTTCTTGTAATCATCAATGTTAGGTACTTCCCAAAATGCACCTTTGGAAAACCTTTGCACTGTTAAAAATGGCATTTTCTGTTGGGCAAACTGTGTTCATGCCCCATGGCTGACAAGCAGAGACCAAAGTCAAAGCCTGCTGGAGTTGAGGGGCTTTCATTTCATTGAGGTGCAGACCCTGCACATTTTCCTAAAAATCGACAGTGCTGTTAGCTCACATCTCCCCTTTCCCAACCCACCTGCTAAGGGAGAGGCAGAAGCCTGTTTGAAGACAAACAGTCACAGAGCCTGCAAGGTGTAAATATCTTTCATAAATGCCAACGCTGAAAAGCCTGAGTGCCGGGTGCGTGGCGCGCGACGACAGGCAGTTCTCACTGCGCGAGGGGTGAGCAACGTGCCAGCACTGCCACGGGTGCCCAGGTGTGCCCAGATTGCACCTGGGCATCCCTGGACCCCCTGCCCTGGCAACACACACGGGGCAGCAGGAGGGATGGGAGGCAGGGCTACCTGCTTGTCACCCTGCTGCCCCTGCCCGCACCTCTCTCCTCTGATCCAGTCGCCCTGCCTCTGCCCTCCTCCTCTCCCCAGCTTCTTTGGGCAGGGGCTGATTTAAATAGGTTGGCAGGGAGCCAGGAGCTCATCATTTTAATGCAGTGTAAAATGGAATGTGCATAATTATATGCAAGCCATATGTGAGGGAGACAGCTCAGCTGTGAATTTTGGGAGGCTGTGAGAGGGAGAGAGTGAACAGGCAGGAATCAGATGAGATGGAGCGGAACGGAGTGCAAGTGTCACTCAAATGAACAGTGTAATGAGCGTATTGCTGACACTCCTCCTTTCACCTGCTTCTCCCTTTTGCTTTAACTCAAAAGCAGAAAATGCTCGAGATGAGAAGGGAAAAATACTATATGCAAGCAGGATTGCTAATGGGCTCTGGTAATGTCTCCATTTAAACTTTAGCTTTCTTAATTAACAGTGTAGTTACAAATACCCAGTAACTTTTAATGCATCTTTGTAATTAAATATTTTGACCACATTTGACTGAAGGATCATTGTTCTCACTAGATGATTTCTCCTTTCAAAGCTTCACTTAAACATGGAGGGGGAATTTATTTATTTGTAATAGTATTACATGTAAATTATGAGTATGAATTTTTTTTTTCCTTTGGCCTTACTGTTAAACTGAAAATACAAGTACATCTTCTAGGGATTGCTTAAGCATGCCAAAAAGTTTAAATGAGTACATATGTAATGTAATCCTGAAAAATGCAATGGAGTAAATTGAAATCTGGAGTTACTCAGTTTCCAGCTCAAATATTTCATTTTGGTTTTGTCTTTTGTTGTTCTAAGTATTACTCCACAATGAATTTGCATGTTCAATCTAAACTATGTAAGAAAACAGCATCCCAAGTTCTTATATCTTAAAGGTGTACTGACTATTTAAAGAAACTTTTTAATAATGTTGTATTTTGGGATTCCCGTCTGTTTTAATGATCTGAGCTGTTATGCTTTTAGCTATTTTTTTCCTTCCATTATTTGTAAGTCCCTAAATAGGCCATTATATTTCCCTTCAGGCTAGAGATGAAGATGGACATGCTGAAAATTTTCCCCAGCAGCACTATGCTAAGGAAACTCCAAGACTTGCCTTCAAGAATAACTGCGAACTACTTGTAAGAATAACATACTTACAACAAGTCTAGATTGTTACTTTAGCACAGTGAAAACCGTTTTTTTTAAAGGCTTTTGTTCATTATGACATACATTATGAAATATGATAGGTTTTTTTTACTGTTTTAGCGTTCTAATGCTAGTTCTGCTATCCATGAACAGTTTAAGATCTCAAATTGGTTGAAAAATATCATATATTTGATGTCAGCACGTGAATGGGCTTGTCTTACTACCTTGTCTTGCGCTGGTAAATCAGGGAGAGCCATGCAGGGAGTGGCTGGTGATGCACGGAAAGCCACCCCCCCCCTTTCCCCCGAAGAACCCCAAAACTCACTCTCCCATCCACCTTTTAGCTCTGCCTTGATTTTAGGTGGTGGCGCTGCATTTTGTTCTGCTAACAGGCAGTCCTCCCTTCAGAGCTCACCTATTCCTCCCCCTCATAGCTGCATGCAATCCAAAGCCTCCTTTCCTCTCCACTCCTCTCCATTCCTCTCCTCTGCTGTGGGGAAAGAGCGAAAGCCAGGAAAGCACATACAGGGAGCCTGGAGTGTTTACAAGCCATAAGAGAGATGATATCAGCTGTGAAAGAATCTCTGTTCCAAGGCAGGGTTAATTCGCTGTTCATTTTAGCATTTGCAGCTAGACGAGATTAAAAGCAAGCAGGAATGCCTATTATATTTCTATTAAATGAATCTGTTGGGACCTAATGTTCTTGATTAGCTTGAGAAAATGAGTGCTCCACTATGAGTTTTTCTGCTTGCCTAAAGTAAACAGAGGATGAATTGTCATACATTTAAAAGAGATTCAAGCATGGCTTTCGAAAAGGGAGGCTAGATACATCGGTAGATCTCTCACTTGCATTTGCCTTTCTTCTCATCTTTACTTAAGTAAAATGTATCATTTGGCAAAATGTAAGTGTTTATGGAGAGTCAGTACAGGGGGTTTTACTTTGAAACAAGATTTCTTTTTTTTCTCTTTGTAACTAGAGAAGAGGCGGGTGGCAGTGGAGGAACAAGCTGTGTTTCATCTGCATTAAAGCCCGTGCCTGCACCCCTAGGATGCGAGGCCAAGCCCTGCTCTTGGTGCCCCAGGTGCAACAGGCAGCGAGAGTCGAGCTGATGAGCTGATAACCCAGTGCTGAAGCTGGTCTCCAGGTTCAGTCAGCTGGCCAGAGAAGCCCACACCAGGAAGCAGCAGCCCAGGGCTGGTGGCTGGTCCCTGCTCCCCACACTGGCCAGAGCACAGGGTGTCTTGGCCACACCTGCACTACTGGGTCTGCACTCTCCTACCCCACAAGTGTCCCCTGTGCTGAGCCAACCCATGGTTAGGTAAAGACATTGCTTTTTACAGCCACAGGTGTCACTTAGAAGGTTCAATTTTTTATCAGTATAATTCTCCCCAGCCAAAAGCAAGGTGACCCGTGAGATCTGGTCTTGGTTCCACTTAAATCCTTTGTGAAGCTCCTGGTGGTTTCAGGGATAGCAGTGTTACATCCTAAGGAGAGGAAACTAGACAAACACAAAAAGCAGTTCCTTGGTGTACTCATCATTCCTGTGCCAAATAAATGAAGCTCATTCTTCAAGGCCATGCTTAATTACTGTACTGCTAATCAGGCCTGATGAACCATCACAGACACCAAGATGCTCCCAAAGTCAGGGAGCAAAGTAGGACTTCTTGGTGCTAGAGAAACTTAGTAACAGAGACAACATGATATAAGTCATGTAATATTTCCATTGAAAATCTGCTCTGTATTTAGTGCAAGCCATCAATGAACCAATTAACTCACTTTGTGCTATTGAAATCAAGCATTCTTTTAATGCCCAGTTGCTTGTTCCTCTTTTAATACACATTTAAGTTTTTGCTTTATTATATCAGCACTGTGTCTGGCAAAAGCTCAAGTCATCAAAGTCAGTCTTTCATGTGCTTTTTTGGACAAGTTTCAATACTTGTTTAAGGAAGTAATAAAAGCAATTTGTTATAGTTTTATTTTTCCTATGCTATTGGAAGCGAAATTGGCAGGGATGTAATCTGTACTCAATTTGTATGTGGAAAAAAATAGTAGGCAAATAATGAATATGTACCTCTGCTATCTTTAAAGATGTATTTTAGGAACTTTCAGTGAAAATGTGATGTTGAGCCTAGGTGTGGGTGGTGGGGGAACTAGTGTTATTTGTTGAAGATTCTATGTGTTTCACAGAGAGGTAGTGTTATTCCGTCTACATTTTACTGTATGGAAACAATGCCATATTAAAATGTGCTCAAATTTCAAAAGCTAATTTCACCAGAACTGGCTATCAAGAAACTCTCTTTCTCTTAAAGGCTAGTCAGTATTCCTTGAGAGAGGAGAAAAAAAAACCCCAACAAAACATTAAAGAAAAGATGGGGGACAGCTGATCCAGCTGATCCTCTAAAAAAATATTTTCCCTGTGGTGAAAACTTACCCAGAATCTAACAGCACAACTCTCATGCCCAGTGAGTGAAAAGACAAGATTTTTTAAATAAAAGAGAAACTGAAACTTGTTTATGCTTTTGAGAATGAGTGAATCCTTGGAGTTTTCTGAGGGCAGTTCAGAGTAAATAGAGTAATAGTCTGTCAGGTGAAATTGGAGGCTTCAGCTCAAAAATGCTTTCTTTGCTTTAGGGTTTAGCTGCCATTTTCCAGTGAGGTTTATTTCGGCAAGGGCAGGCTCCTCTGTTTGGGAAATGCTCATGCTGGGAGAGTGCTGCCAGCCAGGATCCAGGGCTGGGTTGCTGCTGCTGGGTCTGCATGCCAGGGCTCTCCCACAGGAGCCAGGCTACACTGGCTGAATCTTAACATCCCAGGTTACAGGCACACGCAGCAAGCTTTAACTCTTCAATACTTGGAGAGATTTTAAGGCATCGTAACATAGAGCATTACAAAAGTAACATGGAATATTACAAATTGTATGCTTTCTTCATTGCTTACACACCACAAGAGGAGATAATCTGATGAGGTATAACTCAGTTTTTCTGTTTGCTTTTTGTCTTTTTTGAATGTGAACAAGTTTGATATGAAATGGAAGAAAGGTATAATTTAGGTAGAGGAAACCCCTGAAAAGTCTTCAGTAGTTCTGCTCATCAGGAAAAGCAGTGACAATTAAATATTTTGGTTAGTATAGAAAGCCATTTTGCAGTTATGGGATTAGGGTGCTCATTTCCTAAGTGAAATCCATATATGTTCTGTCCTGGTATTTGTTGTAGGGCACAAAAACCAAAGTGGTTAGGATGCTCTAATCAATGAGCACATCAGATTTTCCTTGTGGACTTTACAGTACTTTTGAGAAACATGTTGCCTAAAGTTTAGCTATCCATGATAAATATCAGGAACTACATAAAAGAAATCTATTTTGAAGAGCCAGGTCAGCATGCTGTCTTGGCCAGCCATCCATTCTTCTCCCATAGGCACTGCCATGGGATTTTAATTCCTTATTCCATGAGTGGCTGGAATCTTTTCTTTCAGGCACATCTCTTTGTTTCCAGAAGGAAAAGGCAGAATTTAGTCCCTGCTGTAAGCTGATTGTCAAGAAACAGTACAGTCCAGCTCATAGTGGATGTGGGGAGAAAGATGGGATTAACTGCCGAGAAAGGGGAGGCTGGAGTGAAAAGGCCAGCAAGAAGCCCACAGCCCCAGCTCTAGCTGGATGAAATTCCTGAGCCATTGCCTAGAGAAAGGAAAAATCCATCTGGCACCTTCCCAGGTTAGTCAGGGTAGGAAGAGTCATGCTTGGTTGCCTTTTAACAAAAGTGGGAAAGAAAAACCAGCAGTTCTTCCTTCCTCCCCCCATTTATTCAGAATATTGAGTCAAGGTTTCAGATTGGCATGCTGCTGTATGAGGTAGGGAGGATTTGATGGGTTAAGGAAATTAAACATCAGGTTGCTTTCTAGATCATTTGTTTATGGAGATGAAATGAGTACCACCCACTGCTATGGGATTATATGTAAAGCAAACAAATAACCAAACAAAACATAAATATCCTGAAAAAAAATTCATTTCCAGTCCTAGACCCAGCTGAATCCATGCTTTTCCTGAAGTAAAATCATGATCTTTTCATCTTTGAAATCAAAAAGTCTATTCCTAGTAGTTCTGTTCTGAGAGGATAAATTTGCAAATGCAGTATGAGATGAATTATAAGTCCTGGTGCTTGGAAGCTATTATGTAAAAGACTCAAAATAAAACATGCTTGCTATTTGATTTAATGCAAACTCACCTACAGCTAGTTATCTTTAATCATTGACGAAAAGAGGCAGAGAAAACTCTGAAAACACATCTACAATGAAAACATAAAACACAAAATTTTCTCTTATGAGCAAAAGGCCTTTGGGGAGGCTATGGCAAAGCTGTGGTGAGCCAGAGCTACAGCTAATGCTTTACTTGAAGTCTTGTCACTGTGCTCTGCTGTTCCAGCATTAGAGGCAGAGTCAGGACAAATGGCACATGTGGGACACCCAGACAGGGCAGCGGGGATGCAGGCAGGTTAACTTCAGAATTATGGCACTGGAACGTGGGAAAGATTTTGTACCTACTGGACTGACATTAGAAAGTACTGAGAGTATTTGTGATCAGATGAGGCCAATAGGTTTTACTGTTGTGGATGAGTTAAATGTAAATATGCATATTGGTATCCCTTAAAGGCCATGAGAGTTTTGGGTTCAGAAAGTGGAGCTAAAATTCTTTTTTTTTAAGGTGCCTGACCTGCTTACTGTGCCCCAGTGTCAAGCAAAACCAATCCCTGTTAGTGCCTCAGCAGTAGAAGAAAATACCTCTCAGTCCATTTAAAATCACAGTGCCTTCCAAAAAAGGACTGAATTAGGGAGAAGTAGCTTTGGTCATTCTATCTCTTGCCTTTCTACCCTTTTTGTCTCCCCTGCTGTCTCCTTATTCCTAGGAAAGTGGAGAGAGAGGAAGAAGTGCTCTTCCCCTTGTGCTTTTCCTGGCTCTTTCTTCGCCCTCTTGGGTGCAAAGCATCGGTGGGAGAGGGAGAGTGCTTCCTTCATTCTGGCCATGAACTGGGGACATGCAGGGCTTTTGGCCTGAAAGCTGGAGCAGGAGTGCTGCACAGCAGCTCTGAGGGGTGCAGGGCCACATCTAGCCTGTTAGGTACAGTCCTGTGGTCAGGAGGTGATTCTGCCACCTTGGAGAGGCAGGAGAGGAGAGTGGGAAGAGACCTGTAACACCTTGTGGAGTTCCAGATCATAGAGCTACTGAGCCTGATGAGAGTTTAAAACCTCCACAGCCATGTTTAAATGCTACTTCAACATAAATCAATGTTTGTCTCACTGCTGATGCAGGTCTTTTTGGTGGTTTTCTGATGGATTTTATCAGTTCCTTGCTTAGTTTGCTGTCAAAGTCTGAGGGCAGCTAGTCCTATTGCATCAGTTGCACTGTGGCATACACAGTGGTTCAAGCAGATGACTGTGCAAAACCCCTGACAGCCATCACTGCTGGTTTCAGGGACTTTGGATCAGGCACAGAGAGCTGTCAGAATGGTGGTTCTGGCCCTGGAACAAAAATATGGAGAAAAGCAATTGTAGCAGTGAATTGATACTGATGCTCTTAAAACCTCAGTAATCTTGGCCACATGAAATTCAACCTTTCTTGTGACTGAAATAACAGTGACGCTTAGGTCATATGGTAGACTAATCGCCTGTAGTGTTTCATTTTCAAAAACTAAATTGTCCATGAGCAATGTCAGAATATTTTTAAATGAAACTCCCCAAAACCCCACGGAAAACCTTGCACTCTGTTTCTTTTCAAATAAGTGCAACAAACGAGGAAAAATTATTCTAAATGCTTTTTTGTCCTTGATTGCTGCCAGGCTGAACAAAGGGCTAAGTGGTGCTTGCCTTGTACGCATGTTCCTGTTGAAGTCCACAGGCGCTGTGTAAATGCACTGAAAAAAGGCAGCACACAGACCACGAGTCTGTTTGCAGCCTTGAGGAGAAAGAGCCCTGACACCCAGCTCCAGCTGACCCTCCCTGCCTGCTGCTTGCCAGCACAGGTAGGCACCACGGGGCACTGGGTGCCTTGGCATCTGTGCTGCGATCGGCATCTCGCTGGGATAACACAGGACCAAACACAGAGCTGCAGCCTGCCAGCCACCCCGTGACATGCTGTCCCCAGGAAATGATAGTCTCTGTGCCTGCCTGCACAGATCTATTTACTGGCTTAGAACAAATGAAGCCACTGTCTTGCCCAGCACACAGGCTGTGTCCTTCTTGGCCCTGATTTTTAATGATATGTTTTTCTATCCCGCAATGGAAATGAAGCCATTCCTCATGTTATGACAGTGTGGACTGTACCTGGGAGGTTTTCTGGCTGCAGGAGACCTTCTAGGGAGTCTTGAATGGAAATCTTGCTCTTTCAGGCCTTCTGCTCCCCTTTGCCTGTCCTGCACCACCATGTTACTAAAATATTAAGCTTTTATTTCTTAACTCACACCATACTTAGGATTCCACAGCCTCTGATCCAAAGCCCACTGGAATCAATAGGATCCCTCCTGTTCACTTGAGGTGGGTTATGAATGACACCTTATGGTCTGTAAACAAAAAAAAGAAGAATGACTGCTTTGAGACATCTTCCTCCTGACAAAGAACTGCAGCAGGCCAGCTAACAGCTAATTTGAAGTGTAGAAAACATGATCTTTATTAATAATATCTAAGCCGAAGGCTGACGTCAGAGACCTGTTCTAGGAACTAATAGAAAACAAAGCCCTGTCTTGGCAAGTCTGAGGTAGCAGATTTTCTTGTGGAAATAAGACCCAAACTTCACTCCTTTTACAGCCAGGGTTGGTGAGTGACCACAACCTACACCACTAAAGAGGGCAGAAGTGGGCAGGGGAACACCAATCACCTTGAGAGTGTCAAGGAGGACAAGGCTCTGCCAGTTCCCAGAAACATATAAAACACAAGGTATAAAATTCACAGGAGCATGAGGAATGGGAAGAAGGAAGGTAATAAAAGGAAAAATATCTCCCCCATGGCCAGGGATGCTGCTTCCTCCCCAAGCAGGCTGGTACCACCAGGATCTCTACATAATCCCCATATTTTCAATCCAGTGAACTGAATTAAAGAGGATGATTCAAAATAAGGAGGATGATTTAGGGCCCTGAAGAGATGGACTAAAAAGTGTCCCAGTGAGAGGTGTAGGCAGCATGAGAAGAGGGGCAATGGGAATGGGATAGATTTGGCAAAGACCATGGCTACAGGCAATTACAGGCAATGAGTGTTTGGCCTCCTGGAACCAAGAGTGAGTCATTTCCCCTTTCCCACTGCACCCAGTTACATATAGGAAACAACTTTACCCCAGTGCCTATAATTTAACATTTTCCTTCATCATAATACAGGCGCATTATTTTAGGATGTGGCATTTGACACTTTGTGAACACAAGCCTGCCTTTCCTCAAAAGGAGGCATGTTTTTTAATGTTTAACATCACTGTTATTACTATTTTGAAAGAGAAGCAAAATGCATTTATTAGAAAGGAAAACAATTAAAACCCCATTACAGCTCCAAACCTGTCATCTTCCTTCCCAGGACAAGCATTAAAATTTTCATTAATAAATCTGCACTTACTGATGACCTCTGAATAATTTCTCTAACCTTAATTTCTCCTTACTGCAACACTGTGTTGTATTACTCTAGTTTTACTCTTTCCTTATTTGATATGTTTAGTGAAGTTATAATTTTCATATTAAAAATGTTGTCACTGAAAAATTTATTTTTTTTAATATAATAAAAAGCACCCCACAATCTTTTTATTTACTGCAAATTTAAACATGTAAAAAGTTAAGAAACTACTAGATTAAAATGCATTCATTTATTAGCAGAGTACTTCTTAATAATTATTTCAAAAAATTTTGAAGTAAAAAAGCCTGGAAAAAATTGTCAACCATTCCCCCACCCAAAACTGAATAAAACTAGAAAAAAAAAAAATAAAAGGAGGTTCATGTCTCTTGGAAAGAAAACCAGTTGGGCATTATGGCTTAGCCTTAGGAAACTGGCATTCATAACCTGTGTCAGGGACAGCATCACCAGCCAGGCAAAGGAAGGGATTGTCCTGCTCTGCTCTTCTTTGGTGCAGACTCAACTCAAGTCCTGTGTGCAGTTTTGGGCACCACAACATAAGAAAGGCATTAGGCTATTGGAGAGTGTCCAAATGAGAGCAACAAAGCTGATGAAGGGTCTTGAGGGGAAGCCGTATGAGAAATGGCTGAGGTCACTTGGTCTGTTCAGCCTGGAGGAGACAGAGGGGAGACCTCACTGCAGTCATCAACATCCTCATGAAGGGAAGAGGGGCAGGCACTGATCTCGTCTCTGTGGTGCCCAGTGACAGGGCCTGAGGGAATGGCCTGAAGTTGTGCCATGGGAGGGTTAGCCTAGCTATTAGAAAAAGGTTCTACACCCAGAGGGTGGTTGGGCACTGCAGCACACTCCCCAGGGAAGTTGCCACAGCACCAAGCCTAACAAGGTTCAACATCCCCTGGACAACATTCTCTGTGTTTGCTGGAGTGGTCCTATGCAGGACCTGAGTTGGACTTGATGTTCCTTGTGGGGCTCTTCCAAATCATGTTATTCTATGATTCTGTGAAATAAAATTCAGACAGTTTTTACAGAATGTTAAAGAATAAATATATATCTTATTCCAAAGGAAGTGAAGTGTGATAAATTAAAATTCACTGAAATTCCTTCCATATAAATTGGAAATAAAATTTCCCAAGTCATCACCCAAAGCTATAAATACTTTTTTCTTGAGGTCTGTGTAGGAGATGCAGGTGACTCGGTAGGGCCTGTGGGATACCCTGGCAGCTACCTGGGGGGAGCCATCCCTTGCAATGCATCTCAACACCACCATACCTGCAGCACAGGGTCAGGCCATTAAACTGGCTTTGGTGCCCAGGGACTTAGGTCCTTTTTCACCTCTGACCCTGGCTCTCAGTCATTCAAAATGTTAATTAGAATGGGTTTTAACAGGTCTGGACAAGTACCTACATTAACCAGTGTGACTTTTTGTAATGGTGCATCTTGTTGTATGTGTTGTTTTCCCCACTGAAAAGTGTTTGAAAGTTTTGATCCCTTGTAGAGCCAACATACAGTAGTAAGAGAGCAGGGTTTTGAAAATCAAGAAACTGTGCTCTTTTCATTTCTCAGAGTTAAAATCCAGCCAGTGGAAAGAAGGTTTGAGAAGAGGTTGGCCACCATTCAAGTAGACTGCAGGGAGGTTTGGGGGTGCTCTGGGATATTAAGTGTCTGAATCCATCTCATTGGGTATCCCTGGGACTGTGCAGAGCTTCCAGGAGTGACATCCCAAGAAGGAAGATTAGTGCCACACAGTTATCTGAAGAAGATCTGAATGCTAGGAGCACATATCTCACAGCTGACTGTCTGGCAGGCACTTTCTTTATATCTCAGCAGTTACATGTATTATATTGCTTTTGGGATGGGAAGAAAAACCCAAAATATAAATCCTGCATTTTATTATAGAAGTTAATACCAACAATTACATAAAATCTAATGAATTTCAGTTCTCACTTAATTGCTTTTGAGTAGTTCACTTACCTTATTATAAAGAAGCAAGGACATACTCATTTAACAAGCAGCAGCAGCCTTGGCCTAGCATCTGCCTACATTCTCTTTTCAATTAATCAATTATAGTCCAATGGTGTGTAATTACACATTAAAAAAGTTATTGGATATCACAGCATGGCTGTCCCAGGGGGCTCATGAATACACTAATATAACACACCTGTAATGACCTGTTCTCATATCTGCAAATTGCTCCCATTTCTCTCTCTCTCTCTCTCTCTCTCTCTCCCTCTCTCTCTCATTGCTAAATGAAGATGAGAGCAATTACCATTAACTTTTTGAGTCACATCTAGTCAATGAGAGAGAAAAAAGATCCCTACCAGCATTCATAATAAATCTGTCTGTTGGTACTCAGAATTTTAACTGTACCAGGCATCAGGCTGGAAGGCAGTAAATGTGCATCAGGGATTGTAAATGTTCATTCTGAGCACATGCTACACCTGTAGACAAGAGAAACAGGCAAGCAGGAAGGTCTGGTCAGATCACATCCAGACATAATTTGCCTGTCTTGGTTCAAATCAGACCAAACTCTGGAAGTGATCTCTATGCAGTGGCTCATAAGTCTTTGCATAGCAACTAAGCCGTGTTGCTGTTGTGTTGAGTTCTTTTTTCAAATGCGAGAAAGAACAAAGTTTACTATGTAATGGCAGAAAGGCTTTGCTTGTGTGAGAGGATAGAGGCACCAGTGCTCTCTTATTAATGCATAACAAATGAAACCAAGGAGAGACTCTTAATCTGCATAATGGAGTCTGACAGATTCTAAATTGGTGATTCAGTCAACTAAAGGGTCCAAAAATGCTCCAATGGAACTGAGCTTTTGATGGCTCAAGTCAAACGGGGGATGATATCTTCAGCATTTTTATAAATGTTGTCTTGCACTGTGTGATTTTGATGTACTGTTGTCTCTCACTCTGGGAAGAAGTGTCTTTTTCCCTACAAGATGTTTTCTTGTTCTTGCTTTCATTTGCAGACTGGGGTCTTTCAGGTGGGTGTAGATGCAGATAAAAGCACATCAGTATTTTGAGTACAGCTTTTTGCTTGTAGTAGTCTGAAATATTCCTATGCTGTATATCTTTCACCAGAATAGCCCTAAAAATTTCAGTGGAATCTTCATCACGCCCGAGGTTGCTTCCCTATTTGAAAACCATGCATGTCTCCTTGTGCTGGATGTCTTTCAGGATAACAGGATAATCCTGTGGCATTCAGATGACCAGATGTTCTCAGTTGCATTCATAGTTAGGTGATGGATGTTTCAGTTGAGCTTCAGCTCGGTCTGCATTTCACTCTGATTTTCACCAGTGCCACGTTTCTTCCCAGTTCCATAACACCCTTTGGTTTAGGACATGGTTCCATTCACATGCCTGGCTGTGGCATCTCAGTATTTGGCATCCAGGTTGGACTCTCTCTCTCTCTCTCTAGGTCATGTGGTTAACAGAGGAAGGCAAGCACTTGTAGAGTGGGATTTATTCAAGATAATTAGGTGTTGATTTAGGATTGATTAAACCAATGTTAAGACGTGCCTGTATCTGCTCATTAACTAGATAAATACTTTCTATATGACACCTACATTTGAGGTACTACAGTCATTGACTGAACTGCAGATTCCTGCATGTGTCTAACATCAAGCTTGCAGATAGAACCATTCAGAAGGACTGCTTGTATGCTTGAAGTTATGCTTGAACTTTATGTTTAGATGTCTAGTCTCCGGGTTTGAAATAGGGATGCTGTTACTTAATTGCCTTTGCATGTAATTTGAGTTTGAGACTAAAATGTTAGAAGTGCAGAATGATATCTCTTATTTAATGTTGTGTTATTCTTCAAATAGTGAACAACCACATCCTTGGTATTTGCAAAGTTAATTTATTATGATTTATTATCTGATGCAGGAGAAAACGGGTTCCAAGATTCACTTATAGGTATTTAGAAACAATTTGCCTGCCCAAACATAGTAACTGAAGTAAGCAGAGCTGTGGGTGGATCCCACAAAGTGACCAAAGTGTGTATGTGCACAATGTTCTCAAATTCTGCTCAATGCACATCTTTGTTTACGCTTGGGACCAAAATTAAATTTTGTGCCTTTTTTTTTTTAACTAGTGCCTGAATAATCAGCCAAAAAAATTTTAAACAGAGAAAGAAACATAGTCTAGAGCTTTAATATACAATACAATATTCAATTGTACAGGCTGGTTAAATATTGAATCCAAAATACCTGTCAGTTGCCTCTCCCGCTGTGTATTTTCTGTGTGTCTGATGGGGAGGAGGGTAGTATTTCACTCAGTTTTAAAAATTTGGTTTTAGCTGTATTCTCCACAAGAAGCTGTAACTCTTTGCGTGTCACTTTCCTAATTGAGCTATAAACTCTATATTGAACTAATAAGTTTTATTATGAGGAATAAACATACTTCTTCTAGACAGATAGAGGAATAATTGACCACCTGTGGCCTGTCCCAAATGAACATTACTGCAGATGACATTTAAATTAATGCTCTCTTTGTCAAGATGCGAAGCAGTCATTTTCTGAGAGTTTTTTAGTGATTGGGAAGGCAACACATCCCAATGCATTTCTGCATCATAGCAACATAAATTCCTGACTG